>JALIGW010000151.1:222500-359691 GCA_023053685.1 Diadophis punctatus similis
CAAGAGGGTTTGGACATGGATCATTTGTGGGAACGTAATGACTCTAGGCTAATTCCTCTCTTGACTTCACCACCAGCCTCTGCCTGTCCTTCTCCCAGGTAAGGGAGAGTAAGGGACCCAGGTAAAGTAAGGGTAAGAAACATCTTATAGGCTATAGCAGGAGTGTCAAACTCAAGGCCTGTGGGCCGCATCTGGCACACAGTGTGCTTAGATCTGGCCCACAGGGCCGGCCTGGAAATATCAAAGGACTGGCCTGTGGTGCCTCTACCGGCCAAACCGGGGCACAGGGAGGGTGTGTGCAGCCCTCCCATGGCCTGTTTTCAGCTTCCACAGCCTCCTGCAGCACTCTGCCGGCCGAAAATGGGCCATGAGGGAGCCACAGCCTGTTTTCAGCCAGCAGAGTGCTTCAGGAGGCAATGGAGACCAAAAACGGACCATGGGGGGGGGGAATGCAAGCCCCCCCCCGTGCCCTGCTTTGGCCAGCAATAGCAATAGCACTTAGACTTATATACTGCTTCATAGTGCTTTACAGCCCTCTCTAAGCACTTTACAGAGTTCAGCCTCTTGCCCCCAACAATCTGGGTCTTCATTTTACCAAACTCAGAAGGATGGAAGGCTGAGTCGACCTTGAGCCAGTGAGATTTGAACAGCTGAACTGCTGAACTAGCAGTTCAGGTTGCAGTGCTGCTTTTAACCACTGCGCCACCTCGGCTCAGAAGCAAAGTGCTTCAGGAGGCATCTAGGCCGAAAACAGGGCACAGGGGGGCTAGGCGTGGCCCCACCTGCACCCCATTTTGGCCAGCAAGGTGCTGCAGGCAGCATCTGTCCCATCTTCCCCACCCCATCCCACCCCACCCGGCCGGCCTGCGGAGGAGAACTACAATGCTGATCCCGGCTCTCGAAGAAATCCAGTTTGATACCCCTGGGCTATAGGGAACAGCAAGGAGCTCATAGCCAACGCACTAGTAGTCGAATTTCCCATTTTCTTTTCTCCCCGGGGCCCCCAATCAAATTCCCTACTAAGGCATTATGGAAAGAAAGTATGAGTTGTCAAAGCAACAATAGAGAACTTTCTCTCATTTAGAATTCTTTTGGTGAGGTTAGCCAAAAGAAAAATCCCAGGCACCTTTTGTTGAGATAAGCTAGGAAGATGCGCTCTTAGAAATTTCAGCTCAGCTCTGAAAAGAACGATAGGAACATTTAATTTTTCCTGCCCTAGGAATCGATGCTGAATGCTAACAGCATCCTTATTTAAAACGAACGCTGATTGCTACCGGAGTTAACTTGAAAGAGTTGTGGTAAATGATTGTTTTTTGTGGGGGGTTTTGGGTAGGCATTCTCAGTAGCATCCCTTAGTTCACTAAATACAGCCTGATTTGTCTCAATTTCTACGGCAGTAAAGGCTCATTGGCTCAAATTGGGTCAATTCTAACACAATCATCTCTTGGTTTGGAAATTCATCTAGCAAATTAACTGGAACAGCTAGTAGGAGTCATAAAGCACAAAGTTGTGAGTTGGCACTCAGCCTGGGACAGAAATAAATACTTCTTCTCCAGATATGTCCTTTCATTTTGCTATTCTGGCATTGAGCGAAGCAGAAAGAGTCTAAAATGCATTTAGAAAAAAGACAGATTTGGGGGCTTCTTTATTGTTATTTATTTGGCGGCAGCTGCCGTTTTTCTCCCATAATACTCTGGGACAACTACACCAGGGGTGGGTTCTGACTTACCTCGCTGCTGGTTCGCTTCCTCACGCGCTGCGCATGTGCAGAAGGAAAAAACAAGATGGCGGCACCTATGGCGCTGCTGAGAGAGCCGGTTCGGGGGCATGTCCTTCCTTCCTTCCTTCCTTCCTTCCTTCCTTCCTTACTTACTTACTTACTTACTTACTTACTTACTTACTTACTTACTTCCACAATGGTTAGAATGCAGTATTACAGGCTAGTTCTGCCCGCAATCTGGAGTTCGATCCTGACTGGCTCAAGGTTGACTCAGCCTTCCATCCTTCTGAGGTCGGTAAAATGAGGACCCAGATTGTTGGGGGCAATATGCTGAACTCTGTAAACCGCTTAGAGAGGGCTGTAAAGCACTATGAAGCGGTATATAAGTCTAACTGCTACTGCTATTGCTATGTCCCAGCCGGCCATCGCTGCCGGTTCAGCAAGCGGGGGGAAATTCTTCTACCGGTTCTATAGAACCGGTCCGAACCAGCAGGAACCCACCTCTGAACCACACGAAGGGAGAGAGGAAGCAAGCTGGGGGTCCAGGGGAACTAACAGTGGTTTCTCTTACAACTTCCATCAGCAACGAGGAAAAATTCAACACTCACATGATGTGTACTATCCAAACTTTGAATCACTGTGGGGGGGAAAAATAACAGAATTATACAGTTGGAACAGAGGTGGATTCCTCCAGGTATGCTCTTACCTGTTGGTTGCCGCAGAGCCGAAGAAGCTGGTGGTGTTCGCGGCGCGAGGCTTCCCCCGCCCGCTTCTCCTGCCCGCCTGGATGCTGCCATTTGTGTTCTTGTGCCCTCTGCGCATGCGCAAAGCGTTCTGCTTGCGCAGAGGGCAAAAGAACACAAATGGCGGCGGTCCAGGCAGGCAGGAGAAGTGGGCGGGGAAGCCCCGTGCCGTGAACGCCACCAGCTTCTTCGGCTCTGCGGTGACCAACAGGTAAGAGCGTACCGGGAGGAACCCACCTCTGAGTTGGAAGGAACCTTGGAGGTCTTCTAGTCCAACCCCCCGCTCAGGCAGGAGACCCTATTACCATTTCAGATAAATGGTTGTCCAATCTCATCTTGAAAAACCTCCAGTGATAGAGCAATCTTTCCTGTTGAGAATGCATGTTGTTTTCTCATTTCATTTAGAGCTACTTTAGAGTTTGCTTTTATCGTTGAGAAGATGGTGAAAAGTATGATTGGGGTGTTTTTTATTTTCCATGATGAACCTCTCTCCACCATTCTGTAAGCAACCCTGGGAAGAGTACAGATAGTCCTCCACTTATATCAAGTCACTAAGTGACTGTTTAAATTTACAATGGATCTTCCTGGGGGTTCTTATGACCCCAGTTCCAAATGATGGCTGCTCCTCCATTGTCAGATGACCATATATCAGGTGCTCGGCAACTAGCCTGCACTTATGGCTGTTTGCAGCAGTCCCATGGTCCTGCGACCATGTTTTATGATGGTTTTGCTAAAAAATCAACATTTACTTCTAGTTTTTGGCAAAACCAGCCCCTGGCAAGCAAATGTAGGTAAAATTAGGTAATATCTTCAGTGATAGAAGGCAATGGGGTTTGCTTCATTTATATATTTGTTGCTTGCCCTCTCAGTGTTGGTGGTAGTGTGGTTTTCTTCTCGGCAGTTCCTTGATTAGGCTGTTGGTATAGGAGAGGGGTTGGCAACCCGCAGCTCTGGAGCTGCATGTGGCTCTTTCATCCCTCTGCTGCGGCTCCCTGTCGCCAGTTGTAAAAGGAAAAAGGACACCGTACTAGGACTCTATGGTGGGGGAACCAGATTTCCGGTCAGCAGAGGAAAAAGGATGCCGCTCTAGGAGGAGACTCTGTGGTGGGGGAACCGGACTTCCGGTCGGCTCCAGAATTGAATGGGGGGCTTCCGGTTAGGACCTTTGTGGCTCTTTGAGTGTTTAAGGTTGCCGACCCCGGTATAGGAGAAGGGATGGCAGAAGCTGAGGATGGAGTTAAAAGAGAGATCAGCCTGGAATCTCTACGTAGCCACAAGAGAACTAATTCCAACCCTCCTTGAATTCCATTGACCCTTATCTAAATCTAAGCAGGCACCGACCATTAGTTGAAAAGATTCCTGTGCATAGGCGTTTAGAAATAAATCAGGTTAACGGAACCTTCACATCTGGACCTAATCTTTTGTGCTTGAGAGTTGTTTCCTACTTAATAGTTTGTCTGAGTTAATAGCTTCTTGATTGAGGGATGGTTGATTGCAGCAGCTATTGCTGAAGTGACAGGTGCTAAAGCAGTTTTTAAAGTCCAGACTGTCAAGATAACATTTGGAAGAGTCTCGGACAGATACCTCCTTCATTCACTGGAGGAGGAGGAGGAGGAGGAGGAGGAGGAGGAGGAGGAGGAGGAGGAGGAGGAGGAGGAGGAGGAGGAGGAGGAGGAGGAGGAGGAGGGGGAGGAGGAGGAGGAGGAGGAGGAGGAGGAGGAGGAAGTGCAGCGTGATCAGACTTGCAAGATTCTGTTATTATAGCCCATTTCAATAAAAGCAGTTTTAGCCTTCCTGTGGAGTTGATTTCATGGACCGTCTACCTAATGGGGCTCACATAAAGAGGAGACAGTAACAGCAACGTCAACCGTAATAATACTATATGTGATATAGCGTTATTAGCCAAGCTGTTTTCTTTTTTTCCAAATATTTCTGGGAACAATGCCATGTCAGACGATGTCCCTATCCTCAGGAATACCGTTTGAACAGATGGTGAATCTTTATAAAAAGAAAAAGGAAAGAAAAGAGAAAAGCAACAACAAACACTCGCTGTATTTTAAAGGGCGTAAAAGCACAATTCCATTGCTCTCCGTATCCAGGCTCCCTTCCACTGTGAAGTAACGATCCTCTCTAAATAGCCCCGATTTCCAAAAATATTTCAGATTGCTCTGGGGAAACTTAGTTTGGAAGAACACACACACAACTGTCTTTGGATTCAAAGGCTGGGTATATGTAGCATTGGATGCACAACCTAACCCCAACACCAATCAATCCAATGACTTTAGCTCAGACCCTTTGTCCCAAACAAACAAACAAACAAATGCAGAAATCAACAAAAATCGAACCAATTACTGATGCTCAAAAATGGTAACCTAGACCAGTGGTCCCCAACCTTTTTGTGATCGAGTACCACTTGGAGGTTCCGTACAGTCGCCGCGTACCACCTGGTTCCAGAGAAACTAAATTCGATCAGATATCACTTTATTTCCATAATTGTACCGTTCCTTTTTTGGCCCCGCGCATCCAGCAACTGGATTCTCGGGCCGCTGGGACCAGGTGGGTGGCGTGTGGCAACAGTTGTGTTAGGCAGTAAACATTTTTGTGAAGTAAAAAATAACTAACTAAAAATCGTTCATGACCCCGAAAGTGTTCGCGTACCACCTGGAAGGCCCTCGCGTACCACTAATGGTACACGTACCACAGGTTGGGAACCACTGACCTAGACAATAGCTAATAACCAAATGTTTCTCTCAAATCGAACACTGAATTAAGGTGTGGGGGGACTCAGCTATCAGATTGTCATTCAGAATTCTCGAATACAGCTCATCTGTCTGGAACCTGCCAGAGGTGGGTTCGGACCGGTTCAGACCGGTTCCATAGAACCAGTAGTGACTTGGTGGCCTGGGTTGCTGGAACCAGCAGTGACCCAGGCCTGCCACGCCCCCGAGCTGGTTCTCTCGGCAGCGCCATAGGCAGCTCCATCTTGTTTTTTGCTTCTGTGCATGCGCAGAAGCTTTTTTTAAGTACTGCGCAT
The DNA here is from genome assembly GCA_023053685.1 of Diadophis punctatus similis. Classification (NCBI taxonomy): domain Eukaryota; kingdom Metazoa; phylum Chordata; class Lepidosauria; order Squamata; family Dipsadidae; genus Diadophis; species Diadophis punctatus. Next base: position 227,998 of record JALIGW010000151.1, read on the forward strand.
GCGTGCGTGCCCGTGTGAAGCACGCGCGCGGCACATCCCTGAGGGAGCCGGCAGCAAAGAAAACCGGAACCCACCCCTGGAACCCGCACTGCATATTGGACATTAATACAATTGAGCGAGTCCAGAGATATTTCACGAGAAGAGTCCTCCACTCCTCTGATCGCAACAGAATACCTTATGCCGCCAGATTTGAAATTTTGGGCTTAGACAAGTTAGAACTACGCCGCCTTCAGTCTGACCTAAGCGTAGTACATAAAATTATCTGCTACAAAGTCCTACCTGTCAATAACTACTTCAGCTTCAACCACAACAATACACGGGCAAACAATAGATACAAACTCAAAGTGAACCGCTCCAAACTCGATTGCAGAAAATACCACTTCAGCAACAGAGTGATCAATGCCTGGAATGCACTACCTGACTCTGTGGTTTCTTCCCCAAACCCCAAAAACTTTAACCTTAGACTGTCTACTGTTGACCTCACCCGATTCCTAAGAGGTCTGTAAGGGGCGTGCATAAGCGCATCAACGTGCCTACCGTCCCTGTCCTACTGTTCCCTCTTATTCGTATCCATTTCATGTATTCATAATCATGTTTATACTTATATCTGTTATCTAATACATGCTTGATGAAAGAAAGAAAGAAATAAAAATAAATTTGAGAAGCGGTGTCTTAGTTGAGCGGTCTGCTTGAAATCCTGATTGATATCAGTCAAGAAGGTGATTAGAGGACAAAGGAAGAATCAGATGAGTTGGCAACTCCGTCAAAAACTCAAATAACAAAAGGAAGCGGAGACAGAGATTGGTAACTTGAGCACCAAGAAGGATCCAAGGACAATTTCTTCAGTAAGAGACCCCCCCCCCCCCCGAAAAAAGCACGCTTAACAGAATCTAGAAAATTACCGGTAGAAGAATAACAGTTCACCAGGCAGGCAATTTAGGACAAGAAACCAGGTCAGAGAAAAGGAGAAAGGAAGAAGGAGAAAGGATCACCAAGAAAAGTTGTATAAGAGTTTTTGATTAGCTTGGTGTCACGTAGTGAATATTGTCAGTTGTATGTCTATGCAGGGTGATGCACCCCTATCCTAATATTATGGTACATTCCAATATAAGCAGAACACGTGATATGATGAGTGCGCATGTGTGCATTCCTAAACCACCTTTTATTCTCTTCTGCCTTAGCTGTTGACCTGAACGGTCGTGTTACTCAGCAAAATGTCGTTTATTCAGGATTTATTGTTTTTGTACTGAAATAAATATTTTCGATTAGACTTTAATCTCGCTTTTATTTCTAACTGTCTGAATTCCAAGAAAAGATCCTACATCGCCTCTATGAGATATCATTCTCACCCCAACACTTGGAAGTGTTTTAAGGTTTTTGGAAGATCCTACTGGGCACTGGAGTGAAAGCTGAAAGACACCATGAGGCAAGCAAAATCCCATAAGCCACTGTTTCCCAACCTTAGCCATTTTTAATTGTGTGAACTTCAACTCCCAGAATTCCCCAGCCAGCATGCTTTCTGACGGACTTCTGGGATTTGAAGTCCATCCATCTCAATTCTGAGAGTTTGCTGGGAGCTGAACTCCACTGCCTTAAAACTAAGTTGACAAATTTGTCAAATGTCAACAAGAAGACAGAAGCATGAGAAAGAGAAAGCATTGAAGAGCCGAGGTGGCGTAGCGGTTAGAGGCAGGTACTGCAGGCCACTTTAGCTGACTGTGATCCGCAGGTCAGCGGTTCAAATCTCACCGGCTCAAGGTTGACTCAGCCTTCCATCCTTCCGAGGTAGGTAAAATGAGGACCCAGATTGTTGGGGGCAATATAAATATACATTGCTTACTGGTGTAAACCGCTTAGAGAGTGCTTGCACTGTGAGGCGGTATATAAATCTCACAAAATAAATAAAGAAAGAAAGAAAGAAAATCTTAGCAAAACAAAAATAATTGAGCAAAATTCATCCACTTATTAAAGGACTAATTTTCCCAAGCACATTATAATTTAAAAATGCTGGATTTACACAATATTCCGAACCACAAAGTGCTGAAAAGCACATTGTGGCTTCTCTTAGACACCCTCACCAATTCCTTGTATATCCATTTTTCGGTACTCGGGGAGGGGAAAAAAATTAATTCCTTTATACCGAGATGCCATGAATTCAACTCCAGCACACGTCTTGCTGACATTTTGCCCTTGGTACGTGTAATTCTTTTTGCAGAAAAGCTCTTTCTGATTATTTCTCCAGCAGTTTGTCATTCCAAGAAGGAAACAATAAACAATAAAAATAAAAATAAAGTCATAGCTGTGCTATTTCTAAAAACGAAAGCGGGCAGGTGAGACCAGGCAAAACAGTGAGTACAAGCAGACAATGTTTTTGGGTCATGAGATGAGACGGGAAATAAATCATGTCGCATGCGGGGATATATCGCATCAGACAAAGCTAAATAGAGAACCCTCACTAAAAAGAATAGGTATATGCAAAAGAGGGGATATTCTGTGCACCTGGCTGGGGAAGCTTCAAGTAACCTAAGCATATACTAAGCCCAAGGAGCTGCTGATATCATCATCATCATCATCATCATCATCATCATCATCATCATCATTATTTACATTTGCATTTGCATTTGCATTTGTATGCCGCCCACTCCACAGAGACTCTGGGCAGCTCACAACAGTAAAAATTCACATGCAACAACAAATATCAAAAACAATAGATATTAAAACATTTAAAAACATTTAAAAACCACAATTTAAAAACCCATACAATAAATCATTCATGGGGCCAAGAGTGATCTGTGTTGTATTAAAATCATTGGCCCCAGGCCTGTCGACAAAGCCATGTTTTTACTGCTTTTCTGAAGGCTGGCAGGGTGGGAATAATGCGGATCTCGGGAGGGGGGGTAGTGTATTCCAGAGAGCTGGTGCTGCCACAGAGAAGGCCCTCGTTCGTGGGCCCGCCAGCCGACATTGTTTGGCTGACGGGACCACCAGCAGACCTCATTCTACAGAGGAATTATTGAGTCTGTCACTTGTACCTCTATAACTGTCTAGTTTGGCACAGCAACCAACAGACTTCAACGGACTGCAGAAAAAACAATTGCTACCAACCTGCCTCCCATTGAGGATCTGAATACTGCACGAGCCAGAAAGAGGGCTCTCAAAACATCTACAGACCCCTCACATCCTGGACATAAACTGTTTCAACCTCTACCCTCTAGGTTGTCTCTATAGTGCAGTGATGGCTAACCTTTTTCTCGTTGTGTGCTGAAAGCGTGCGTGTCGGCACCCATAATGCAATGCGGGGACCCTGTGCATGCACGGACGACCCCCCATGTTCCCACCACCACCACCCCGCACATGCGCGTGTGACCCCTCCGGCCCCCATTTTGGACCTAATAGGCCTCCCTGCAGCCTCTTGGGACCAAAAATGGGAGAAATTCCTGAAATATTGAAATGCCTCTTTAAATCAACAAAAAGCAGTGATGATGGAACTACCTCTCCCAACCATCTCGGCCAGCATGGCCAATGGTGAGGCATGCTGGGGGATGTGGTTCAGCAAGATTTGGAAGGTCACAGGTGTTCTGCTCCTAAAGTAGGCACTGCTGCACCATGTGAAAATCTGGGTCTTCATATGGCATGCAAATCCAATAAGGATTGCGCCTTCTTTCCACCATGATCGAAGATTAGTTTTAAGGCAGTGGACTTCAGCTCCCAGGATTAAGATATGTGGACTTCAACTCCCAGAAGTCCCCCAGATAGCATGCTGGCTGAGGGAATTCTGGGAGTTGAAGTCCACACAACTGAAAGTTGCTAAGGTTGGGAAATACTGGGATTTTGATTGCCTTTCAGACTTCACTCCAGTGCCCAGTAGGACCTTCCAAATACAGTACCTTAACTTAACAGATTAACAGAGTTGGAAGGGACCTTACAGGTCATCTAGTCCAACCCCCTGCCCAAGCAGGAGACCCTACATCTGCCTCTACCTAGGATCGAACTCACAACCTCCTGATTGCGAGGCAAGAGCTCCACCTCTAGGCCACAGCAGCTGGGTTCAACCTTAAAACACTTCCAAATGGATCAAAAGTTTCGCATGTAAAATAGTGGTTGTGAATCTGAATCAACATCCAGACCTTTCCAGTTTGAAACATTTTCACTTCCATCCACAGTACCTTTTCTGACAGCCGTTTCAATATTTTTATGAATGTTACTTTCATGTAGGTATTAGGAGAAGAAGATTAAGGTAACACCCATTTATACCAAAGGGAGCCTTTACTAAAAGAAAAAAGTTTAATAGCATACCTGGCGATACATTGAAATCAATATTATGGGAATCTGTGATTATTAATAACATTTGGCAACCCATCCCTGGCGATTTGCGGTTGTTATATTTCGCATTATCCCCCCTCAACAATGTAGCAATTTCATAAATATTAAATATACTCCACTCCCTTCCTGGTATTCTTTTATAATAATGGAACTAACAGCATGATGCATTTCAGAGCAAATCCTATTATAAACTAGCAAACATGGATTAAATGGATTAAGAGGTACCGAAGCATCGTAGAAAGACACGTGCAAGGTGGGGAAATACTGCATTCATATTTCACGATTACTACAATGTGTAATTGTGAAACAGTTACTAAACAGTGCATTCATCAGCTCCTCGTCTTAGGCAGCGAGCCCTTTCGATTTATTTTGTACCCGCTAAAATCGAAATCAGGTTGTAAATCTGGGGTGGACAGATTAAAAGGCTAGAGGCCTGAAAGGGGACATTCATCATTAAAGGGGTTTTCACTTGGCTTTAAGAATTTAGTTGCACTGCCCTGAAAAGCTACAAGTCACATCTCGGCCGTCTGACCATTTCAACCTGGTGCCGATTCAGTTCTGCTCATTTATATTTTTAGGAATTTGCGCGCTCACCCAACAAATACCAGGATGTCACGTAGTGAATATTGTCAGTTGTATGTCTATGCAGGGTGATGCACCCCTATCCTAATATTATGGTACATTCCAATACAAGCAGAACACGTGATATGATCTTCTGCGCATGTGTGCATTCCTGATTCTCCATTACACACTTCTGCCTTTGACTCTGACCGGAACGGTCATGATTTATTAGCAAGGATGTAACTATTCATGATTTATTGTTTTTGTACCGAAATAAATATTTTCTATTAGACTTTTAATCTCGGCTTTATTTCTAAATGTCTGAATTCCAAGAAAAGATCCACATCGCCTCTATGAGATTTATTCTCACCTTAGCACAGGGCACATGAGATGGGTGTCTATTTATAGGGTTTGGGGTTGTCCTCCCCCGCCATTGTATGTACATTGCACATTATAAGTATTTTTATTTCATTTATTTATTGTTTTCGAGCCAGCTTTCAAGTCACGGTGGCGCAGTGGTTGGAGTTCAGTACTGCAGGCTACTTCTGCTGACTGCCGGCTGCCTGCAATTTGGCAGTTCAGATCTCACCAGGCTCAAGGTTGACTCAGCCTTCCATCCTTCTGAGGTGGGTAAAATGAGGACCCAGATTGTTGGGGGCAATAGGCTGACTCTGTAAACCGCTTAGAGAGGGCTGGAAAGCACTGTGAAGCGATATATAAGTCTAAGTGCTATTGCTATTTTGGAGATTCGCTGCCTGGATGAGTCCCTGCAGTTTTCTTGGCAAGAATTCAGAAGTGGCCTGCCATTGCCTCTCTTCTAGGGCTGAGAAAGAGGGACTGGCCCAAAGTCAGTTGGCTGGCTTTGTATCATGGTTACAACCGTAGAAGCATCCCCAGGGTCATATGATCAAAATTCAGTTGCTTGGCAACCGGCGCATATTTAAAATGGTTGCAGCATCCTGGAGTCACATTTGTGACCTTCCAGCAAGCTTCCAACAGCTCAATGGGGGGGGGGGCAATCCGGATTCACTTAACAACCGAAGTGCTTTCCTTAACAGATATGGCAAAAACGGCAGTGGTGGGATTCAAATAATTTAACAACTGGTTCACCCAGGGTCAGGTTGGCTGTCGTGGGAGGCGTGGCCTATCCCCATCCTCCAGCTCCACCGCACATGTGGGACGAGCCTCCTGTGACAACCAACCTGACCCTGGGCAAACCAGTTGTTAAATGACCCCACCCCCACCCCCGCTATCAAAGTGGGCACTGCGCTGCATTGGAGAAATGGGCAACGGAGCGGCCGGCACGAGGGAAGGAGGAGCAGCAGGGAGAAGAGAGAGGGAAAGCGGCCTTCTCCTTCCCTCACGCCGGCCGCTCCGTTGCCCGTTTCTCCAATGCAGCGCAGCGCCCAGGAGCCACTTTGATAGCGGGGGAATTTAACAACCGGTTCAGCTGAACCAGTGCGAACTGGCTGAATCCTGCCACTGAGAAAAGGTCATAAAGTCTGGCACAACTCACTTAACAACTGCCTTCCTTAGCAACGAAAATCCTGGTCCCCATTTGCAGTTATATACTGTATTTTTTGGAGTATAAGACGCACCTTTCCCCCCCCTAAAAGAGGGTGAAAATCTGGGTACGTCTTATACACCGAATGTAGCCCCACCCAGCCTCTGAAATGGAGCTTTGCAAGGCTAAAAACAGCCTCTGAAACGGAGGTTTGCAAGGCTGAAAACAACCTCTCAAAAGGAGCTTTGCAAGGCTGAAAAAGCAGCCTCTGAAACGGAGCTTTGCAAGGCTGAAAACAACCTCTCAAACAGAGCTTTGCAAGGCTGAAAAAGCAGCCTCTGAAACGGAGCTTTGCAAGGCTGAAAAAGCAGCCTCTGAAACGGAGCTTTGCAAGGCTGAAAAAGCAGCCTCTGAAATGGAGCTTTGCAAGGCTAAAAACAGCCTCTGAAACGGAGCTTTGCAAGGCTGAAAAAGCAGCCTCTGAAACGGAGCTTTGCAAGGCTGAAAAAGCAGCCTCTGAAACGGAGCTTTGCAAGGCTGAAAACAACCTCTCAAACAGAGCTTTGCAAGGCTGAAAAAGCAGCCTCTGAAACGGAGCTTTGCAAGGCTGAAAAAGCAGCCTCTGAAATGGAGCTTTGCAAGGCTGAAAACAGCCTCTGAAATGGAGCTTTGCAAGGCTGAAAAAGCAGCCTCTGAAACAGAGCTTTGCAAGGCTAATATACCTGTTGCTAAGGACGCTAGCCAGATGGATGCTGGTAGGCAGAATTTTTTTTTAATTTTCCTCCCCAAAAACTAAGGTGCGTCTTATACTCTAGTGCGTCTTATAGTCCGAAAAATACGGTAATCAAAGATGACCTGTGTAGTGTTCCTTTCTCATTTCTCTTCTTAACTCTCTGCAATCCGCTCTGGTCCTTCTGAATTCCAGTGGAAGGAGCACTGAAGAATCAACGCATATTTTGCATCAGCTTTTAATTTTTTCATCTTCGCATGTTGTCCACATACATGTTGCCTAAACAACCTCTTTACTCCCCCGTTCTCCAAAAGGCGGGCTTGGCTGAATTCATACAAGCTGCTAAGCTGCAATTAGTTGATTCACCTCCAATGGGCTGGGTCAACCCATGGGTTATGGGTGATGTCATTAATGTGACAAGTTAATCCATATCTAACCAATTTCTGAATCACATAACAATGTGAATGCTGCAACAGTTATAATTGCAAATACCTTTTTCAGTGCCGTTGGTTTCAAATGGTTTATTTATTTATTTATTTGTGAGATTTATATACCGCCTCACAGTGCAAGCACTCTCTAAGCGGTTGTTAAATTGGTGGTTTAAAGTTAAGGACTACCTATATTAGGAGAAAATCTGTGGGGCACATTTCCGCCCCAGAGAGTCTTCTATACTACTTCCCCTCTGCTCCCCTAACACGATGCCCAGATTCGGAAGACAATAGGCGACAAATCTGTCTGGCATCAGGTCTCTGGAAGAAAAAAAAGCTTTTAATAACATGTTTTAATAATAAACATGGCCCTTTTATGATGCTTACAAAGGGAAAAAATGTAGATGAATAAAATACGTTTACGTTGCTGCTAGCCAAAAGTTTGACTTCCGGAGACTTCATAAAAAACATCTACGCAGGTTGCCTTGGCACGCAAGACGAGTTCCCAGCAAAATAACCAAAACAGAACACAGACTAAGGGAAGTCACAAAAAGCAGAATATCAAAAAAGGGGGGGGGGGAAATAACTCCCAAATCATAATACAGCCACCTACACAACAACACATTAATTGCATTAAGGCAATTCCTTTTTTTTAAAAAAAAACACCCAATGGAATGAAGCTTTGCCCAGGTGGAATTATACTGATATATTGATCAGTCTCGTCCTTAGGCTGATAGACTGTTCCAAAGCTGTACATGAACACGTTGCTTCGATCAACAGATGTTAGGCACCTCGGCGTAGAGCAGAAACGATAATCTGGACTTTGTCTCCGAGTGCAGTCATTGAACCAAATGTACTGTTCAGCTACCCATATGCTGAATGCTACCGAGATCTTGTCACAGACGCACACCCACAACCCAGTGCCATACACACCCTGCTGTTCAGAGGAACAGTAATATTCCTCAGAAGCAATAGCCCCGAACCAGCTCGTCGTATCTCAGCAAAATCCCCAGCATCGACATCTTATGAAATGTAAATTAATTATATTTTACATTAAAGAGCTTGCAGAAAGTGGTTAAATACAAACTTAGGACTAATTAATCAACAACGTGGGGAGATTAATGAGGCTGAGTAAATCACTGAAGGAAATCAAGGAGATAAATAATCATCCTCTAAAGGAAGCTTGTGGCATCTTTCGAGAGTTACAGACTCTAGGTGTTAAAGGTGTAGTCCAGGAGTTCTTAAATGTAGGAGTTCCAACCCCAGAGGAGCCACGAGTAAATTTAAAGAGAGGGGTTGCACTCACTCCCACTTTGCTTGGACCTAAAAAGCCTCTAATGCAGGGTGTCAAACTCAAGGCCCAGGGGCCGGATCCGGTCCACGGGGTACTTAGATCTGGCCCGCAGGGCCACCCTGGAAACAGTGAATGATTGGCCCTCAGTACCTCTGCCAGTGAAAACAGAGCTTGGGAGGGCTGCGTGCAGCCCTCCCGAGCTCTGTTTCTGCTGGCAGGTGGTTGCAGGAGGCCATTGCAGCCGAAAACAGAGCTCACGTGGGCTGTTGGTGGCACTCCCAAGCTCTGTTTCCACTGGCAGAGGGTTGCAGGAGGCCATTGCAGCCGAAAACAGAGCTCGCGTGGGCCGTTGGTGGCACTCTCAAGCTCTGTTTTCACTGGCAGAGGGTTGCAGGAAGCCATCGCAGCCGAAAATGGCGCTCGCGAGGGCTGTGGGCGGCACTCCCAAACTCCTTTTTCGCTGGCAGAGGGTTGCAGGAGGCCATTGCAGCCAAAACGGAGCTCAGAAGCCCGTTTTCACTGGAAGAGCTCTCGGGACACCACAGGTACCCCCGGCAGGAGTGACGTCGAGGTGGCCATGCCCATCCCGGCCATGCCCATCGCGGTCCCCCCGAGGTCAAACACAATCCTGATGCGGCCCTCAATGAAATCGAGTTTGACACCCCTGCTCCAATGAATTGCTGGCAAAGGATTTGGGGTCTCCTTCAACAGCCTTGGTGCTTATCGGAGAAAGACTGGCTGAGCCAAGGGGAGGAATCAAATGGGGAACTAGTCTGGAATCCCTACATGGGCAGAAAAGGGCAAAATTCCAACCCCTCTTGAATGCTGTTGACTCTTAGTTTAATTCAGGTGCAACTCTCAGTCTGAGAAGATTGCTGTATATAGGCTTCAGTAATAAAACAGCTAATGGAAATCTTCTCATGTGGAAGGAGCTTGAGACCATAACTGGTGCAGAAGTCCCGTCTCCCTTCCATCCTGCTCCAAAGGCATCCAGACAGGATCAAGTTCCTGCATAGTCTACCTGTTGTTCAGTTGCTAACTGGTGTTTTACTCTTCGTGACCCCCATGGACCATAGCACACCAGGCCCCCCTGTCCTCCACTGTCTCTTGGAGTTTGCTCAAATTCATGTTCATTGCGTCGATGACACGGTCTAACCATTTCATCCTCTGCCATCCCCTTCTCCTTTTGCCAGCCTTTTGGTACAGTCCATGGGGTTTTCTTGGCAAGGATATTGGAGCGGGTTGCCATTTCTTTCTCTAGCAGATCATGTTTCATCAGAATTCTCCGTTAGGTGAACCAAAGGCGCATTTCAAAAGGCCACTGGACTTTGTTGGGGTTTTTTTCCCCTTGAAAATATTTCGCTTCTCATCCAAGAAGCTTCTTCAGTTCTGATTGAATGGTGGGGAATGGAAGGATATATTTTCTTTGCAGTCATCTGGTTATTAGCACTCTGAAGGTTGGTCATTAGCTCTCATTTTCAAGGGGAAAAAGACAAGAAAGTCCAGTTGCCTTTTGAAAAAGCCCCTTTGGGACAACCATGACCTGGATGATTGAGAACCTCCATAGACATCTCCATTATAGAGGTAGTCCTCAACTTAGCAATAGCACTTAGATTTATATACCGCTTCACAGTGCTTTACAGCCCTCTCTAAGCAGTTTACAGAGTCAGCATATTGCCCTCAAGAATCTGGGTCCTCGTTTTACCAACCTTGAAGGATGGAAGGCCGAGTCAACCTTGAGCCTGGTGAGATTCGATCCGCCAAACTGCTGGCAGCCGGTGATCAGCAGAAGTAGCCTGCAGTACTGCACTCTAACCACTACGCCACCGCGGCTTACAACAGTTCGTTCGAAGTTACAACATCGCCAAAAAAGTTACTTAGGACTGTTTTTCACACGTTTACAATTGTTGCAGCAATCCCCATGGTCACGTGATCGAAATTCAGATGCTCGGCAACTGACTCATCTTTATGATGGTTGCAGTGTCCCGGGGTCATGGGATCCCCTTTTGCGACCTTCTGACAAGCGAAGTCCGCGGGGATGCCAAATTCGCTTAACTAGCGTGTTACTAATTCAACAAGCGCAGTGATTCACTTAACAGTGGCGAGAACAGTCATCGAAATGGAGCGAAGCTCGCCTAACAAATGTCTCGCTCAGCCCCAGACATTTGGGGCTCAATTGGGGTCGTGAGTCAAGGACTACCCATAACCTGTCTGTTTGGGGATGGCAGCCCTGCATGGCTTCGCTCGTAGCTTCTCTGAGCTGCGCAAGCTCCTTCAGCACAACAAGGCAAGCGATCCGTGAAGGAGTCCGTGTGACTTAGCAAGTTATCACTTGGAGTCAACTTTTGGAGGTTTCTAGGGTCGAACCAAAGTCTTTGAGAAGCAGCTTACAGCCATGGGGCATCAGGTAGGCAGCTCTAATGGAGAAAGACAGGTGGAAAAGAGAAATGAGGAACCGGAGCGAGGGGAAGGAAGAGAAATGAACAAGGTGCCTTGCTTAAAGGGACTGGCACGTCAGCCAAGCTGAACAGCATTATTAGAAAGGATGCAGAACATTTTGTTGTAGGTCAGGCCTGTTTCCACCCCCACCCCCACCCACCCCAGCTGCTTTGGAAGCCTGTTAGCAGGCAGAAGGACGAGTTAGAAACATTCTGGATAAATAGTCCTTGATTTACAACCAACATTAAGCCCAAACTTTCTTTTGCTAAACAGGATAGTTTACCTGTCCTGATTTTATAATATTTTGGCCATCATTGTTAAGTGAATTACTGAGGTTTTTAAGTGACTCATAGGGTCCTTAAGCAACCCTGAACAACTGTGTTAGTAAGCAATAGCAATAGCACTTAGACTTATATACCGCTTCACAGTGCTTTTACAGCCCTCTCAAAGTGCTTTACAGAATCAGTCTATTTGCCCCCAACAATCTGGGTCCTCATTTTATAAGACCTCTGAAGGATGGAAGGCTGAGTCAACCTTGAGCCAGTCAGGATCGAACTCCAGATTGCGGGCAGAACTAGCCTGCAATATTGCATTCTAACCATTGTGGAAGGAAGGAAGGAAGGAAGGAAGGAAGGAAGGAAGGAAGGAAGGAAGGAAGGAAGGAAGGAAGGAAGGAAGGAAGGAAGGAAGGAAGGAAGGAAGGAAGGAAGGAAGGAAGGAAGGAAGGAAAAAAGGAAGGAAGAGCAATAGCAATAGCAATAGCAATAGCACTTAGACTTATATACCGCTTCACAGTGCTTTTACAGCCCTCTCAAAGTGCTTTACAGAGTCAGCCTATTGCTCCCAACAATCTGGGTCCTCATTTTATAAGACCTCAGAAGGATGGAAGGCTGAGTCAACCTTGAGCCGAACTTCAGGATCGAACTCCAGACTGCGGGCAGAACTAGCCTGCAATACTGCATTCTAACTATTGCGGAAGGAAGGAAGGAAGGAAGGAAGGAAGGAAGGAAGGAAGGAAGGAAGGAAGGAAGGAAGGAAGGAAGGAAGGAAGGAAGGAAGAGCAATAGCAATAGCAATAGCAATAGCAATAGCAATAGCAATAGCACTTATATACTGCTTCACAGTGCTTTTACAGCCCTCTCTAAGCAGTTTACAGAGTCAGCCTATTGCTCCTAACAATCTGGGTCCTCATTTTATAAGACCTCAGAAGGATGGAAGGCTGAGTCAACCTTGAGCCAGTCAGGATCGAACTCCAGATTGCGGGCAGAACTATTGCATTCTAACCATTGCGGAAGGAAGGAGGGAAGGAAGGAAGGAAGGAAGGAAGGAAGGAAGGAAGGAAGGAAGGAAGGAAGGAAGGAAGGAAGGAAGGAAGGAAGGAAGGAAGAGCAATAGCAATAGCAATAGCAGTAGTACTTAGACTTATATACCGCTTCATCGTGCTTTACAGCCCTCTCTAAGCAGTTTACAGAGTCAGCCTATTGCCCCCAACAATCTGGGACCTAATTTTACCGACCTCGGAAGGATGGAAGGCTGAGTCAACTTTACCTTTACTAACTTAACAACTGCAGGAGTTCCCTTAAAAACGGTGGCAGGAAAGGTCATAAAATGAACCAAAACTCACTTAACAACTGTCTTGCTTAGCAATGGAAATTTGGGGCTCCTTTGGGGTTGTAAGTCAAGGACAACCTGTCATGGGTATAAGGTGCAGCTGCCTTTTTAAAATTACATATAAGGGGGAGGGGGAATATATTTTCCCTAATTCTCCCACTAAGCTTTACGCAACAGTAGAACAATCTACCCAAAAGGTTCTGGTTCTCCATCTCTGGAGGGTTTTTTTAAAGAAAACATTGGAGATGAACCTTTCATGGGTGGTTCAATTGATTTTCCTGCATGTGGCAGGGGATCGGACTCGATAATCCTCTGGTTCTTTCCTGTTCTATGAATCATATCATTTGTGCTGAAGCCACCTGTCAAACTTCCCACGTGCTAAAATTCATGGATTTACCTCATTGTTCTTGGCAATTTTTCAAGGTACAATTAACTTTTGCTCTATCCGGCATCTCCGGGAGGTATTGGAGAGCAATGCTAATCATCTCAACCAGCTTCAGATAGGTTGCATAGGAAAGATTGTACACAGAGTCCAGCACATCAGGAAAAGAAAAATGTGCTTCTGGTTTTTTATCCTGCAGTCTGAGCTTTTATAGATTCCTAAGACCTCATCTGGTTTGGTTTAGCTCAACTTAGTTGTGTAAATCGAGCCACTGGGCCTTGGAAATATAGTCCATATGTGGTGGTTGTGTCCCGAAGCGAAAAGGTACTGGATTAAAATACATACCGTATTTTTTGGAGTATAAGACGCACCTTTTTACCCCCCAAAAGAGGGTGAAAACTTGGGTGCGTCTTATACACCGAATGCAGCCCCACCCACCCCCACCCTTTGGCCTCTGTCTTCCAGCAATTTACCTGTTTGCAGCAAAGAGGGAAGAGCCTGTAAAGCCAAGCAAGTCACTAGCAGCTTCCCGACCTACAGCTGATTAGGTTTGCCACGTGGGAAAATGAAAGTGAAACTAACTGCAAAGAGGCAAATAGCTGGGAGAGACACGCAGAATTTTATTTTTTGCTGAACTGGATGGAAGGGGTTAAGTGAATAACCATAAATGTCTGTAGAATGTTCAAATTATTAGACTTATTTTTTAAAGACTGCTTTATTATTGCTCTAGTGCCAGGGGTCTCCAACCTTGGCAACTTTAAGACTTGTGGACTTCAACTCCCAGAATTCAACAGCCAGCTTTGTTAGTTTTGCTGGCTGTGGAATTCTGGCAGTTGAAGTCCACAAGTCTTAAAGTTGCCAAGGTTGGAGATCCCTGTAAATCTAGACAACTTAACAAAATAAAGAAGCTTTTTAAAATAAATGCTTGCTCTGAAGAGGCCCAGTGCTATTGTATCTTCTTTTAAATAATAGAGAATAATGTATACTTCCAGAAATTTTAATTAATTTTAACAGCTCTGTACAAGTATAGTCTGAAATGTAACAGTGTCCTGTTTAGTATTAGAGTTTAGTTACCTTGGAGTAGATCTATTTAAATAATTGGGAAGAGTTAGTGTGACTACATTTAAGAAAACTTTCTGGCATAATGTACATTTCTCCAATTCTTTGCTATTTCTATGGGTCAGGCACACATGCACAGAAATACACAGCAAACAGTGTATATCATCTGTGCTGTTTGCTGTTTGGCAAATTGCTTGGAGGCAGAAGCCTTTTTCCCTTGTTTTCCTCCCCCAAAACTAAGGTGCGTCTTATACTTCGGTGCGTCCTATACTCCGAAAAATACGGTAAATGGCTGCAAGACATAACAGAAACAATGGTAGAATATGTTCCGAACTTTTCTTATTAGGCATAATCAAAAGACAACGCCCCAAAAATATTAAATATCTAATACTACATATTACAACAGCGGCCAGGATTGTATATCCCCAATGTTGGAAGGACCCCAAAACACCGTCAGAGAGTACAATAATAAAGAAGATATACGACTGTGCCGAAATGGATAAACTAACCATTGAACTTAAGGGACAAGAAGACTCGGAATACTATGATATATGGACAAAATGGTATAATTGGACAAAAAAAAAAGGAAATTGAAGAAACAATGTGGGACGATGCCGCAAGAATAGACAACATGGAAAATTGATGTATATATATCTTTATAAATACAATACTAATATGTATATATGGTTGTAGATCTGCTTAGAAATGTTATGATATTTGAAACGTTAAAATCAATAAAAAATATTTGCACACAAAAAAAGGGAAATGTGGTTTAGGTTTTCAGTGCATGAACTCAACCGGTTATTCCAAAAACTACAGGTAGGTTAATCACCAATTAGTGCACGGGTGCAGAACATGGTCTGGGGCCACAGAGACCTTTTGGGCCCTCTTCAGAAGGACTTGGGCTCAACATTTGGGCTTCTGCCTTTGAGGGAGATTTGAGGAACGCAATGAGTGTCTGGAATCGGCTGTCAGAATGTGGCATGGGCCAACTCGCCACGGCCAACTCGCCGCAGAACAATCAAGCATTCAGTTTAATTACTTACAATCATTTTTAAAACATTTTAATGTTTGTCATTAACATTTCATTTTGTCCCTCCTTCTGCATCCTTTCTTTAATTATTCTCTTCCAACGTTTCTTCCATATTAGTGCAACTCTTGTCCTGCCGCAAACTGTCCCATGGCAAGTGGACCGCATCAAGTTGACGGTGGAGAATTGGCTGTGGTGAGTTGACTGCAGCAAGTTATTTATTTATTTATTTATTCATTTTAATTTGTCAACAAGTGCAAGGAAACAGGACGCATGAAAAAACGGCACAAATAAATGGATATAAAGAAGCAAAACATAGCCATAAACACATAAAATGAGTACATACAAATTGGGACAGTAGGACAGGGACGGTAGGCACGTTGGTGCGCTTATGCAACGCCCCCTTAGGGACCTCTTAAGAAACGTGTAAGGTCCACGGTAGACAGTTTAAGGTAAACGGTATGGGGGTTAGAGAAACTAACAACAGGATCAGGTAGAGTGTTCCAGACATTTTTGCAGAAGTCGTATTTTCTGCAATCAAGATTAGAGAGGAATGCATTTAGTTTGTATCTATTGATAGCCCTAGTGTTATTGTGGTTGAAATTAAAGTAGTCGTTAACAGGTAGGACGTTAAGGTAGATGATCTTGTGTACTAAGCATAGGTCGGAATGTAGACGGCGTAGTTCAAGGCTATCCAAGCCTAACATTTCAAGCCTGGTGGTATAAGCAATTTTATTGCGAGCAGAGCAGAGCAATAAAAGTTGGCCACAGTGAGGTGTCCTAGACCAGGAATCTCCAACCTTGGCAATTTTAAGACTCATGGACTCCAACTCCCATTCTGGCTGAGGAATTCTGGGAGTTGGAGTCCACGAGTCTTAAAATTGCCAAGGTTGGAGATCCCTGTCCTAGACCCCTCAGAAGGGGCCTGAGTCCCATGTGCTTTGGAGTTCTCAACTCCATGGACAAGGCCTCAAAATGACCCAGTTTTTGGTATCCATGTCTTAGAAGCATTTCCATACAAAAACCCAGCCCAGTAAAAATGGCTTGGATACAATGCACAGTGGTCCAGCCGTAACCAAACTAGACGTTCTAGCTTAAATGCCTGCATTGGCTCCCAGACACTTCAATGAAGCTTCAAGGAGACCTCTCTCCATGAATGGTGCTCAACCAGCGGACACCTATATTTATTTGCGGAAGCTCTTCGGGCAAATTTACTCACATCTGCCTTATTTTTCCTCATTGCCCTTGCTTTCACCACCTGCATTAGCTAATCATCACCACAAAATTGGAGATGAAATGGCCATCTCTAGAGGAAGAATTTCTCACATTAACCCAGTGTTTCTCAAATAGTGGGGCACCCCCCTGGGGGGACGCAGAGTGATGCCAGGGGGTGCATGTGACCCCGGGGAATATGTGTGGTCCCTCTCGATCGATTCCCCCAGACGGGGAGTGTTTTCCCAGTTGCATGCTGCTCCAAGCCCGGAAGAGAAGGCGGCCGGGTGGGGTGGGGCGGCTGCGTGGGTTCTTGTTGTTCTTGGCGGGCACTGTGGTAGCCATGAACGGCATGGCGAACCTGCTGCTGGACAAGGGGGATCATCCTCTGCAGCTGGGCGAAAGCTTTGAACGGCACCCTAAAGCCTCCTTCCACACCATTCGCTGTGAGTGCCCGGCAGAGGCGGTGCTTATGGGCCAGGCCGGTGACCCCAAAACATCGCTTTGATTAAGCTGGCCTGGCCCCGCGTCAAAAGAGGGCCCTAACCACGGTAGCCTTTGCCTGCCTAACCGAAAACAGGCTCTACTGAGTTCAGTGTTACTTACTCCCAGGTAAGTGGGTAGAGCAGCCTTCTCCAGCCAATAGTTTGCTTGCAGCTTATAATAAGTAAACTAATAAATATTAACACTAAAATTCCATTGGGGCCCAGATCGGAAAGTTGTGGGCATGCGAAATGTTTACTTCTTCCTAGGGGGGGGGCATAACAGAAAATAATTGAGAAGCACTGCATTAACCACATGTAGATGAAGATCTAAAACAAGATCTCTTCAACTTGGCAGGTTGTTGTAGGGTTGGAAGGTACCACCAAGATCACTTAGTCCAACCTTCTGCAATGATTCAGAAAAACCATGGTGGTTGTCCAGCCTCTAAAATCTGCAAACCCACAATCTCAATGGTCAACTGTTCCAAGATATATTGCATTTTGTTTTTGTTTTAAATATGCCTTTTAAAGCATTGTTAACATCTGGCATATGAGAAGAACGCTTGAGGCTACTTCTCCAGAAAGTGAATGTAGGCCAGAATGAAAACTAAATTTGATTCAGGGTGGGGTTTGTTTGTTTTTCATTTAAAATTAAATATTAAATTCAATCTATCTCATTTGGTGGCGGCATCTGGCAGATCTGAGTAGGGTTGGAAGCTAAGTAGATCTAGGCTTGGTTGGTACTTGGATGAGATCCACTGGGGAATCCTAGAGCCTTGAGCTAGACTGAGGGAGGAGGAAAACACCTCGACCTTCTGAAAGAAAGAAACAACAAGGCAGTTGTGTTATGGTCAGCAATAAAAAGGCATTATTGTGTCCTTGTGTAGGAAGTTAGCACCTATCCCCTCCTAGAAAAAAGGAAATATCCTAGGAAATATTGAAAAAGGAAAGAATATGTTTCCCTGAATGAGGAAAGGAGAAACATGTTTTAAATACAAAGCAGCTTCCTGCAGCTCCCTGCCCCCACCCTTGCCACATTCCTCCCACCTAGCCTGAAACAGTCTTCTACATAACAAAGAACCATAATAGGATTTGCCCAAGGCCCTTTCATTCAGCCAAGCCTGGGACAGACAAAAGCCTATAGAGTTGCCACTGCATGGCCTCCTGGTAGCCTGACCACCAATCAGTGCATTATATGCACAGGAACAGGAAACTAAGAGGTGGGGCCCAACAGAGATTATAAAACCAAGGGACTCAGCATCTCTCTCTCCCTTTTCTCTTCACCCACATCTGGAAGCATGTAATCTACCTTTTCTGTACAGGGGCTCCTGCCATGTGCTCCTGTCCACCATTAAACCTTCTTTCCAAGCAACTTCCATGAATCCAGTGTCTTTTTCCCCACTTGGAACTGAACCCAGAAGGATATTCCTTACAACACTTGAAGCAATTAAAAATAAGATTGGATTCAAAGGAATCTGCACTTCATAAAGGACAGATTTCACACCACCACCACCACCAAACATGGCTTTTCCCCTGGGCATTTATTCTATATATTTTTGATTTTTGACACTCTGAACATGTTCATCAGCAGCCTTTGGAACAGTTCCAGGGACAGACCCAAGATTTTGAAGGCGCCATGCTCTGCACGCTCTCCCTTGCACAATTGGCCTCACACAAATATAAAGAAGCCAGACGTCCCAATAAAAGCAACATCTTGTGGAATAGTTGAAAATGAATTACTGGAGATTAAACGGACGCCTTAAAGACAGAGTATTTAGGAGGCCTTACTTGCTGTACTTAGAACTCATGGGCTTGGCAGCACAAGGAAACAACAGCCAACAACTTAATAGTTAGGCACACACGCGCGCGCAAAGCACTCTCTCATAGAACCAGTAGGAAAAGATCTGGAATCCCACCACTGCTGGAACCCATTCTTATCAGTCAGGAAAAAAGCCCTATTAATGTTCATACTTTTAATAACACCAATGTCAAGCGCCATTCAGTTTGTTTCCTGATTTGATTTGGTGCAGGGATAAAAAAAATAGAAATAAGAAGTCAGGATAAAGCCACATTTATCTTTACCTGTAGCAAGAGTAAGTGAAGCCGGACACATTCCGAAATGAATGTGTGAATGTATCTGAGAGAATTACGCCTTGCTGTATCAGCTTGTTTTAGGCTAAGAGAAAAAGCTGCACAGTGGCAAAAAAATGAGAGGATCAGGTGGTATGGGAAGAAGAAGAATTTTATTTTTAACAGGTTTAAAAATTAGTGGAGGGAGTAGGGAAATGGCAAAAATACACCATCCTGAATCTACGTTCATAAGCGTCTATAAACATGGGGCAAGATCAAAAACAATTCCGTGCCTGTTGCACAATATTTATTCACTAGATTTCTATCTGGCCTTTCAATCAGGAACTTCAGGCAGCAAATGTATCTTCCTTCCATAATCTCCAACAAGCACTCTGAGAGGTAAAATGGGCTGACAGTGAATGACTGCCCAAAATCCCCTAGGGAGTTTTGATGGTTGAGTGTCAAAGTAGAGTCCTTCTGCTTCTAGTTGGGCATCTCCACCACTACTCCACATTGCAGGTAGTCCTCTAATTACAACTGTTCACTTAATGACCATTCAAAGTTACAATGGCACTGAAAGGAGGAGGAGGAGGGAAGAGAAGGAGAGGGAGAAGGAGAAGGAGAAGGAGAAGAGGGGAAGGAAGGAGAAGGGGAAGGAGAAGAAGGAAAAGAAGGAGAGGGGAAGGAGGGAGAAGGAGAAGGAGAAGGAGAAGGAGAAGGAAGAGAGGGGAAGGAGGGAGAAGGCAAGGGAGAAGGAGAAGGAGAAGGAGGATTATGTGGTCCTTGGTGATTTGAGTTTGGTTGTTTTCTTGCAGAGATTTCATTACTAGATACAGTATCTAATAAATAATACTAGATCAAACTAGATAACATCATCAATGCTAGTGCGTTCTTATTCCATTCTTATTCCCACTTTCTTCTAACCCAACGTCATCACATGAAACCCAAACCCAAAGTTGGGGAAGGAGATGTTCCCTCAAGGCCTTAGCTATAGACTTGTTGAGTTGCCACCCATCAAATGACTATTGCGAGGTGTAGCTGAAGAGGCAAAGGCAGCTAAAACTAAGTCATCAATGTTCTTGGAATCAAAGAAAACAATTCTCGGTAGATCCTTTCCCACCCCCCTTCTTTCCCCTCTCTCTCCTCCCATGCACAGCTAGGGAGAACTTCTTTCTCTCTTTTTAAAAAGACAATTAAGAAAGAAGCCGAAAGGAAAGGTCAGTGCCATAAAAATGCCATCTGTCTGAATAAAGATGTTCATGGAATATCTTTCTGGCCTTTGCTAGACCCATCATCATTGGCATTCACAGAGGAAAGGGCAGCCCAGAAAGCAAATTTCGAATCCCTTTCTGTTTTTAGACCCAGGGAGAACACTTTTAGTTTTAAGTGGTCCACACCGTAGGCCTGTTTTGTGCCCGTGAAGAGCACGCGTCATCATCGAAATCCATGTGCCTTTTTTTTGCCATCATCCCCATCGGTTGAAATAGCAGGCAGAAAGGTGTTCCCTGCACTTTGGGGTTTTATCATAGCAGGGGTGAAATCCAGCAGGTTCTGACAGGTTCTGGAGAACCGATAGCAGAAATTTTGAGTAGTTCGGAGAACCGGCAAATACCACTGCTGGCTGGCCCCAGAGTGGGGAGGGAATGGAGATTTTGCAGTATCCTTCCCCTGGAATGGAGAGGGAATGGGGATTTTGCAATATCCTTCCCCCAGGAGTGGGGAGGGAATGGGGATTTTACAATATCCTTCCCCTGGAAATTTTAAAAAGGATTAATTTCAGAAACACACATTCCATAAAGAGTCTCTGTGTACCTTCCCAACCAATATCAGCAACAGCCTTAGTCCAGTCCTCACAGCTCCGACGTGCATTTCCCGTCATTCATATTTTAATCAACACACAGTTATTTTCGGCTTCTTAAGCTCAAGTCGGATTAATCTAATTCACACAAATTGTCACCCAATTTTCTTTTTCAACACCTCCAAAAAGCAACAGCCAGGAAACAACTACGAACGCATCAATTAAAAAGTGGCAGTCTTAAAATACTCCGGTTTTTTTTAAGAGTGGCAACGTTCTCCATGAGGAGGGAGACAAATCCATTTAAAACCGTCTCCAGACAACGAGGCAGCATGGATAAAAAAGATGATCGAGAAACACCTACTTAAAAAAAACAAAACCCTTTTTTTCAGGTCATCAATGGAATGGTGAAGAATTGCTCAAAGAAGCTTTTTTTCCCCATAAGATCAATGCAGAGGTTCAAATTTTTGAAACCTGCATTGAAAATATAAACACGCAGCAGTCACATCTTGCTCTGCTGACTTGCATTTTCAGTCAGTGACAGAATCCTAGATGGCTACAAAATATATATATAAAATAGCTCGAAATAGATCTATAATAGTCTCCCTTTATTTTCATTTATCAGCAAAAAATGTTACATATATATATATATATATATATATATATAGATAGATAGATAGATAGATAGATAGATAGATAGATAGATAGATAGATAGATAGATAGATAGATAGATAGATAGATAGATAGATAGATAGATATAGATATAGATATAGATATAGATATAGATATAGATATAGATATAGATATAGATATAGATATAGATATAGATATAGATATATATGTGTGTGTAACATATATATATATATATATATATATATATATATATATATATATATATATATATATATATATATATATATATATATATATATATATATATATATATATATATATATATATATATGCCAAATGCCACTCACGCATCATCACGAAATTTCCAGAACCGTAAAGCCTACAAACTTGAAACTTGGCGCGTATGTTCCTCTTGGCTTCTAGATGCTCGTTAAAAAAGGATTTTTTTGAAATGACCATCAGATCATTAGTTATTTCTTATATTATTATTAACACGCTCTGATGCTAAAGAGTTAGATGTTCTACTCTCCCCTCCCCACCTGAAAAGAACTCTGTTCCAACTGCCAGTGGGCATGGCCAGCACGTGACTCATCTGGCCTGTGGGCTGGGAGTTTAGACATTCTACTCCCCCTCCCCACCTGAAAGGTAGAGAAGGGGATAAGGTAGGAGAGGCTACTGTGGGGCAAGTCTGAGGGAGAGAAGGGGATAGGGAAAGGATCAATGGGGCCAGCCTGAGGGAGAGAAGGGGATAAGATAGGAGAGGCTTCTGTGGGGCAAGCCTGAGGGAGAGAAGGGGAGAGGAGAGGCTGATCATAACATTAATGTTCAAGCTTTAACTATCAATTTATCAAGCCCGATCACATAGTTTCGTAGCGAAGCACGGGTATCCAGCTACTTGTGTGTGTGTGTGTGTGTGTGTGTGCGCGCGCGCGCGCATGTGCACGCACGCTTGCGCACGTACACACACACATGATCCAGAGTATCAAAACTTCCTGCGTTGATTTATTACCGTAGTTATTTTTACTGACAAAAGTTTCATAGCTAACTGTTGACAATCAAGGTTTTGCACTGGGTTTAGCAGTAGCGTATATTGCTAATGAAGTGAAAAAACCACAATTCTGACAAAGCTGAGTGTTCTTCCAAATTCCACCACGCTCTGTTTTCCCTCGCTAGAAACCTTTTCCAAAATAATTGATGAAATACGCCAGAAATACAGATATATATTTATACCAGCCATGACCCCCACAAAAAACCTGATTGAAATACAATGCAGAACAAAATGGATACACCACAAATATATTGCCGGTCTACAACGAGGGATCGTGTTCACTGCTTGTCACCAAGGCCTGGTTACAATCCTTCGGCCGTCAGAAAATTATTTTCCTGTTTTGAGGTAAATCCACAGCAATCTTTAATAGCAGATCCAGCAGACTGAAAATTAAGTCCCGCTGAGATGTACAATATCTAAGACAACAGGTGCCTAAAAGGTTTTGCCCTTCCTGGTTCTTGAAGTGGGTTCTGATTGAAATACTTGAAAAGCATTTGGTGTAAAAACCAATACTGTAGAACCTCTGATCATGACCATCATTCGTTCCATAACTTTGGTCGCAACCCAATTTGGTCGTGACCCGAACCTAATTTTGGAAATTTGGCGCTTACAAAAAAAAATGACGCAGAAGAGGAAATCGGCTGCAGGAAAAAATAATTTGTGAATTTTTCGGTCGGGACCCGATTTTGGCCGTGGTCAGAAGCGTTCGTGACCAGAGGTTCTCCTGTACTTGAAAACCATGGTGTGGCAGTAGGAATGGATTTCCAGAGGAAAAATTGCAGACTACAGGAACCAGGAGCACTAACTCAGGTGACCCTGAGGACACAGATAAACCTCCAAGCGCTTCAACGACCCTCTAAAAGGATGCAAAGCAGTAGCGGGTTGTAAATCCCGTCGCTACCGGTTCGCTCGTGCGCTTGTTCTGTATGCGCAGAAGCGTCCCGGGCGGGTGGGCGGAGCCAAACTGGGCCGAACCAGAAGCAACCCACTGCAGATGCAAATGACCAGCTGTCTGCAAGGAGTATAAAGCCTTCCATTCCCCACCATCCTGTCAGAGCTGAAGAAGCTTCTTGTATGAGAAGCGAAACGTCTTCAAAAAGAAAAAAAACAAGAAAGTCCAGTTGCCTCCTGGAAAAAGCACCTTTGGGACAACCATGACCTGGACGACCGAGAATCTCTACAGGCTTTTTAAGAGGTCTAGCTAAAAGATACGCTTATGTGAAACTACCAGCAATAAAACCGAAGGTCAGAATTTGGCCAATTCTTAGCGCTGGATTTCGCAAGGCGAGACAAAGTCAGTCTCTTGCGGGCATAAGGAACTCCAAGGCCACCAAGCGAAACACCGAAATCGTCACACTTACGTAAGTTGTTAGCAGGTGCTCTTGTCTCCATGTTCTCGTAATGCTGCATGTGGACCACAATATTCAGATCGGTTTCCATGTGATCTGTGGTGCAGGCACCTTCTGGTCGCATCGCATCAGCCAGAGCTCTGAGGAGTTGTGGAAAGAGAGGAGAATTAAGTTCACGCGCCTCGCATATCTTATTCCAGATGCAAATGACACACAACTCAAAAATCCGGGCATAGAGAACCATTCTCTGCCCTGCTCAATTCCCAATTCCCTGGATTGGGAAATAGAGAGGCTGGCTTCTGTGAATTTTTCCAGGAAAGAAATTATTCTAACCCATGTAGTGACTGGAATAATACTACAGGTAGTAATAAACTCATAACCATTCATGTATTGACCGTTCGAAGAAGAGGTGGGTTTTTGCTGGTTCAGACTGGTTCTATAGAACCGGTAGCGGGAATTTCCCCCCGCTTGCCGAACCGGCAGCGATGGCCAGCTGGATACCCCCCCCCCAAACCGGCTCTCTCGGTGGCGCCATAGGCGGCACCATCTGGGTTTTCGGCACTGCACATGTGCATGGGCGCGCGCCCACGCGGCACGGGAGGAAGCGAACCGGCAGCGAGGTAAGTCAGAACCCACTCCTGGTTCGAAGTTACTGGGAAAAATGACTTACAACCAGTACAGGTAGTCCTCGAGTTACAACCATTCATTTAGTGACCGTTCAAAGTTACGACAGCACTGGAAAAAGTGACTTAGGACCGTTTTTCACACTTACGACCGTTGCAGCATCCCTGTGGTCATGCGATCAAAATTGGTTTGATCAACCGGTTCATATTTACGACGGTTGCAGTATTACAACCTTCTGACAAGCAAAGACAATGGGAGAAGCCATGTTCACTTAACGACCGTGTTCCTAACTTAACAAATGCAACAATCTACTTAGCAACGGCGGCAAGAAAAGTCGTAAAATGGGGCCAAGGCTCCTTTAACAAACTTTTCACTTAGCAACCTAAATTTTGGGCTCAATTGTGGCTGAGGACTACCTGTCCTCGCAATTATATCCGTCTGAGCCTCCCCATGGTCACGTGATCAAAATTTGAATGTTTGTCAACCGGCATATAGTTAAGATGGGCTGCAACATCCCGAGGTCATGTAATCACCATTTTCACCCATCATAAACAAGAATAGAATAGAATAGAATTCTTTATTGGCCAAGTGTGATTGGACACACAAGGAATTTGTCTTTGGTGCATAAGCGCTCGGTGTACATAAAGAAAAATAAAATACATTCATCCAGAATCATAAGGTACAACACTTAATGATAGTCCAGGTACAAATAAGCAATCAAATCATACTGGGAAGCAATATAAATAGTAAGGATACAAGCAACAAAGTTACAGTCATACAGTCATTAGTGGGAGGAGATGGGTGATAGGAACGATGAGAAGACTAATAGTAATAGTAATGCAGCCTTAGTGAATAGTTTGACAGTGGTGAGGGAATTATTTGTTTAGCAGAGTGATGGCGTTCGGGAAAAACTGTTCTTGTGTCTAGTTGTTCTGATGTGCAGTGCTCTATAGCGTCATTTTGAGGGTAGGAGTTGAAACAATTTATGTCCAGGATGTGAGGGGTCAGTAAATATTTTCACGGCCCTCTTTTGGACTCATGCAGTATACAAGTCCTCAATGGAAGGCAGATTGGCAGTAATTGTTTTTTCTGCAGTTCTGCAGTTCAAGCCAGCTCCCGACAAGCAAAGCCAATGGGGGGGGAGCTATATTCACTTAATGACTGCATGGTTCCCTTAACAACTGCAAGGGTTCGCTGAACAGCCCCAGCAAAATCAGGTGTGATTGTAAAATCAGGTATGACTCAATTAATAACCTTCTTGCTTTCACAATGGACATTCAAGTCCCATGGTGGTCATACATTGAGGGCTAGATGTACTGCAGAAACTCAACAGGAAGTGTTCTCAAACTGAAGTTGGTTTTTTCTTTGGGACTGAAGGACATGCAGTAAACAAGAGAAGCATCAAACCACCGCGGAGAGGATGATGCCACAAAGGAGAGGACAACCCTCAACAACCTTGTAACTGAAGAAGTGAGCAAACGCTCTTATGTTCCACTCTTGGGAAAAAATAATCAGGTCTTCTCTTTTCTTTTACAAGAGCCATTGAAAGCAAATCCTGTGATATTAGAATGCAAGAGAAGTAGGGAGGGAATGAACAAGCAGCTTTCTCTCTCCCCCCCAGCGGCTTTTGCCTCAATGCCGGGGAGAGAATCTAGATGTTTGCATTTATTTCATATAAAATCACTCCCTATAATGGCCAAGTTGGGGCTTTGGGGTTGACATCATTAGAATTCCAGAGTTACAGAGTTGAACTTCTACAAAAAGAAGAGGAATGAAATGGGCTGCTTTGAAAGAATACCGGTTCTTGGGGGATTACTGAAGTTTCTGAATATTCGAGGAGAAGCAGAAGGAGAAGGAGAAGGAGGAGGAGAAGAAAGAAAGAAAGAAAGAAAGAAAGAAAGAAAGAAAGAAAGAAGGAAGGAAGGAAGGAAGGAAGGAAGAGAAAGAAAGAAAGAAAGAAAGAAAGAAAGAAAGAAAGAAAGAAAGAAAGAAAGAAAGAAAGAAAGAAAGAAAGAAAGAAAGAAAGAAAGAAAGAAAGAAAGAAAGAAGGAATAGCAATAGCAATAGCACTTAGACTTATATACTGCTTCATAGTGCTTTACAGCCCTCTCTAAGCGGTTTACAGAGGTCAGCATATTGCCCCCAACAATCTGGGTCCTCATTTTACCGACCTCGGAAGGATGGAAGGCTGAGTCAACCTTGAGCCCGTGAGATTTGAACCGCTGAACTGCTGAACTAGCAGTCAGCTGAAGTAGTCTGCAGTGCTGCACTTTAACCACTGCGCCACCTCGGCTCTTAGGGAGGAAGGAAGGAAGGAAGGAAGGAAGGAAGGAAGGAAGGAAGGAAGGAAGGAAGAAAGAAAGAAAGAAAGAAAGAAAGAAAGAAAGAAAGAAAGAAAGAGAAAAAGAAAGAAAGAAAGAAAAAGAAAGAAAGAAAGAAAGAAAAAGAATGAAAGAAAGAAAGAAAGAAAGAAAGAAAGAAAGAAAGAAAGAAAGAAAGAAAAAGAAAGAAAGAAAGAAGGTAGGAAGCAAGAAATACAGACAGAAAGAAAGGAAAGAAAGAAAGATGGTAGGAAGGAAGGAAGACAGATAGAAAAAGAAAGGAGGGAAGTGAAGTGAAGTGAAGTGAGGAAGGAAGGAAGGAAGGAAGGAAGGAAAGAAAGAAAGAAAGAAAGAAAGAAAGAAAGAAAGAAAGAAAGAAAGAAAGAAAGAAAGAAAGAAAGAAAGAAAGAAAGAAAGAAAGAAAGAGAAAATAAATATTTATGCCTCTCAAAGAAAGATTTGTGCCTCTCCCAAATCATAGGAAAATGAGCAGCTACACAGAAAGAGAAGCCGAGCTAAATAGATGTCAAAAAAACCCACAACCCAAGCAGTGTTCATGGCATGAATTATAGCTGAACTCCTCCAGTTTTCTCTGCCTTTTGGGATGGGAAAGACTTCTGAATCCTCGTTGGCAGAGCTCCCATGTTGGTGGAGATATTCCACATGGCTAATGAGTAACACCAAATTCTTCTATCAGCAAAGTATGATGAGTGTATCACATTTTTCCCCCCTTTGGGGTATGTTCTGAATCATGTTTTAAAGCAGAAATGGGCAATCATCAACCTTGCATGATCTAGGCTCGGTTCAGATTCTTAGTCAAGAAGGTTGATTCATTAAACCAAGGGGTTTAATGAATAAACAATACAGGCCGAGTTCAGACCCCAAGCTAAGCCGCAAGGAAACAATCCTTATTTTGGTTTAGTTTGATGTTGGGTTCTTGGAAACTTTGTTTTGTCTTCTTGTGGATGTTCTTGCACAGGGTTGGTGATGAGAAGTCTGCAAGAAGGAAAGACGGTCCAGAAAACACCCAAAACTCAACAATATAGATCACTCAGCTACATATTTATTCTCCATTAGTGTGATGTATCAGCCCAGCTTTTCAGCTGGGACTCCAATCCTTAGGAGTGCTTATCTCGAGGAGCAGATTACAGCCACATCTGGGAGAAGAGTTAAGGAGGAAAATGAGGCCTGGCAGATAGCCAGTTTAGCCACAAGAGAATGGCGCCAGAGCAGAGCTTGCAAACAAACAGACCAAAATCCTCTCTGCTGTTTTCCCTCCAGCAATGTAGCTCACAGCTTCTTCTTCTTCTTCTTTTTAATTTGGATTCTTTCAATTTTTAGGTCTTTTAGGTGTCCGCCATTTTTGCTGAACTGTTGCAAATCACGGCGAGGTCTACCGTGGACCATAGCTCCCCTTGCCTCCTCGCTTGTCGGCCTGGCTTACTCCATACACTAAACCCATAAACACCAGTTGCTGCGTTTAGATAATACGTTATGCCTATCGAAATAAACCTTATGATGGGCTGCTGTTCCAACCTTGGGTGGTGGGATGGCTCAGCAGTTAAGACACCCGGCTTGGGGGTTGGAGATCTGGCAGTCCAGGTTCGAGAGCCAAGCACCATGTGATGGGGTGAGTTCCCATTCTCACCTCAGCTCCAGCGGTTTGAAAGCATGCGAATGCAAGTAGATAAATAGGTACCACTTCAGTGGGAAGGTAACAGCATTCCGTGATGTCATGCTGGCTACATGACCACGGAAATGTCTTCAGACAGTGCTGGCTCAATGGCCTTGAAACAGATGATTACCGCCTCCTATAGTTGGCAATGATTATCAGAGTAAAATTTGCAGGGACTCCTTTCTCTTTTCCCTTCCAACCTGTTAAGCCACAAATGAATGGATGACATACAAGTTTAGCTACCTTCCCAAGGATCTACAAGGAAGATCATTATGGTCCTTCCTGACAAAGCTTGAACATCCGCTGCAGCTTGGAGTCCACATCTTCACTACCTTCCAGTGAGTGGTGAAATTCTACCGGTACACCCCAGTTCAGAGAACCGGTAGTGGCGGCAGCGTGAGGCTCTGCCCACTCGCCCGGACGTCGCCATTTTCTTGTTTTTAACCCTCTGAGCATGTGCAAAACCTTCTGCACATGCAGAGGGTGAAAAAGCATGCGCAATGGTGGCGTGCACGCGCAAAGCGTGCGCTTCTGAACCGGTAGGGAAGGTAAGTAGATTTCACCACTGCTTCCAGTATGTCAACACCCAAAGCACTTTGTCCCCTTTCCTCTCTTTTTTTCATCTACATCTGTCTAACGTTCAGCCAATGCTGGATGGCTTTTCAATATCTCAACTTTCAACCTAGCTCAAACATCTGATGTATGTCTTTATTCTTCTTTAAACTACACTCATGGAGATGACAGCTGGACAGTTCTAGACTCACTTAAGGCATGAAAACTGGCTGGGTGACTTTGGGTCAATCATCAGGAGACTGTGGGTTCTAGACCCACCCTAGGCGCAAAGGTTGGCTGGGTGACTTTGGCCAATTGCCAGAAGACTGTGCATTCTAGTTCCACCTTAACCATAAAAGGCAGCTGGGTGAGTTTGGGTCCAACTGTAAGCCCATCTTTGTAGGAGAAGGACAGACAGAGCCTGGTGGTGGAGTCAAGAGGGCAATCAGCCTTGAGCAGGGGTCAGCAACTTGCAGCTCTGGAGCCGCATGTGGCTCTTTCATCCCTCTGCTGCGGTTCCCTGTTGCTCAAAATATGTGTCACAACTGCCAATGAGTGATATCCGCTGGCACGCAATTTATTGAGCTTTTCAACCCCCGGTAGGCCAACCATGGATAAATCCAAGAAAAGTTTCAGAAGAAAACAGAACGTTTAATTCGACTACATATGCTAGTTCTGTGGCCGCTCAGGAAATAGTCAGGCACAGGAAGGGTTTTGTGGCTCCCGGTGTTTTCTTTTCTGTCCAAATGGCTCTTTGAGTATTTAAGGTTGCCGACCCCTGGCCTAGAGTAATTATGTTACCACAAATAGTCTATGTCCAACTCCTCTTGAATTCTATTGATTCCTATCTAGCCCACATTTAGTGCTGATCACTAATTAACCAGATTCTTATTTAGAGGCATGAGCAATAGATTAGCTAACTGGAACCCAATGGGTGGTCCTGGGTTTTTTTTTGCGTCTGACACTTTCCATTCATATTCCAGCAAGGCAGCATCAGGAATCAGAGAACAAGGGAGCTCCACAAGATAATAATAATAATAACAACAGAGTTGGAAGGGACCTTGGAGGTCTTCTAGTCCAACCTCCTGCTCAACCAGGATGCCATTTCAGACAAATGGTTGTCCAATCTCTTCTTTAAAACCTCCAGTGATGGAGCACCCACAACTTCTGCAGGCAAGTCATTCAACTGAATAAATGATAATAATAATAATAATAATAATAATAATAATAATAATAATAATAATAATAATAACAACAACAACAACAACAACAACAACAACAACAACAACAACAACAGAGTTGTTGGTCCTTCTAGTCCAACCCCCTGCTTAGGCAGGAAATCCTACACCACTTCAGATAAATGGTTATCCAACATCTTCTTAAAAACTTCCAGTGTTGGAGAATTCACAACTTCTGGAGGCAGGCTGTTCCACGGATTAATTGTTCTAACTGTCAGGGAATTTCTCCTTAGTTCTAAGTTGCTTCTCTCCTTGTTTAGTTTCCACCCATTGCTTCTTGTCCTGCCCTCTGGTGCTTTGGAGAATAGTTTGACTCCTTCTTCTTTTTGGCAACCCCTGAGATATTGGAAGACTGCTATCATGTCTCCCCTGGTCCTTCTTTTCATTAAACTAGACATACCCTGTTCCTGCAACCGTTCTTCATATGTTTTAGCCTCCAGTCCCCTAATCATCTTTGTTGCTCTTCTCTGCACTCTTTCTAGAGTCTCAACATCCTTTTTACATCGTGGTGACCAAAACTGAATGCAGTATTCCAAGTGTGGCCTTACCAAGGCATTATAAAGTGACATTAACACTTCAATACCACTTTATAATGCCTTGGTAAGGCCACACTTGGAATACTGCATTCAGTTTTGGTCGCAAACATTTCAGTTTCAGATGTCTGATCACTGACAAAATGCTCTCCCCACCCCCAAAGAAAAAGAAGCATCTGAGCACAGTAAAAACACCCTAGAATACATCTCCATGTACTGGTAACTATGGAGTGAGCAGGTGCACCCCAACTGTTGGTACCAGCTGGCTGCTTAGAAACAGAAAACAGGGAATCACAACAGGGGGAAAAGATGCAGGAGGCTTAGCCAAGGCCAGTTGTGGTTGCAGCCTTGAACAAAAAGCACGAATCCGAACAAAGCCTGAGAGTTCACACACACACACACACACACACACACACACACACACACACACACACACACACACGGCATCCAGCAGTCTCTGGAAGAAATCACACCGTCTTCCAGAAAGCAGCTGTTTGCAAGAAAGGACTTTGAGAACTGATTTTGCAATGGTCTGCCCACAGTTTGAATGATTCAAACGATGTCTTTACCCACAAGCAGAGTTTCGCCGGGGGTAGGGAAATTACCCCTCTGATTTCTTAGATGAATCTAGTTTCTCCTGGCTCTGGATGGGGCCTATGTTTCCACTCGTGGGTAGCTCAACAATTTTCTGCTGTCTAATCGGTGTTTATTCCCGCCGGCCAGTGGTCAATCAAACCTTGTCTCTACTCATTGCCAGGGTTTGTACAGCTCTCAACCACAAGATAACTACCTAGGTTTGGGTTGCTGGTTAAAAAAAAGGGGGGGTTGGCTAGTTTATGTTTTATTGGTCATATGAATTCAGCACAAAGGTAAGAGATTAAGAGTCCTTTCTATCTCTCTGTTGTACTTTGATTTAGGATTGGAGTTAGTCATGGGGAGAGAGAGAGAGAGAGAGAGAGAGAGAGAGAGAGAGAGAGAGAGAGAGAGAGAGAGAGAGAGAGAGAGAGAGAGAGAGATGATGGAGGAAGGGAGGGAGGGAGGGACCTGTTTCTCGTTTCTTGTAGTAAACCTTTTGGTTGTTTTGTCATCTAATGCCTATTTTTGTTTTATCTTCATATCTATCTATCTGTCTGTCTGTCTGTCTGTCTGTCTGTCTGTCTGTCTGTCTGTCTGTCTGTCTGTCTGTCTGTCTGTCTGTCTGTCTGTCTATCTATCTATCTATCTATCTATCTATCTATCTATCTATCTATCTATCTATCTATCTATCTATCTATCTATCTATCTATCTATCTATCTACAGTATCTATCTATCTATCTATCTATCTATCTATCTATCTATCTATCTATCTATCTATCTATCTATCTTATCCATCCATCCATCCATCCATCCATCCTTCCATCCATCCATCCATCCATCCATCCATCCATCCATCCATCCATCCATCCATCTATCTATCTATCTTATCCATCCATCCATCCATCCATCCATCCATCCATCCATCCATCCATCTATCTATCTATCTATCACCTATCTTATTTTCTTCCCCGCATATATTCATGTGCGTACCATTTTGCAACACAGTAAAATGAACAAGAAGACAGGAAGAAAGATTACAGAAAAGAATGAAAAAGAGAGAGGAAAACATAGAATTGTGTCTTCCGCCCTTCTCTCTTACGCTTTTCTGCTTCCTCTTCATATTTCTTGCCTGTAGTTTTCAATTTTATTTTCTCCCTTCTGTTCCATTGTGTCCAATTCTCAGACATGGCCTGCATTTTTCGTGGCAAGTTTTTTTCCCCCCAGAATGTTTGCCATTGCCTCCTTCCTAAGGCTGAGAGAAAGCGACTGGCTCAAAGTCACCCAGCTGGCTTCATGATCAATGCAGGACTAGAATTCACAGTCTCCCAGTTTCTAATCTGATACCTTAACCACTACACCCGGTTGGATCTCCCGTTTTCTATTTCTCCCTTACAATTCTATAGACCAGTGTTTCTCAACCTTGGCAGTTTGAAGATGTGTGGACTTCAACTCCCAGAATTCTGGGAGTTGAAGTCCACACATCTTCAAACTGCCAAGGTTGAGAAACACTGGTCTATAGACTGTTTTCATATCTTTTTTTTTTCCACACTAGTGTTCTGTTGTATGCGTCGTTCAAACTTTTCTTTCGTTTCTGGATCGTCTCTTTTTTGGCGGCTGCTTGCCTTTCCATCACTTTAGCTTTGCCCAGACTTTTCACTGTCAAGAAGGCCTGGGAAACAGACCAGAAAATTCCTCTTTCTTTTTTCCAACCTTCCAACCTCCAAATATAAAAGAGCCAAAACAGAATCAACGAGAAGGTGCCAGGAAAAGAGAATTAGCTTAACCAAAAGGACAAGATTGCAGCATTGAAGGAGGGCAAATCCCCTTGCTTTTGTTTCCTAAATAATAGGTGGGCATCTGCTATTATTTAATCACTGAAGATTTTCAAAAATCTGGAACGTATTGTTAAACGCAGAACATGGTCTATATACAAGAACAGGTAATTCTCGATGTACCACCACAATTGAGCTGTGTTGTTAAGCGAGACAGTTGTTAAGTGAATGTTGTCCCCTTTGTCGCCACAGTTAAGGAAAGTATTATTATATGTAATAAAAAATAGGCAGCTGCACCTTATACACATTACAGGTAGTCCTTGATTTACAACCACAAAGGAGCCCATAAATTTCTGTTGCTAAGCGAGACAGTTGTTAAGGGAGTTTTGCCCCAGTTTATGACCTTTCCTGCCACTGTTGTTAAGTGAACCACTTCAGTTGTTAAGTTAGTAACATGGCTGTTAAGTAAATTTATCAAAAGTTCACAAAAGGGGATCACATGACCCCGGGATACATCATAAATACATGTCAGTTGCCAAGCAGCCAAACTTTAATCACGTGACCCTAAGGATGCTGCTATGGTCGTAAGTTCAGCTGACTGTTAGTTCAGCAGTTCAGCTGTTCAAATCTCACTGGCTCAAGGTTGACTCAGCCTTCCATCCTTCCGAGGTTGGTAAAATGAGGACCCAGATTGTTGGGGGCAATATGCTGACTCTGTAAACCGCTTAGAGAAGGCTGTAAAGCACTGTGAAGTGGTATATAAGTCTAAGTGCTATTGCTAAAGTGTTAAGTGTGAAAAAAAAGGTCACCCGTCACTTTTTTTTCCAGTCCCGTTGTAACTTCGAAAACAGTCACGAAATGAACTGTTGTAAGTGGAGGACAATCTGTATTCAGTTGCAATCTGCTTCATCCGTGTCCAAATTCTATCACACCAGTTTAAGATTCAGATTTTTTTCTTTCTTTCTGGTTATTGGGGTTTTCCTTCAATGAATGGATTTAATCAAATCTTTCCATTCACTGATTTTCTAACTTCACCTGATACATTGGATGACAAATGGGTTGGCTTCAGGCATTCTACCAAGCCAGGAGTTGGCGAGGTAGGGAACTCACCTATGGTGAATATCGCTCTCAAGCTTAGCTTGTGATGTGAATGCATCTCGTAGGACTGACTTGGTTACAGAATACAGAATAACAGGGTTGGAAGAGACCTTGGAGGTCTTCTAGTCCAACCCCCTGCTCAGGCAGGAAACCCTATAGCATTTCAGACAAATGGTTGTTCAATCTCTTCTTAAAAACCTCCAGTGTTGGAGCATTCACAACTTCTGGAGACATTGTTCCAATGATGAATTGTTCTAACTGTCAGGAAATTTCTCCTTAGTTCTAGGTTGCTTCTCTCCCTGATTAGTTTCCATCCATTGCTTCTTGTTCTGCCTTCAGGTGCTTTGGAGAATAGATTGACTCCCGCTTCTTTGTGGCAGCCCCTGAGATATTGGAACACTGCTATCATGTTCTCCCCTAGTCCTTCTTTTCATTAAACTAGACATATTCCTGCAACAATTCTTCATATATTTTAGCCTCCAGTCCCCTAACCATCTTTGTTGCTTAATCACCCTAAATTATCTTTGTTGGTTGAATGTGTCATGTGAACCCATCTAAAGAGCTAAGCACACTGCTTGCTAAGGAGGTCAAATAGCATGCACTCAATGCAAGACCCAAATTGATTGATTGCACGGGTTCTATGTCCCTCTAATTTGTCAACTCTGCACCTCTTTTGGTTTTTGTTGTTGCTACTGTTTTGTTTCTTTGAGTCTGTGTTGACTCCTGGTGACTGCCTAGACTACGCTCTGCAATTGTCTTGGCAAAGGGTTGTTGTTGTTATTGTTGTTTTCTTGAAGTAGTTGACTGAGAGTGACTGGCCCAAGTGTTACCCAACTGGTTTCGCGAACTAGAATTCACCGTCTCCCAGGTTCTAGCCTGATGCCAGACCACCACAACAAATAGAATATACCACAAATCCCCAACGGGCTAATTATAGTTGAAAATAAGCAATGTAGCAGAAAACAAGAAGAAACAAAATGCCAATGATCTCAACTATTGCTCCACAATGCCACATGTCCACAGAATAATTAACCTTCTATTCTATCTCCATACGTTCTCCTAAAGATCTAGTTTTCACACCCTTCCAAACTACCAATAGTTGTAGCTTTCTGGGTCTTCGGGTCTAGAACACTAACTTGGAGGGAGGGAGGCCTCAAGGGGGAATTAAACACCTAATTTCTTGCAGCCATTTATATATATATATATATATATATATATATATATATATATATATATATATATATATATATATATATATATATATATATATATATATATATATATATATATATATATATATATATATATATATAAGCATTAAAATAAGCAAACTGGAAAATGGAAATGATTTGTTTCAGGTAAATGCCATGCAACACCTCTGCTACAATATGTTTAACACTAGCGAGGCATTTAAGCTTGGATCAATGCAAAAGCTGTTAAATAACTTCAATAAATAAAAAAAGGCAGATAGAGTTGTAAAAATTGCCCTTTTTCAGCCTAAAATGATTATCTTTCAACTGTGTTCACTTAATGGCTTAACCAGGTCAGATAAAGCCTTGATATTTTTTTTCTCCATGCAAGGCTTGGTACTGTATGTGTTAACCTTGATTAGACTAGATAGATGGTGGAGAGAAACAGACACAGATCCATGCATGCAAACGTACACGCACACAACATACGCATTGACTGAGAGAAAGAGGCTTAATGTGTGAACCCCTTTTCATTTTGTAAAGTTAGGGTGTATTTTGCACATCTGTAGTGGCAACCCAGAAAAAGGATTACTTCAGTAACCAGATAAAATAGGTTACGTGAATGATGCAGGCTTGCAACAGTTTTGGACACTGTGAGAATGTGAAACTGGCATGAAAAGATGTCAGGCTGTTAGAGAGTCTTAAGGAACTGTAAGATGGTTTCAATAAGTTCTGCCTTGGTCACCTAGCAAGCAACCCAACATCTGCTTCTGCAACAACAGAACAGAATAACAGAGTTGGAAGGGATCTCCAAGGTCCCTCCCAACTCTTGTTCTGTTCCATTCTGTTCTGTTCTGTTCTGTTTTGTCCATCTTAGAACATAGAATAGTAGGGTTGGAAGGGACCTTGGAGGTCTTCTAGTCCAAACCCCTGCAAACGGCATGAGATCCTATACTATTTTGGTCAATATCATTTTCTCAACACCTTGACCTGTGGACCAGGGGTGAAATTCAAAAATTTTCCCTACCGGTTCTGTGGGCTTGGTGGGCGTGGCAGGGGAAGGATACTGCAAAATCTCCATTCCCACCCCAGTCCAGAGGAAGGATACTGCAAAAGCTCCATTTCCACCCCACTCCTGGGGGAAGGATACTGCAAAATCTCCATTCCCACCCCACTCCAAGGGAAGGATACTGCAAAATCCCCATTCCCTCCCCACTCCAGGGGAAGGATACTGCAAAATCTCCATTCCCACCCCACTCCAGTGGAAGGATACTGCAAAATCTCCATTCCCTCCCCACTCCAGGGGAAGGATACTGCAAAATCTCCATTCCCTCCCCACTCCTGGGGGAAGGATATTGCAAAATCTCCATTCCCACCCCACTCCAAGGGAAGGATACTGCAAAATCCCCATTCCCTCCCCACTCCAGGGGAAGGATACTGCAAAATCTCCATTCCCTCCCCACTCCAGGGGAAGGATACTGCAAAATCTCCATTCCCTCCCCACTCCAGGGGAAGGATACTGCAAAATCTCCATTCCCACCCCACTCCAGTGGAAGGATACTGCAAAATCTCCATTCCCTCCCCACTCCAGGGGAAGGATACTGCAAAATCTCCATTCCCTCCCCACTCCAGGGGAAGGATACTGCAAAATCTCCATTCCCACCCCAGTCCAGGGGAAGGATACTGCAAAATCTCCATTCCCACCCCAGTCCAGAGGAAGGATACTGCAAAATCTCCAGAACCTGTCTGAACCTGCTGAATTTCACCCCTGATGCTGTGGACTCTTTAACTGGATAGTGTTGGGATGGCATGTGGGACACAGCAGTCTAGACTTGCTCACAACTCTCCTTGCTTCAGCCTCTGTTCAGGCTGAAGAGATGCCCCCATTCACCAACTCCTTTTTGTACCCTTAGGAACTACTCCAGAAATCAGAGGTGCGAGTGTCTCCATTACAAATGGCCAGTCACCTGGGAAGCAGGAGTTTTAAGGAAAGGGTGGGTCAAAGGCCAGTCAAGATCTGCTGTCAGATCTCTGGCAACTTAGATCAGCAGGAATCTCAGATTCCAATAAAGAGCAGCAAAATCCAACAGATCTCCTCTCTATTGCACACCTGAAGGAAGTGAGCTTGGAATAAGCAGGAGAGATTGGGATATGGAGGGAAAAATAGGAGTAAAATACATTTTGGTGCATCTGAAAAAATCCCTGACTTCCGTATAGTCTTAAAGATATTCTGTTCAGAACCAGTTCACTGCTGCCTATAAAAATCCTTCCATTCCCCACCATCCAGTCAGAGCCGAAGAAGCTTCTTGGATAAGAAGCAAACCGTCTTCAAAGAAAAACAAGAAAGCCCAGTTGCCTCTTGGGGTGGGGTGGGGAAGCACCTTTGGGACAACCATGACCTGGATGACTGAGAATCTCCATAGACGTTGCTTATAATGTACTCTACTTGATTGATCTCAGGACAGTAGTCTAGTAATCATAAAACAGACCCTACGAAGCTTTCCACTCTGGCTTAAGGTGTGTCCTGTTTGGGCCATCGTAGCTTCCATTCATTTCTTTAGTCCTCCGTAAGGATTGTGCGCAGAAGCACACCAACCAAGCCCATTCGTCTCAAAGGAAATTATTTTCTAAAAGTAAGCTTTTGGAAACAACCTGCAGTGGATATAGGCAAATCATGCCTTACAATGATGGAGAAAGAAAAAAATGAAAGAATGTTCAGTTTGCTCCTCTTGGAGAAGTTGGATTTTTTTTAGGGAAGGTTCGAATCGCAGAGACAGCAAGCTCCCTTCTGGGAGGAAGGAAGGAAGGAAGGAGAAGGGACAAGAGAGGATCAAAAGGATAAAAATTGGAGCCTTGTTTAACTGCACAGAAACTCAGATTTACTGCAAGATGTGTGTAGACACGTCGGTTCCAATTCTTTCCTTTCCTTTCAGCAAATAACCTGGTATGGCGACCCGGGTGCCATACATTAGACCTTGCACTGATATAATATAGAGACTACAGAACCACAGAGATCTCAATAGAAGGGAAGAAAGGATCTTTTCCAATCTTTTTCAAAAAGCAGAAGATAGAAAAGGCATCCTTGGAACTTTCTTGGCCTGGATTTAGTGGATTGGATTCCTCTCCTTCAACAGGAGGCAGAGTCTCTCTCACTCTCACTCTCTTTCCCACTCCCCCCCCCATTAGTGAACCTTAGAGAAGTTCACAGGAGCTTTGGGGTCCCTAGCAATGCCTGCGCTACGCTTTCTTCTTGGCCGTAAAAAAATGATCGCCCATCAGCCAGTTTATAAATAGCAAATAATTGCTAGTGAAAGGAATGGGTGATGCATTCTGAGAACTATTTTGGGTGCCTGAATGCAGGGGGAAACTGTTAATCACATAGCAAGCAGCAAGATCCTGGGCTGGAAAGGTACTCCAGGTGTTTGGTCCATCCTGAGTGTTGGGGAAATGGAGAAGAAGAAGAAGAAGAAGAAGAAGAAGAAGAAGAAGAAGAAGAAGAAGAAGAAGAAGAAGAAGAAGAAGAAGAAGAAGAAGAAGAAGAAGAAGAAGAAGAAGAAGAAGAAGAAGAAGAAGAGGAAGAAGAAGAGGAGGAGGAAGAAGAGGAGGAAGAGGAAGAGGAAGAAGAAGAAGAAGAAGAAGAAGAAGAAGAAGAAGAAGAAGAAGAAGAAGAAGAAGAAGAAGAAGAAGAAGAAGAAGAAGGAAGAGAGAGAGAGAGAGACAGACAGACAACAGACAGACAGACAGACAGACAGACAGACAGACAGACAGACAATGGGAAGGGAGATTGACTGAAGATGAAG
Organism: Diadophis punctatus similis; assembly: GCA_023053685.1. Lineage (NCBI taxonomy): Eukaryota > Metazoa > Chordata > Lepidosauria > Squamata > Dipsadidae > Diadophis > Diadophis punctatus. The sequence continues at coordinate 267,329 of JALIGW010000151.1, forward strand.
AACCTTGACTGGCCATCACTTATTTCAGCTGCACCCATTAAAAAACCATTTTCTGGTGATACCATTGTTCCTCTTGATAACTTTTTCCATAAGCTGATATCCATCTGATGGGAGCATGGAAAAGCCACCTGATTATAGGCTACAGTTCTCAATCCCAACCCAATGGTCAATGGGGACATTCACCACAAAGCACCCAGGTTCTTGGTTTCTTATCCCTCCAACGAAGCGATTTGCTTTGCTTCTCTCTCCTCCTCCTCCTCTCCTCCTCCTTTTTGCTTTTAATTGTTTTTATTTGATCTACAAAATGTCTCTCCCCATCTGTTTTGCTTTCATGTGTTGGGGATTAGCATAATGAATCAGACCGACCCCATAACTTGACAAATGAATTGCGACTTTGAGTCCCTCCTGTTGCCATCACGGTGGTGGGTAGCAGGGAAAATTTGGTGGGGAGGCAATGGGTGGAATTTCAAGAAGAGGCAGCAGGCCAAAACAGTCCGCTCGGCCCCTAAAATGTTTGGACTTGCAAACAGCTCAAACCTAGCAGCATTGTTTGGCGAAGAGAAGGGGGCGTAGGTTCGAACTAAGCTAGCCATTGCTCAGTGGGTATAGCTCTGAAATAAATCTGTGCACCATAAACGCATCCACACATTGCTTTTCGCCCAGCGCCTGTTCTCACCAGACAGCAGAATGTGTGTGTGATGTTATCATGCTATGAGGCATCACTGTCTCTACAGTGGGGACCGATCTTGTGCAAGTTTATACCTCCAGGATGGGTTTCTGTGAGTTGCAGTCGGACCCGCCTGGAATGGTACGGTTAGTTTATCTAATGGGTTCCATGTTAGGGTATATCTCTGCTTTTGGTGAGCTCTGGATTGGAAGGAGAGGTGGCTGGGAATTAACAGGAAAGCCCTCCCCACTTTTTTGAGCCAAAGTAGCAAGATGATAAAGGGGTGTGTGCATGCAGACACGTGTGAGTGTATGTGTGTGTTGGTGGATGGGCATACTGTTGATTTGTCATCCCCCACCCCAGAGCATTTGACCCTACAGAGTTCCAACAGATGCAATGGGGAAAATCTTGCTGCGGTTCTGGCTACATTAACCAAATATCCTTCACGGTTTCCATTGTTGCAGCTTCTCCAACATCTGCAAGTGCATATGTGCGCAAGTGACTTCTTTCCTGCCCTCTTCACTCTTGAGGGGGCTCTTGGGTCACTATTGCACAAGAGGGGTGGGTTGACTGCCCCTGCAGAGACCCCTCCCCTCCTCTTTTCCAAGGCTCTATGGAAGCTTTCCAAAATTGAAGGAGGGGACATGCTCCTATTTCACACACACACACACACACACACACACACACACACACACACACACACACACACACACACTCCAAGAAGAGATGCTCACCCCATCGTGGTTGGGAGTACCCCCCTCCCCTCAAGACTAAAACAGCAGAACAGGCCTGCGGTAGGTGGCATATGGCATCGGGGTGGGAGGAGGTGGAGTGAATTGGGGAGGGGAGGGGAGGATCCCAGAAAGGGAGGAGGAGGAAAGGAGCTCAGCTTACCTGGACATGTGCTCCCGCTGGGGCCGGTGTGCTTTCTCCAGCCCCAGTTTGGTGAAGATACCCACCAAAACCATGACAGCAACCACCCCACAGATGATGTAGACGATGAGGTTGGTCTTGTCACGGGTGGGGTCATGGGATGAGTCTATGGGCCTGTTGGTCATCTTGCGCCCGTTAAGCCAGGGGGGCTTGATATAGTTGGTGCAGACGTCCTGGTCCAACCGTCTCTTCTGATCCTGGCAGCAGAAACGAAAGCCACACGTGCCACAGCAAAACGGGTAGCCACGGACGCTGCAATTGAAAGCCTCGTCCCACTGGCCCATCACATCAAAGTAGCCCCGGCATGCCTCCGGGCTGGGGGGCGGCTCCGAGGCGTCGGCGGGTGGCGGCTCACCCGCTCGGCTGTGGTTCCCGCCGGAATCGAACAGCATCACGATGCTGCCCAGGTGCTGCCCGACTTTCTCCTGCGCCCGACACAGGAGAGGGGGGAGAAGGTCTGCTGCCAAGTAGCCCAAAACCAAACGGAGGAAGCCCTTCATCCTTCGCAGCGCGCCACCAGGACACCTGAGGTTGCCTTCCCTGCCGCCGCTACCGCCGCAATTCAAGGCTCCCGACGCTCCGGCGCTGCGCCAAGGATTGTACATAAAGGGGGTCTCTCTTGGGCAGGCACCGTTGGTGCGCTCTTCCGCTCTTCTTCCCCGCAGTTAGTAGCGAAGGCTGAGATTCAGCACCGCGGACAGCTCCGGGGTTTCAGCACCGCGGACAGCTCCGCGCAGCCTTGCAGGGCCGCCTCTGCCGAGCATGCGGGGTTGGGGGGCGGGGTACCCCCTCCTCCTCCTCCTCCTCTTCCTCCTGCCCCCTGCCAGACCCCCCCCTCCTCCTCCTCTTCCCACCTTCTCACAGCTTCCAAAGCTGGGGAGGGGAAGTGTGAGCGGCGGCACTTGTGGAGTGTGGAGAGGCACCCAGAGAGTGAATGAGTGGCCGAAAGAAGGAGGGGGGAGGGGGAGGAGCAGGAGTGGCAAGAGTCGGGAGGGAGGGAGGGGGAAACTGGGAGGGGGGGGCTCACGCCGTCGGGAAAAAGGCCGGAGGTGGAGGGGGGGTCAAAAGACCCACGCGAGACGGAGAGGGGAGGGGGAGAGAACGGTAGGAGGCTGGAGACAGAAGGGAATGGTTGTTGGGTTTTGTTTTGTTTTTGCAGAGGGAAAGCGGATGGGGTGGGGGGCGAGGAGGGGGGAGAAGAGCCAAATCCCTTCTCTCTTCCTTCTCCCTTTAGGGTCCCCGCTCCTCGTCCTCGTCCTCCGCCGCCGGCGCCACCAGCACCGCCCCACACCCCTCTCGGCCAGAGCGCTGGCCAAGTTCTCCAGCGGGGAAAACTCTCTTGCTAGGAGACGCGGGCCCCCACGCTCCCTGCAAAGAGGAGGGGCGGAGACTTGGGCTGCTGCAGCTTCCCTAAAAAAGACCCGCATGGGAGTCGGGAGCAGAGCGTGGGTCTCTCTCTTCTTCTGCTTCCCCCCCTCCCCAACTAAAGCGCACGCACACACACACACACACACACACACACGTGCGCGCACACGTCCTGCTGATAGAGAAGGAAACCAGCAGACAAGGGAGTAAGAGCCAGAGGCAATCTGACGGGGGGGAGGGGAGAGGGGAGGCGCCTTTAGCCTCTTCCCAAATGACTTTCTTGCACCTTTAAACCTTCCACCAAGGTCCTTTAGAAGGAGCAGCGGTGGCAACGGGGAGGGGTGGGGTGAGGTGAGGTGAGGGGTGGTGTTGGGTGGATGACAAAAACTGGAAGGAGAAACAGGAATGGGATAATGATCCTTAGGACCAAGGAAGGAAAGGCCTTGGCCGTAAAAGTCAAAGGCAAGATTCAGACAACATGCTTAACCAGTTTAAAAAAAAAAAATTTAAAAAAAGCAAAGTTTGATCAGAGTTAACCTCCGTTGGGTTTTTCCTGGCCTGACACGCAAATAAATATTTCCTGTTTGCTTCATGTGTGGGTTAGAAGTGGGTTCCTTCTGAATCCAGATTGAACATCTCGGGTGAATATAGCATTTCTGTCTATCAAATCTGAAAGTGTTATTGTGTGGCTAAAAGGGGCAGAGGAGGGAATACATCAAGATTCACACAGCACTTTAAAGCCAGGTTTTTTAAAAAAAAAACGTTTCTTGTTTTCTGGCAGACGTTTCATTACCAAACTAGGTAACATCATCAGTGTGAGTTCAACCCTGAGCTACAAATATTCTCTTTTTATCAACACCTTTCTTGTGTTTACAATCAAATGACTTCATGATTGGCCTGGTTCACACAACATACTGAGACAATGGTCAGGTTTCCAGGAGATGCAAGTCATAAGCTAACCAACCCGTTTTAGCCTGATCTAGCATGTTTTGCAACTAGGTTTGTATGTACATGCATACATAGTAAAGGTAGAATGTAAAGGTAATGTGGGCATGTATGCATTAATTTAAGATGTCATTCTAACATGTCTTTCCTCTACCTCAGTGTTTCTCAATCTTGGCAACTTTGAGATATGTGGACTTCAACTCCTAGAATTCCTCAGCCAGCATGCTTCCCACCATCTGTTGAAAACACTTAGTTGTAGTGGTTGGTTTACTTTTCCAAACTCTGGACTTTCTAGTGTAAGGACTACAACCACAGTGGTAAAATCCAAATTTTTAAACTACTGGTTCTGTGGGCATGGCTTGGTGGGCATGGCGTGGCTTGGTGGGTGTGGCAGGGGAAGGATACTGCAAAATCCCCATTCCCTCCCCACTCTGGGGCCAGCCAGAGGTGGTATTTGCCGGTTCTCCAAACTACTCAAAATTTCCGCTACTGGTTCTCCAGAACCTGTCTGAACCTGCTGGATTTCACCCCTGCTACAACACCCAAAATTCTGGAGGTTTGGGGGGATTGAAGTCTACCCTGGAGGTTGTCTAAGCAAAGGTGATTCAGATAATAAGCAACTGTATGCACTGAGCGCATATGCACCAAAGACAAATTCCTTGTGTGTCCAATCACACATGGCCAATAAAGAATTCTATTCTATTCTATTCTATTCTATTCTATTCTATTCTATTCTATTCTATTCTATTCTATTCTATTCTATTCTATTCTATTCTATTCTATTCTATTCTATTCTATGTGAATCCAAGCATTGGGGTTAGTTCTGAAAACAAGGATTGAACTTGCTAAGTTACCTTTAGGTTGCCATGCTGAACTAGCACAAGAAAAGAATAAAAAAGTAGTTATTATTTGATTGACAAACTGTGTAATTACCCAGAAAGCACTTCCTGGTAATAGTGACTATTAGTGAATTTTTTTTAGCATCCAAACCAGCCAAACAGCCAAACTCAACAAGTGCAGTTACCTTCTTTCCTTCCTTCCTTCCTTCCTTCCTTCCTTCCTTCCTTCCTTCCTTCCTTCCTTCCTTCCTCCCTCCCTCCCTCCCTCCCTCCCTCCCTCCCTCCCGTCCCTCTTAAATTTTAATCTTTTTGGTCAGCCTTTAGAACTTTCCTTTTGCAAAATGGTACTCCTTCTTCCCACCCACCCCCCCACCCCTCCAAAAATGCAAAAATTTGCAGGGCTGAGAATGAGTAGAAAACAGTTTACACTTTCCCTGCTCCGGTTGGGGAGGACAATCAACTCCTGAGATCTGTCAAAATGGACCTGGAAAGGCTAAGCACAAAACAACTTCTTGTTGTTGAGATTGTTTATTTATTATTATTTGTCAAGCATATACAAGATTACAGTAAAAGTATAAACATGTATACATGAGACTAATTTGAGTACCTGGGAACATTAGGACAGGGACAGTAGGCACGTTGGTGCGCTTATGCACGCCCCTTACAGACCTCTTAGGAATGGGGCGAGGTCCACAGTAGACAGTCTAAGGTTAAAGTTTTGGGGGTTTGGGGAAGAAACTAGAGTTGCAACAGACTGATGAAGGTCACCCCTCGGGGTCCCAGCCATTCCTTCTTATTGAGGTTGGCTTGGCAGTTCCATCCAGAAGGGAAGCAGACCCTCTACCAAGTTTCCGCGGAGATGTGGTCCCCCCACCCTCTGAAATTTTACGAGGAAGATGGATCAGAGTAAAAGCATCCAGCATGAACTATTTGGCGTTATCCTGTTCTTACAGCCAACTAAAAAGGCACTGGGATAAATTACTTCTATATTTCAACCCAGGCAGCAGAGTTCTGTTGTAGCAAGAAGAATGGGACAATCAATTAAGGCACCATAATTATGAGCTGAACTGAAAGCTGAGTGAAGTGAAATGGGCTATAGATGGAATAGTCGTTCTCCAGGGACGCTCCGCGTTCCAACTGCAATCGCTATTCCAAAATATCTATGTTTCAATATCGAGTTCACGGTCCAAGGTTTCCGGGCATTCCTGGGGAAACGAATGGCTGTTTCAGGATCAAATCCAGAAATAATAATTCCTACCCGGGCAAATGGTATAAAGAATCAAATCACCTCATTGTGATGAATTTATGTTTACCGACAAAGAAATAAATAAAGGGAGACTTAGTGCAGATCTATTTCAAGCTATTTAGCTCTCATCAGCTAGCCATACCCTTCTGGGATTCGAATCTGGGCTGCTTGCATATTAGGTAAGCCACAGGTTTACAACAAACAGTCGCTTTCATGACAAATTATTTTGTATTAAATTTATTTTTTACTGACAAAGAAATAAAGGGAGACTAATATAGATCGATTTATTTTAAGCTATTTAGCTCTCATCAGCTATCCATATCCTTCTGGGATTCGAACCTGGGCTACTTGCATATTAGGTAGTTGTATTAACCTCTAAGACACAGGCTCTCCTTGCTTTGTCAGCTATATCAGGGGAGAGATTAAGTGGGTTTTTTTCTAGAAAAACCCATCTATCAGGGCAACCTGGTCTAACCAATTATGGGATAGAGCATACTGATAGATCGGTCTCACTGGAAAAAACACACCTCGTTGTGATTTTCTTTCTTTCTTTCTTTCTTTCTTTCTTTCTTTCTTTCTTTCTTTCTTTCTTTCTTTCTTTCTTTCTTTCTCTCTCTCTCTCTCTCTCTCTCTCTCCCTCCCTCCCTCCCTCCCTCCCTCCCTCCCTCCCTCCCTTCCTTCCTTCCTTCTTTCTTTCTTTGAAGTAGTGTTTCTGGTGTAAAGATAGCCCTGGACTTATGACCGCTGTTGGGACCAGAATTTCCATTGCTAAAGAAGGCAGTTGTTAAGTGAGTTGCCCTTGATTTAATGACCTTTTTTTTGGCCCGGTTATTAAGCAAATCACCACAGAACAGAACATCAAACGTATGCTGACTCTGTAAACCAGCTGTCAGGGTTCCAAGTAACACCCCCAACGAAAGAAAACTCCGAGGCTTGAGTTTCCTCAAAGTTCCACTTTATTAAAGATGTCATATTGGCACATCTGGGAAAACCCGAATCTGAAAGCTTCCGGGTTTTCTCCACCCAAAGGAAAGTCCAAGAACCTTCCCCAGCACCCACCAATCCATCACATGATCCAATCAATGCAGCATCCCAACTGGAGATGTTTCCTAACCACTTCCTTCCAGGTGCAGGGCAAGACAGCCTTGACTCTCTCTCAGAGAAAAGAATGTTGTTATGACTACATATCACCAGGGGTGGGTTCCTCCCGGTTTGGACCGGATCGCCTGAACCGGTAGTGACCCGCTAATGATGTCGCGCGAAACGTCGCAATGCAAACCGGTGGTGAAGGTAAGTGGAACCCACCCCTGCATATCACCCATGCTCCATACAACCCCCCCTCCCAGTTTCCCCCAGTAGTAAAATGTGGCAGGCCTGAAGGCCCAATACAAAAGATTGCTTCCAGGTCTGACACCAGCAGGCCCCAATCTGTGGGGCACCGGGGACCAGTTCCGTGGAGAGAGTTTTTTTCCGTGGACCGGAGGGAGTGTGGTTTTGCGCGTTGCCTATGTCACGATGTGAATATTGTCAGTTGTGAGTCTATGCAGTGTGATGCACCTCCATTATAAATACTATGGTACTTCCCAATACAAGCAGATCACGTGATATGATGTTCTGCGCATGTCTACATTCCTATCCACCATTAATCACTTCTGTTACGTACTTCCCATCTGGAAGGTTGTGTTGCGTAGCAAAGATGTAGTTTATTCAGGATTTATTGTTTTTATATTGTTTTGTACTGAAATAAATATTTTCTATTAGACATTTAATCTCGGTTTTATTTCTAAGTATTGAATTCCAAGTAAAAGATCCAATATTGCCTCTACGGGGGAATTCTTCCCTTAACAGCCTACATCCCACACGTGTGCAGATTTGGGTTTCGCTGGTTTGTGCAGCCCGGTTTCCGGTGCGCTATTGACCGGTGCCGGTGTGCAGCCCAGGGGTTTGGGGGACCACTGCTATATAAACTGCTTAGAGAGGGCTGTAAAGCACAATGAAGCGGTATATAAGTCTATGTGCTACTGCTATTTTAGTGCAGTGCTTATCAACTTCAGCAACTTTCAGACCTATAGATTTCAACTTCCCAGAATTCCCCAGCCAGCATGCGGACTGGGGGATTCTGGGAGTTGAAGTCCACACGTCTTTAAGTTGCTAAGGTTGAAAAACACTGCTATAGCGATTCCCTCCACCACCACCACCCCAAAAAAATTACAACTTAATAAAAGACTTCTGAGCTTTCTCGATTCTTTCAGGATATCTGTTCTCCCCGAACAAAGCACAGAAGAGTCTCAGAGGCCTTTTGTTAATAAAATGAACTCTAATATGGTTTTTTTTTAAAAAAGCAGAATTCCCCACATTAAGCCGCCGGTGAGTACAATCTTGTGGGGTTGGGGTTTTTTTTTGCTTTTTTCTTAGAGCCCTGCAAATAAATGGAAAAACATGAGAAACCCAGAAGAATTCAGTGCACACACACACACACACACACACACACACACACACACACACACCAGATTTTCTTCCCTTCCCCCATCTTCCCTTGTTTAGCATCCAGTCAATCTGCAGAATATCAGTTGAATTAACTCTGAGAGATTTGGTTAGCTGGTCTCCAGGGTGATAACTGGAGTTGCAAACGGCGTTCTCGGAGGAAAGGCACAGGGGCCGAAATATGGAAGGGGAGAGGAAACAGCAGAACAAAAGCAGATTTCTTCTCTCTCTCTCTCTCTCTCTCTCTCCCTCCCTCCCTCCCTCCCTCCCTCCCTCCCTCCTTCCCTCTCTCTCTCTCTCTCTCTCTCTCTCTCTCTCTCTCTCTCTTTCCCCCACCCACCCACCCAAAAGACGAGGGGGATGAGCCCAAGCAAATGGTCAAAATTGGCCTGATTTTGATTTTTTTTTTCACTTGCTTTTCAATGTGTGTACAGATTGTTCTTGACTTACAAGCCTTCGTTTAGCAGCCGTTCAAAGTTCTAACGGCCCCGAGAAAAGAGAGTTATGACCGGTCCTTGCGCTTACAGCCATCTCTCAGCCTCCCATGTGATCAAAATTTGGGGTGCTTGGCATCCAGCCTGCATTTGTGACAGTTGCCGTGTCATGTGATCACACAGTTCCAGGATCACGTTATCGCCATTGGTGACCTTCCCAGCCGGAAAGCTTCTGACAAGCCGCCCAGAGTCCTTCGGGAGTTGGGCGGCATAGAAATACAATAAATTAAATTAAATTAAACTAAATTAAACTTAACGGAGGAAGCTGAATTCGCTTAAAGAACCGCATGATACTCTTAACAAGTGCAGCGATTTGCTTAACAACCGTGGCAAAAAAAGGTCATAAAATGGGGCGCAACTCACTCAACGACTGTCTTCCTTTGCAATGGAAATCCTGCTCTCGATTGTGGTCATAAGTTTGAGGACTGCAAGCACCATCTTTGACTTCTTAGGCTTTCTGGATTGAGGTCAGCATGCTCCAAATATGAATGGAAGGGTAACAATGGCAGGTTTGATGACCGGGGACAAGGCACGAAGGTCACACAGCCAGCTGAGAGTTCAAACTCCCCTTTAATGCTTCAAATGTCCCCTCAAACACTCCCACGTTCTTGGCAAGTCCCAGAGCAAAGTGCGTGCGCACATGCACACACACACACACACACACACACACACACACACACACACACACACACACACACACAGCAGTCTCTGGCTGCACCCGGTCCAGCAAAACAAAGGAACAGGGAAATGAGTCCACGAACCAAGGAACAAACAAGGAGTCCACGAAGTCAGGAAGAAGGCACTGAATCCACAAGAAACAAAGAAGCAAGCAGTCCTGCAAACTCCAAATGTCTGTAGCGGCACACCAAACTCTAACAATTCAATGTTTATTCCCGACAAATGCCCCTCCCCACAGCGTCTCCTTAAATCTCAGTCCCGAGATGTTCCTTGTGAAGAGGGGCGGGATGCTCTGTTCCCACCTTCTCTCCACTCTCCGTGCTCGGGGATCAGGAGGGAGTAGTCCTTGCTCATCGCCTGAGCTTTGTTGCTCCTCATGTCCATTGCTTGCCCCCTCTCAGTCATCCTGCCCTCGTTCCTCCATGCTAACAAGCCGTCCCAATCCTGAGGGGCCCTGGGCTGTCTCGGTCTGCTCCTCCCCACATTCCTCCGAAGCCAACAAAGCCAGCCCCTCAATCTCTGTCAGCTCTTGTTCCGGCTCATCCTCCTCCGCAGATTCAGGCTCCAATGGGGACATGACAGCAAGAGAGAAGAATGTTGGCCACCAAATGGTGGACTAAGGTGGTCCCAATTTTCAGGCCATCAAAGAACACGGTGGCTGGACACAATCAAAGCTGACCACCAACCAGAGCATAAAACAACTTAAAGGAGTAGTTCAAGATCAGAAGATGTGGAGAGACCTGGCCCATGGCACACGGTTAGCAACACGGTTGCGAAGTGACTCTGGATTCCCCCTTGACTTTGCTTGTCGGAAGGTCACAAAAGGGGATGGCATGACCCCGGGACACTGCAACCGTCATAAATGTGAGTCAGTTGCCAACTGTTTGAATTTTGATCAGGTGACCCTGGGGATGTTGCAGCAGTTGTAAGGGTGAAAAATGGTCATAAGTCCCTTTTTTTTCGGTGATGTTGTAACTTTGAACGGTCACTCGAATGAACCGTTGTAAGTCAAGGACTCCCTGTAAATCTCTTCTAGCGTTTTGACCTGCCAGCTGACCGTCTAAGTAAAATCTGGGTTGCCCTTCAATTCGACTTTCTGAAACTCAATTCTCCCCCCCCACACACACACACCCTGCCTAATGCAGGATCGTCTTCCACCTGCGAGGAGCTATCCATCATTGTTTTGGTGTCTCTTACACGAATTGTGTCAGCCTGCTGAAAACAATGGCAGCACTGGGGAAATCATGCATGTTCTAGTCTTTCAACTCAAGATATAAATTAGTTTTGCTGTTTTTGTCCTCTGGAGCTGCTTGAAGGAAAGCAGTCTCTGGACTCCGGAACAAAGGGCCAAGAGAAAAGGTTTTGTCACCTGAAACTAAACTAAATTGGATTAAATACCTACCCTGTTTAAGAGAGAGAGATCATCCAAACTACCTTGTGGTCTGACCATTAGTGATCTCTCTTCCAAACCACCTGGTTTTCACCTGCCTTGCTCTGCTGGTCAAAATTGAACAGAATTATGTATGATACCAAAAGGGCCTCTGTGTCAACCATCCGACTATTCTATTCCATTCCATTCCATTCCATTCTATTTATTCTACTCTACTCTACTCTACTCCCTATTCTATTCTATTCTATTCTATTCTATTCTATTCTATTCTATTCTATTCTATTCTATTCTATTCTATTCTATTCTATTCTATTCCATTCCATTCCATTCCATTCCATTCCATTCCATTCTATTCTATTTATACTACTCTACTCTACTCTACTCTACTCTACTCTACTCTACTCTACTCTACTCTACTCTACTCTACTCCCTATTCTGTTCTGTTCTATTCTATTCTATTCTATTCTATTCTATTCTATTCTATTCTATTCTATTCTACTCTACTCTACTCTACTCTACTCTACTCTACTCTACTCTACTCTACTCTACTCTACTCTACTCCCTATTCTATTCTATTCTATTCTATTCTACTCTACTCTACTCTACTCTACTCTACTCTACTCTACTCTACTCTACTCTACTCTATTCTACTCTACTCCCTGTTCTGTTCTGTTCTGAGAAATGGCCCAAGAATCTGCAGAGATTGGGACCTTCCTTGTTTGCTTCCTTCCAGTTAGGACCTTCTCTCTACCCTAGAAAATGGTTTCAGGTTTATTTATTATTTACTTACTTACTTAATAACATGCCTTTATTATTTTTACAAATAACTCAAAGCCAGTGACTATATCTAGTACACTTAGACTTAGACTTACATTTAGATTTACAATTAGACTTTTAGACTTTTAGATTTTTGGTTTAAATTTAGAGGAGAAAAATATAATTTTCCAAGATCATCCATCGGTTTTCTTCTTTTTAAAAAAAGATATGCATTTCCAGCAGGTTTAAATTCTTTTCTAAATTTATATAGTGCTTCTCATGAAATATCTCTTTTATTGCCATTGTTTGATGTCAAGAACAAAGCACGCATTGTTTAAACTCAGTTGTTGGCTTGGAAACTGCAGTTTATATTGTGCCTGTCCACTGAGTGTCCGGCAGCTCAAGTGTTCGTGCATGTCCTGAATTTTACTCAATTATGAGATTATTCTTTGGTTCAGCCCTGTATTTAAAAATGAAGGTATTCATCACAGGAGGAAAGTTATATATTTTGATGCTGTAATTTGCTGAAGAAGGAGAAAGGGGTAGCAGAAAGAGAATATTATCCAAGGACAAATAAAATGGATGTGTGGCAAGGAACATTTCTCTCTCCAACTGCTCAAAATTATGTTCCTAATTCCCGTATTTTGTTACACAGTGAGGGTTGAGTATGAATAATGAATCCGCAGCTCACCGTCAAAAGTATGGAGGGAATATTTTAAATGTTTAATTATTCAAATGAAGGAATTAACGTGCCATCCTCCCCTTCACAGTTCTGCTAGTGATCTCTGGGCTCCATGGAAAAGCTAATGAGGAACATGGGAGGGGAAGATAATAAAGACGCAAGCAATGAGAAATTTTGGAGCAAGAGAAAAAGAAAATCAAATAAGAAAAACCTAATGACTTCCAAGTAAAGATATTTGGACTTCCGGAGTATCCATCTTTCTTCCTTACAGATCCCAAAGGTAGCATAAGCAGATAGAAAGACCGGTTGATGAGATTCGATGCTTGGTTTGGAAGGAGATCCATTTTCTAAAGAGAAAACAAGAATTGGAGATAGCCAGTAGCAACCTGGAGTGCTCTCAACCATGGCAGCAAATACAGAATACCAGAGTTGGAAGGGACCTTGGAGGTCATCTAGTCCAACCCCTTGCTCAAGCAAGAGACCATATGCTAGCTGTCCAGTCTCTTCTTAAAAACTTCCTGTGATGGAGGACCCACACTCGTAGACAGCTGGATTCCCATAATTAGCAATCATAAGAAGAATATGAAGGGTAGACTTCTGGTAAATACATATTGAATTAATATAGATCATTGAATTATTTGTTGTTGTTGTTGTTAGTTGCGAAGTCATGTCCGACCCATCGCGACCCCATGGACAACGTTCCTCCAGGCCTTCCTGTTCTCTACCATCCTCTGGAGTCCGTTTAAGCTCATGCCTAATGCTTCAGTGACTCCATCCAGCCACCTCATTCTCTGCCGTCCCCTTCTTCTTTTGCCCTCAATCATTCCCAGCATTAGGCTCTTCTCCAGTGAGTCCTTCCTTCTCATTAGGTGGCCAAAGTATTTGAGTTTCATCTTCAGGATCTGGCCTTCTAAAGAGCAGTCAGGGTTGATCTCCTCTGAGACTGACCAGTTGGATCACCTTGCAGTCCAAGGGACTCACAGCTCCAGCACCATAGTTCAAAGGCCTCAATTCTTTGGCGCTCAGCCTTCCTTATGGTTCAACTTTCACAGCCATACATTGCAACTGGGAAAACCATAGCCTTGACTATACGCACTTTTGTTGGCAGGGTGACATCTCTGCTTTTTAGTATGCTGTCTAGATTTGCCATAGCTTTCCTCCCCAGGAGCAAGCATCTTTTAATTTCTTGGCTGCAGTCCCCATCTGCGGTAATCCTGGAGCCCAGGAAAATAACATCTGTTACTACCTCCATTTCTTCTCCATCTATTTGCCAGGAATTGAGAGGGCTGGATGCCATGATCTTAATTTTCTTAATGTTGAGTTTCATGGAATATTGAATTCTAGTGAATGAATATTATTGCAAGAGTATCCATCTTGTCATCCATTTATTAAAACACCCAATTTCCTTCAAAATTCCAGATTGATTCTGAAAGTTGGAGACCCCTTGCTCTAGACCAGCGGTTCTCAACCTGTGGGTCGCGACCCCTTTGGGGGTCGAACGATCCTTTCACAGGGGTCACCTAAGACCATCGGAAAACACATTTTTCCGATGGTCTTAGGAACTGAGACACCGCTCCTCTATCCGTCTCCAGGCGGGTCCACCCACATGCAAATAGACTACTGGCAAAATTAAATATCTCTACCATGGGAACTTCTGAGCATGCGCAGAAGCCAAATTTCCGGCACTGTGCATGCGTCACCATCTTGTTTTTGGGGGGGGGGGTTTGCAATTTTTTAAAAAGAATTTCAGCACTGCGCATGCGTGCACGCTCAAAGCGCACGCGCGCCCACGAGGTATGGCCACGCAGTGCAGGAGGAAGCGAACCGGCAGCGAGGTAAGTTAGAATCCACCCCTGAGTGTCTTAATAATTTTATTATTTTATGGTTGGGGGTCACCACAACATGAGGAACTGTATTAAAGGATCGCTGCATTAGGAAGGTTGAGAACCTCTGCTCTAGACAATATAAATTTTGACCAGACGCTCTTGAGAGGTCTTTTCAATAACCCTGTTGGAAAAGAAAAAAAATACCCACTGTAGATATTCAGTAAATAATGAACCTTTGTAAACCATTGGACATTTATTATCCAAAAATATTACTTTTCTGGGCATATATTTGAATATTCATTGAGATTCCCTCCCCCTCCCAATAAAAGGTTGCATTTATCTACATAGGTAATCCTCGACTTACGACCACAACGGAGGCCAAAATTTCAGTTCATAAGCAAGGCAGCTGTTCAGTGACTTTTGCCCCATTTTACGACCCTTTTTGCCGCCGCCGTTAAGCAAATCCCTCCAGTTGTTAAGTGAACCTTGAGGTCAATACACAAATCTGGCTTTCCACATTGAGTTTGCTTGTTGGGAGCCGGGTGCGAAGGTTACAAATGGTGAACACAAGACCCCGGGACAGTGCAACAGTCATAAGTACAAGCCAGTTTCCAAGATCCTGAATTTAGATCACATTTTTTTTTGTCAACACGTGTACAAGATAACAGGTATGATATAAACATAAACAAAAGCAAAGTATGTATAGGTAAAAATTAGACAATAGGACAGAAGGACAGGGATGGTAGGCACAGTGGCGCGCTTATGCACGCCCCTTACAGACCTCTTAGAAACGGGGAGAGGTCGACTGTAGACAGTCTAAGGTTAAAGTTTTTGGGGTTTGGGGAAGAAACCACAGAGTCAGGTAGTGCATTCCAGGCATTGATCACTCTGTTGCTGAAGTCGTATTTTCTGCAGTCGAGTTTCAAGCGGATGCTGCAATATGTGAAAAAACGATCCTAAGTCACTTAATTTCAGTGCCGTGGTAACCTTGAACAATCATGAAATGCATCAGAGAGAGCTGTTTTCCAGGGACCCAGCCAAGTTACCTACAATTCCAAATGAAAGTATCGACTTTTGTCCTTTCTCCTCTTCGATCTTGACACAGCAGTGATGTTCCGTGACCAGAAACGGGCACGGAAAGCTCCAGCGGTTCACTGATCTAGAACAAAATGGACAAGGAAGCCGAGATTCTCTCTTCTTTTCCGATGCCTTGGGGAGATCCGGTGGATCAGATTGAAGAATTTGGAGTTTCATTGTGATTAGTCCACAGTCGCTCAGCCGGCTTTTGTGCCTAAGGCAGGACTAGAACTCTCCATCTCCTGGGGATTGATCCAAAGTCACCCAGACAGCTTTCATGCCTAAGGTGGGACTAGAACTCCCAGATCTCTGGTCTCTAGGCCAGCACTTTAACCACTGCACTAAACTGTATCACCAACTCTATCATTGGACGGAACCAAGGCATTCAGTTTTGGTCACCATGATGTAAAAAGGATGTTGAGACTCTAGAAAGAGTGCAGAGAAGAGCAACAAAGAGGATTAGGGGACTGGAGGCTAAAACATATGAAGAACGGTTGCTGGAACTGGGTATGTCCAGTTTAATGAAAAGAAGGACCAGGGGAGACATGATAGCAGACTTCCAATATCTCAGGGGTTGCCACAAAGAAGAGGGAGTCAAACTATTCTCCAAAGCACCTGAGGGTAGAACAAGAAGCAATGGGTGGAAACTAATCAAGGAGAGAAGCAACTTAGAACTAAGGAGAAATTTCCTGACAGTTAGAACAATTAATCAGTGGAACAGCTTGCCTCCAGAAGTTGTGAATGCTCCAACACTGGAAGTTTTTAAGAAGATGTTGGATAACCATTTGTCTGAAGGGTTTCCTGCCTAGGCAGGGGGTTGGACTAGAAGACCTCCAAGGTCCCTTCCAACTCTGTTGTTGTTATTATTATTATTATTTTTCGACTCCGAATCTGGGTGATTTTAGCCTAGATCATTCCTTCTTCTTTCCTCTTTTTGAGGGCAAACCACACACAACATCACTGGGGATTGATGGATTGGTTGGTTGGTTGGCTGGTTGGTTGGCTGACTGATTGATGGTCAACACAGCATCGCTCGTGCCCTTGTGAGTTGGCTTAAAGGTTGCCAGGAGAATGCCAGGCAGACACTATGCACTGCAGAGACGGCGCAGGGACTGTTCCGTTTCGGAATCTGGCGGCAGAGCCAGACAAGACAAAGACACAGCCTGGAGTTGTGAGATAGTACACAAGATACTCAGAGGCAAAAGGGGGAAAAAAATCAGCTTCTCTCCCTCTCTCTGCTTTCAGCTGAACAGATCATGCCGCTTCTGTCTGCAGGCTGTTAACGTCCATATGCCTGCTAGAATTTGACAACAATGAAAATATCCCCTGAATGCTATAAACCCATCTGGAGAAGCGGGACTCGGTTAATTTGTTAGTTTTGATTGCCTTGCAGGGACAATTAAGTTTCTCTTTTTCTCTTTCTCTCTCTCTCTCTTCTTTTTTTTTTCTAAAAAGGTCCTGCCCCTTGAATCAAAGTGAGCAGAGAATATTTCCCAGGAGGAAAGCCTGCCTTGTGTTCTCAGCATCAAAAAAATGGAAAGAAATCCAGTTTGGAGGGATCCTTGCTGCTCTCTAAGCTTGGCTGTTTCCTTGCAGACATTCCATTATCCGAGTAGGTAATATCATCAGGGCTAGAAAGGAGCAGGGTTTGCAGAGGGGAGGAGGAGGAGGAGGGGAGGAAGAAGAGGAGGAGATGGGTGGGGTCCTTGTGCTCTCTGAGTGTTGTGGCCTGCCCGCGTCCCGCGCAGCTGGTCATGGATCCCAAGGACCAAGAGGCGGTTGTGGCGCAGTACCATCGACCCATGTATCTGGCACCCGAGTCCGATAGCGAGGAGGTTGGAGAGGACTCAGTGCTAGAGGCTGAACGTCAACCAGGGCCTTCTGCACCTCATGAGGTGCACATGAGTGATGCAGAAGAAGAGGAGGAGCCTCTTCTTATCGATGCTAGGGCACGCAGGGCTGGTAGAAGGTAAGAGTGGCTATGCAGGAGGAGGTCTCCTCGAGAGTAGAGCTGCAGGCTCTTAGCTGCAGGCTCTACTCTCCACACCCTTAGAATACTTAAGTCCTAACCACGCTGAGCCTAGTTGCAGGAAACAACGTCACTTCTAAATCTTGACTTCTGTGACTCCAGTTTGCATGCCAGCACAGATCTTGTATCTTGCGTTTTCTAGTTCCGGGACTTGTGCCAAGTACCTTAAGACTTGCCAATTACCTCTTGGACTTCGGCCAGCTGTTAAGATAGTATATTAACAGCTGGGTTTCTGAACAGAATAACTTCTGCCTTTCTGTTGCTTTTTACGCTCCTAAGAAATTATTAGGAGACTTTGCTTTAATTACTAAAACAAACGGTGTTTGGACGTTTGTGTGTGCGTAATTATTGGTGGGCTCGGCGCTGGGGCAGAACACTGAGCTTGGCTATTTTCTTGCAGACATTTCATTACCAAACTAAGGAACATCATCAATGCTAGAAGGAAATGTGGGGTTTGTGGACAGGAGAAGGAGAAGGGGCGTTGGTCTTACCTGATATGCCTCTTCTCGTAGGGTGGAGCTGAATGGACGGTGTCATCTCATTCTTGGATGTTAGTTCCACCCACTATGGAGAAGGACTATGGGGCAGTTGGTGCTCTCTAAGCTTGGTTATTTTCTTGCAGACATTTCATTATCCAAGTAGGTAACATCATCAGTGCTAGTACGGAGTAGACTTTGCCGTCAATTTATATTCTAGCAGCTTGCTCTGTCAGTGTTAGTGGGAGTGGTCTTGGAAGTTCTTTGGTTGGGCTGTTTACTGTTCATTTATTTGGCACTCTTTGATTGGGGTATTGCTCTGGTCTTTGACTATAATAAACCTTGACTTGACTTGACTTGACTTGACTTGACTTGACTTGACTTGACTTAGTTAGTTAGTTAGTTAGTTAGTTAGTTAGTTAGTTAGTTAGTTAGTTAGTTAGTTAGTTAGTTAACTTTATTGATTAGCCCATGGGCCATATCAAAGTGCAGAGTTCCAAACACAAATTATTACTTAAATCCGATAAAACAATTTTAAATGGAATTGGAATAAAATACAATTTAAAATGTGATTGGAATGAAATACAATAATATATGGATAAATAAAATATGATAAAATATTTCCGTGTCACCCCTACAATCTACCCCAATCAGTCCCACTTATACCAATCTCAACTGAACCATTTTGCTCTAGTACTGTGCTGTGTTAAATGTTGTTTTCAAATTCTGATCAAGAAGTACCTCAATCAAGGTGAACCAAGCAACTAACAGTAAACAGCCCAACCAAAGAATCGCCAAGAACACTCCCATCAATACTGACAGAGCAAGCCACTAGAATATAAATTGAAAACAAAGCCCACTTCCTTTTAGCTGTGATGATGTTATTTTATTTGGGTGATGAAATGTCTGCAAGAAAACAACCAAGCTCAGAGAGCACCAACTGCCCCATAGTCCTCCTCCTTCTCCTGTCCTCAAATTCCACATTCCCTTCTAGCATTGATAATATTCCCTAGTTTGGTAATGAAAACTTTACCCCAAAACTTTATCCTTAGACTGTCCACTGATGACCTCACCCGATTCCTAAGAGGTCAGTAAGGGGCGTGCATAAGCGCACCAGCGTGCCTACCATCCCTGTCCTAATGTTCCCTCTTATCAGTACTCATTTTATGTATATAAACAATGTTATATCTATGTATATTACCAACATGTACTTGACAAAATAAATAAAATAAATAAATAAAATAAAATAAAACGTCTGCAAGAAAACAAACAAGTTCAGAGACCCATCATTTCAACCCCAAGCTACAAATATTCTCCTTTATGGATATAAATCCATTTCTCTTTCTGTAAAGATTCAGATCAACTTAGCCCGGGATTTCCATACAGATCAGTTATATTCCCAAACACCCTAAATCTTTGGGGCATCTTGGTTATCCATTCCTGGCTTAAACTGTTCCCCAAAAGAAAATAACCAGATTTGGATAGTGATCTAACAGGGAGAAATACCCCCGAAAGGGAGGTGTTTCTCTTCCTGATAAGCCAAGATACCCAAAAATTTAGGATTTGAGGCTCTCTATATGCAAACTGGTGAAACTATAATAATGGATCGGTTTGGTTACATCACCTCTTTCTTCTGCTCATGATTACAGTGTGGCAAAGGGTGCATTGAGGTTTCTTGAGCAAACGGAGGCTGCCCACGCTCTGTGATTCAGATAAAAATCAATTAGCGTGGATTAGCTGTGGAAACAATCAATGCCGGCCTAGTGTTACACTCTAGCAACCACAACAACAAAGAGAGGAGGTCTGGCAAACCAAAAGCAATTCAGTCTTCGGGACACAAAAGCCATTGACTGCGCCTGGAAATTACCCCGAACGATTCTACCGCATTTCAGGTGTGCGTTCGTATGTGCAAGCGTGTATAGACACTGCAAAAGAAGGAGCAGACCGGATCCCTAATCCATCTCATTATGGTGACTCATTCACACTTATATCATCGTACGGCACTAGGGTGTCCCATTATCTGAAGAAAGTTTTGTCTCTGCAAACGCTGCGGAAGGCGATTGAATGAGTGCCAGTGTGCTGTCACAGATGCCAGCTTCAAGTAAGGATAAGGAGGGCTGGCTTTAATCACTTCACCAAAAGCACCAGATGGCTGTCATCTTTGCAAGGCGATGGAATCGGCCGGACAGAGATTATGTGCGGGAAGAAGTCCTCAACTTACAACCGCGCTTGAGATCAGCATTGCCACTGTTATTAAGCACGGCGGTTGTTGAGTGAGCCAGACTTGATTTTACGACCTTTTTTTTTTTTTGGCCAAGGTTGTTCAAGGAAATCACTGCAATTGTGAAGTGAAGCATGCAGTCATTAAGCAAATCTGGCCGAAGCTGGTTGGGAAGTTTGCAAAGAGTGATCACACGAACAAAACTCCGCATCGGCGACAGGAAGGTCATCCGGCCACTAAAACACTTTGCTAGACTCCACCCCGCAAAGGATTATGGGACTGTTAAAAGATGATGATGATGATGATGATGATGATGATGATGATGATGATCACATGATTCCAGGAATGCTTCAACTGTCACATATACATGCCAGTTTCCAAGTGTGTGAATTCTGATCTTGTAGGACCATGAGGATGCTGTGAGGGTCAAAAGTGCAAGACCCAGTCGTTAAGTCACTGTTTCCAGTGTCATTGTAACTTCAAAAGAGTTGCTAAACTAATCGTTATAAGCCAAGGACTCTCTGTCAAAATGACCGTAGATGAACATTTTATCTCAAATGGCCCCAATTCTAGTTTCGGATAAAACCTTGCAGGATTTGCAAACAACACTAAAGAGATTGATATGGACGGGGAAGGGAAAAAAGGAGAATAAGATTTTAAAACTTGCAGGATTGAAAAGAGAGAGGTGGCCTTGGCTTTCTTAACTTTACTTGATACTACTGTGCTGGCTTTCCATCATGGATAATCAAATGAATAAAATCCCCTAACAGCAGAATATCAATCATAGAAGGAGTCAACTTAGCCAATTGTTTTCATAGGTACTTACAGTATGAGTCAACCAAAGAAGAAAAGAATTTGAAAGGCCAGAGGATATTTGATTATATATAAGATATTTGATTATATATATTATATATATAAGAGCCGAGGTGGCGCAGCGGTTAGAGGCAGTACTGCAGGCTACTTTAGCTGACTGTGATCCGCAGGTCAGCGGTTCAAATCTCACTGGCTCAAGGTTGACTCAGCCTTCCATCCTTCCGAGGTAGGTAAAATGAGGACCCAGATTGTTGGGGGCAATATAAATATACATTGCTTAATGGTGTAAACCACTTAGAGAATGCTTGCACTGTGAAGCGGTATATATATCTCACAAATAAATCTCATAAATAAATAAATAAATAAATCTCATAAATAAATAAATAAATAAATCTCATAAATAAATAAATAAATAAATCTCATAAATATATATATATATGGTATATATATATATATATATATATATATATATATATATATATATATATACATACGCTGTATATATACGCTGTATATATACGCTGTATATATACGCTGTATATATACGCTGTATATATATATATATATATATATATATATATATATATATATATATATATATATATATATATATATATATATATACACGGTATATATATACACGGTATATATATATATACGGTGTGTGTGTGTGTATGTATGTATGTATGTATGTATGTATGTATGTGTGTGTATATATATATATATATATATATATATATATATATATATATATATACATGTTTTTTAAAAAGTGCATATAATATATATATATATATATATATATATATATATATATATATATATATATATATATATATATAATATTATATTATATGCACTTTTTAAAAAACAAGAGAAAGACAGACAATTTTAACATTAAGGTTAAAATGAAATGCCTTTCATTTTAGCAATAACTATAGTAACAAAGATTTAATTGCTTATGCCGATACGTGTGGTACATCAAGATTCAGGAAACAGCAACAAATGTTTGATGAATGTATGACTTTATCATGGCTGATGTACTCACTTATTGCTGGGAGAATAAAAAATGACCTCGAGAAAGGAGAGATTTTGAGAAAGATGGCAGAATTTAAAATATTTATAAACTACCAAGGTCATCTATTAGGACGGATGTACAAATTGCCAAGGAAGTATGACACAGCAGTAGAAACTGAATGATAAAATGGATGTAAAACTTCAAAGAGCTAATCATAGCGCAACAATGGGAAGAACTATAGAAGGATCGATAAAATTTATTCCAGGTTATAATTTAAGGGGAAATTGGTATAAAAGAAAGCACATGAATTACTTATAAAGTAATAAAGATAAAAGAACAATCTAAAGCTAAAATCTAAATAACCCAGTTATTGGTAACTGATAAAGCTTTTTGGATGAGAAGCAAAACCTCTTCTTCCTCAAATAAAAAAAACAGTCCAATTGCCTTTTGAAAGGAGAAAAAAAAAGCACCGTTGAGATCAGTTAATAATTACCAAGAAAGTCAAATCAAATAACAATAAACGTTGGAATTTCCATAGCAAGTAAGGAACACTTTTTCATATGTGATTATCATGTTTAAAAAAAAACCACAGCAGACTCAAGAGCAGAGGTGGGTTTCAGCAGGTTCTGCCCAGTTCTGGAGAACCGGTAGCGGAAATTTAGAGTAGTTCGGAGAACCGGTAAATACCACCTCTGACTGGCCCCGCCCCCATCTATTCCCTGCCTCCCAAGTCCCAGCTGATCAGGAAAAAATGGGGATTTTGCAGTAACCTTCCCCTGAATGGGGAGGGAATGGAGATTTTGCAATATCCTTCCCCTGGAGTGGGGAGGAAATGGGGATTTTGCAGTATCCTTCCCCTGGAGTGGGGAGAGAATGGGGATTTTGCAGTATCCTTCCCTTGGAGTGGGGAGGGAATGGGGATTTTGCAGTATCCTTCCCTTGGAGTGGGGAGGGAATGGGGATTTTGCAGTATCCTTCCCCTGGAGTGGGGAGGGAATGGGGATTTTGCAGTATCCTTCCCCTGGAGTGGGGAGGGAATGGGGATTTTGCAGTATCCTTCCCCTGGAGTGGGGAGGGAATGGGGATTTTGCAGTATCCTTCCCCTGGAGTGGGGAGGGAATGGGGATTTTGCAGTATCCTTCCCTTGGAGTGGGGAGGGAATGGGGATTTTGCAGTATCCTTCCCCTGGAGTGGGGTGGGAATGGAGATTTTGCAGTATCCTTCCCCTGGAGTGGGGAGGGAATGGGGATTTTGCAGTATCCTTCCCCTGGAGTGGGGAGGGAATGGGGATTTTGCAGTATCCTTCCCCTGGAGTGGGGTGGGAATGGAGATTTTGCAGTATCCTTCCCCTGGAGTGGGGAGGGAATGGGGATTTTGCAGTATCCTTCCCCTGGAGTGGGGAGGGAATGGGGATTTTGCAGTATCCTTCCCCTGGAGTGGGGAGGGAATGGGGATTTTGCAATATCCTTCCCCTGGAGTGGGGAGGGAATGGAGATTTTGCAATATCCTTCCCCCAGGAGTGGGGAGGGAATGGGGATTTTGCAATATCCTTCCCCCAGGAGTGGGGAGGGAATGGGGATTTTGCAATATCCTTCCCCCAGGAGTGGGGAGGGAATGGGGATTTTGCAGTATCCTTCCCCTGGAGTGGGGTGGGAATGGGGATTTTGCAGTATCCTTCCCCTGGAGTGGGGAGGGAATGGGGATTTTACAGTATCCTTTCCCTGCCACGCCCACCAAGCCACGCCACGCCCACCAAGCCACACCCACAGAACCAGTAGTAAAAAATTTTTGAATCCCACCACTGCTCAAGAATACTGGAAAGAAATACACCAGACATTTTCAGAAAATCCTAAAAATAAAACCTGAATCCCCCACATATTAGGCATAATTGCAGAGAATTTAAATGAAAAACATCACAGTTTACTAAGATTTATGCTGAAAGCTGCAAGAAAAAAATTAGGAACAACACTGGGAAAAAAGAGAACCTTGGCTCACAATATCAGATTGGGAAGCCAAAATTCGAAGAATAGGCAATCCTGGCAAAAACTGAGATTATATATCCATAATAGAAGTTTAAGTAAGAATGGCTCCTATATATACACGACACATTACACAGCAGGAGAAACGTAGCCATTTAGAATATTGTTTTTAGGAAGAAAGTTGTGAGGCCAATAAAAAATAATTAGATAAAAAGATTTAGAGAGATATTAGTAACACTCTTTAATGTTTAATATAAAGTATAAATATCCAGGCTGTGTTCAGCGGTTGGCGAACTCAGTGGAAGAGAAAGGGAAAATGTATTATTAGAAAGTGTTCCCAGAATGTTTTTAATGCTGCTTAGCAGTTGTTGTTGTTTTAATCTTTCTTGACTGTTACTATCTAGTGTTTTCTGCCTTTGTGCTTTATTATTCTTGGAAAAACAAGTTATCTTTATTTTGGTTTTGGTTTTTACATGTTGATGTTGCCCTGTTTGACCCTCAACATTAACCACCTAACAAAACTGTGTGGTATTACACCAGAAAGAACTGTTGATGAACTTTCCATGGTTAATTGGAGAAGTGGTTTTTTTTTTTCAAAAATGGCGACTTTAAGATGTGTGGATCAGGGGCGGGTTCCTAATTTTTTTACTACCACTCTGTGGGCGTGGCTTATTTTGTGGGTGTGGCTTGCCAGCTATGTGACCGGGTGGGCGTGGGCCTCGGGAGCTTGGCAGCGGCCGGAGAAGCGGGGGGGCATTGCCCACCCGCAACACAGCCCCCCGCAGCGGGAGCAGCAAGACCGCGGCAGCGGTTTTTCTAAGAGGCTCCGTCCGGCCTGAATGCTTCTCCCCATTCGATGATCCTAGGCTCCTGCCGCCCGTTCCCCCTCCCCTCAGCAGCTCGAGAAGCCTCAAACGTGCGAAAATGCCTGGGATCATCACTGCGCGTTCCTGGCTTCTCAGACTGCTGAAGGGAGGGGAATGGAGATAGCTCCTGCCGCCCTTTCTTTCAGTGTTTCACGCACTCCGTCAGCCAACCTCCCCTGCTTGGACTCACTGTGGGGTAGGAAGGCAGCACATGCACAGTGCCGGAAGCTCGGCTTCTGGGCATGCACAGAAGAAAATTTTTTTAAAAAATAATTTTTTTAAAAAAATGGCGGCGCCCAGGCACCGACCGCACCGGTACTGTGACATCACCAGCGGGCCACTACCGGTGCTATAGAGTGGACCGCACTGGTAGGAACCCACCACTGGTGTGGATCCTTGTGCCCAAAACAAGACAGAATCTTCTGCTCCCAATCCAGCACAATCTAAAAATCCTCAATAAGAATAAATCCCTCTAGTATTCTTGGCTACATTTGCAAAAGCAATTTATTGATTATAAAATTTCTACATCGCCCATCTCACCAAGTGACTCTGTCCCGCCTTAGGCAGGAAAGGCGGCTGGGTGATTTTGGGACAATCACCAGGAGATGGTGAGTTCTAGTCCCGCCACAGCCATGAAAGCCAGATGGGTGACTTTGGACCCATCACCAGGAGACAGTGAATTCTAGTTCTGCCTTAGAAACGAAAGCCAGTTCGGCAACTTTGGGCCAATCACTCTCTCTCTCTGTGTCCACCTCACGGGGTTCTTGTTCTGCTGGGGAAAATAAGAGGAGGAAAGAGTATTAGGTGTGTTCGCTGCCTTAAGTTGTTTATAAAAATAATAACGCTGGGATATGATAAAAAATGATGTTCGTCCATCGTATTCGAAGAGGACCTTAACATCTATCATAGATCTGAGTCGCCTGTGTGCAGGTCCGCAGCTACAACTCCCAGTGTATCCACACCTGCTGTTTTGTCGCTCGCCCATCGCCACAGGACTTTTCACAGGAATTGGAGGGATGTCAAGACTTGCACGTAAATTGGATTAAAGTGAGGAAGAGGTGCGCATAGTCAGCCTCACTCTCTCTTCCCAGATTCCATCTTGCTCCAAATAGCAGGACAAGAGTCGAGACAGTTGGAGATGGGCTGGGCGCAGTGGTTGACCGGGGCGTCTTTTGTGTCTTGCCGTGCTCTTAGCGTACCACATCGCTTGCAGAGACCGCCTTCATGACCGTTGTCCTATTCCAGTAGATTTCATCCGCTTAGTCCGCCGGAATCTGTCTTCACATGCTCGGGATAGACAAGTCCCTATCTCACCGAAGGTCGATGACCCAACGGCTACTCTCAACCTGGTTTGGCCAGCCTGTCAAAGCTGTTGCTCGGGGTGTGGCCGCTGCGCATGCTACAGCTGCTAGGAGCCACAGGTGAGAGCTGAGTGACAGGTGGGGACCAAAGGTGAACGAGCTGCCCTAACAGCTGCCCTAGAATGAGCTGCCGTAAAAGGACATGACATGCCCCTACACCAGAGGTGCTACCCCTCCCTGAACACCCCATACACCTCTAATAAAAAATGTAAACATGATGAAAAGCACAATGAAAAATCCAATTAAGAACAAGGTTAAAATTCAACCTTGTCTTCTTTCCAGGACTGATTGAGAGAGAGAGAGGGTGGGAGGGAAGGAGGACTGGCCCGAAGTCCCCAGCTGACCTCCCTGCTAAGACAGGACCATTGCTCCCACTTGTCCTGTCAGCCCAGCGCCTTTAACCACTACACCCAACTGCCTCCCCGATGAATAGGAGCCCACCCCAATCTGTTTCCTGTCTCATTGCCTGGGCAAGGTTGCAAAGAGAGCAACGGCCTCTGAGCGCGAGCAGCGCACTCTTCCCGCCCAAGCCCAACCCATGCACTCCTAAAAGTAGGAAACCAATTTTGTTCCAAGCATCGCAATCCTCCGCTGGGAAGCTTGGATCCCGAGGAAACTATAAAGAAATGCAATGCAAGGGAATGCACTTATCCCAATACAAGGGAATGCATTTATCCCAATACAAGGGAATGCACTTATACAAGGGAATGCATTTATCCCAATACAAGGGAATGCACTTATCCCAATGCAAGGAAATGCATTTATCCCAATGCAAGGAAATGCACATCCCAATGCAAGGAAATGCATTTATCCTAATACAAGGAAATGCATTTATCACAATGCAAGGAAATGCATTTACCCCAATACAAGGAAATGCAATTCCCTAAGAGCTTAAGAGTTGAGTTTCCCCCTCCCTCTGTTCCAGGGGGTGGGAGCACTCTGCGCCGTCCCAGCCCCGCCCCTAGCTTCCTAGACCACGCCTCCTCCATTAGACTTCGCCCCCTCGCCTGCCAAGTTCCTGACTTTTTCCTCCTGCCGTTTTTTTTAAGAGCTGCTTCTGCTCCCAGGGAAGGAAAGAGGGGCCTGCCTGCCTGCGTTCCCCATGGCTGAGAAAGGGCAGAATGAGTTGCTAAAAGCCCGAGACAGGACCCTGAGCGTCTTCCGCGAAGGTATATGGAGATTTATACATTGCATTCCTGAGATTAAATTTCCAACCGCTTCCGTATGCAAAGCGGCGGAACCTTTGCGAGCGGAGCGCGGCGGGCCCGGAGGCTTATCAGCGCCGTGCTGCTGGGCACTGGGGGACCGAAATAGGCGTGCACCGAAGTGAAGGGAAAGCAAGGGGGGGGAGACTGGGAAGCGTGATTTTCCCTGTGCATTTGAGACAATGGGAGAGAAGAGTTCAGGGGGCCCAATGTTGCAGTGTTGCAACTCAGTTAGGTTTCCCTGTGTTGGTGGGGGATGATGGACATTGTAGTTCAGCTAGTCCAGCTAGTTTGAAGAGGTGGACGGTTCAACTCTTTTGGAAGAGGAGAAAGCATGAGTTTTTAATCATTCTTCTTGACTCTTCGGACTTGCTAGATCAGTGTTTTCCAACCTTGGCAACTTGAAGATGTCTGGACTTCAACTCCCAGAATTCCCCAGCCAGCGAATGCTGGCTGGGGAATTCTGGGAGTTGAAGTCCAGACATCTTCAAGTTGCCAAGGTTGGGAAACACTGTCTAGATGATGCTGACTCCTATCTTATTTCTTCTTCTCAACACCTTTCCTCTGCCCAGAAATTAGTACAAGGCAGTCCTCGACTTACAACCACAATAGAACCCAAAATTTATGTTGCTAAGTGAAACATTTGTTAAATGAGTTTTGCCCCATTTTACAATCTTTCTTCCATAGTTGTTAAGTGAATCACTGCAGTTGTTAAATTAGTAATACGTTGTTAAGTGAATCTGGCTTCCCCATTGTCAAAAGGTGGCAAAAACAGATCACATGACCCCGGGATCTTGAAACCGTCATAGATATGAACTAGTCACCAAGCATCCAAATTTTGATCATGTGACCACGGGAATGCTGCAGTGGTCGTAAGTGTGAAAAATGGTCGTACAAATTCCTTTTTTCAGTGCTGTTGTAACTTTGAATGGTCACTAAATAAATGGTTGCAAGAACTCGGCATGGCTAGTCTAATGAAGAGAAGGACCAGGAGAGACATGATAGCAGTGTTCCAATATTTGAGGGGCTGCCACAGAGAAGAGGGGGTCAAGCTATTTTCCAAAGCACCTGAAGGCCAGACAAGGAATAATGGATGGAAACTGAACAAGGAGAGATTCAACCTAAAAATAAGGAGAAATTTTCTGACAGGGAGAACAATCAACCAGCTTGCCTTCAGAAGTTGTTCTGAAGTTGCCTTCAGAAAATTGATTTTGAAGTTTGTTTGGCAGGGAAAAAAGGCGAGGATTAATATAAAAATGTTACAAGATGCAAGACTTAGAGGTGGATTTGGACTACCAAATTGGGTATTATTATGCTGCAGCATTGACATGGATGAGAGAATGGATTTTGTTAAGAAATACAAGACTTTTAAGGGGAGAGATGAGAGCCGGACAGGTGGGGTAGAGCCCCCCCTAGTGCCCCAAGTGTCAGCTAGGGGCGCGAAAGGTGAGGGCTCCCCAGCCAGCCTGTCTCTTGCTCCGGGGACTTGGAAACCTCCGCTTTTGCGGAGCAAGATGCTGTGACCACCCGCTGCTTCGTGAATGGGATTACAACTACTTAATTGTTTAAACAAGCAGACAGAGAGAGACAGGATTTTAAAGGGCAAGTACAGATTTTTTTTTTCTTTCAACTCCACTGCTGATTTTCACTTCGGAAGAAACTAAGTAACAGTTATTAGGCTACAACATGGCGATCGGAGAAAGTGGGAGGAGAAGTGAAAGTAACTTTCGTTTCCCTAGCAGCTTTTTTTCTTATGGAAATTTTTGATTTTGAAAGTTGGCTTTACTCTCTCTGTCTCCCGATTCTGGATTAAATAATAACTGACAATTTTTTAAAAATAAAATTCTATCTGGCTTTGGAATTTGAAAGAATTTTAAAAGAAATTTAAAAGAACTTTAACTAGAGGCTTGGCTTTTTCTTTGTTCACCACTGGAAATACTAAAATGGCTTCAAAATCTGGAAAGATTGTTTTGAATAAAAGAATGGATTATTCATCTGGTTATATTTCTAAAATGCAACTTACCACTGAGTTAACACCCCCAAAGTCTTTAACACCTGAAAATTTAATAAGTACCTTAAAGATTATGAAAGATGAACTTATTGTTGAATTTAATCAAAAAATTAGTGAAATAGATAATAAAATGCAGGCTGCTTTAAAGAATATTGACCAACAAATTAGAAATGATGTGTTGGAGGTATGTAAAGGTCTAGCAACAAATATTGAAGTTTTGGCAAACCGCATTGAAGAAAACAAACAAGTTTTGACAACTTCAGTAGAATATATAGATAAAATACAAAATGACATTGCAAATTTTGAAACAGAGGTGTTAATGACGCAATTCAGATCCATGGAATTTGCCATAAGGGTCAGGGGGTTGAAAGAAGGATTATATGAAGATTTGAAAGGAAGGATGGTGGAAGCTTTGGAGCAGGTGTCTGGACTGTCTAAAGAAGAACTAGCCAGGCAAATTGATAAAATATATAGAATCAACTCCTGGTATGCAAAACAAAAACACCTACCAAGGGATATTGTAATATACTTTACTACAAGAGCCTTACGGAATAGGATTATACAGGCGACGTTTAAAAATAACCTGCAGGTGAATGGCCAGGAACTGATGATATGGAAAGAAATTCCCTCTAAAATGCTCAAAGCCAGAAAAGATTATACCTTTCTGATTGATGAATTTAAAAGGTTAAATTTACATTACAAATGGGAAGCACCAACAGGAGTTGCAGTGAAATTTCTGGGAAAAAGATATCGGCTTAATACAACAAAGAAAGCTACTGAATTTTATGTCAACGTCTTAAAGGCTGATATATCCAAGATTCCAGAGGAAAGATGTATGAAAACAAAAGAGGAGGAGGAGGGAAAGCCATCCCTTCCTCTTCAAATCGAAACAGATTTACAAAATTTAAATGATTGGCAGAGCCAGACAGATGTCTACAGTCTGGAAAAGGAGATGGAAGATCGGGGTCAGATGGGAGGCGAGCTGACAACTACAAAATTATCAAGTTACAAAAAGATGCAACCATCATCAAGATACAACAAGATGCAGTGTTGAAGTTTATTGGACAGATGGTTGCCATTATGACTGTACTTTTCTTTTTCCCTTCTTTCCTTAATTTTTT
Source organism: Diadophis punctatus similis (assembly GCA_023053685.1). Lineage (NCBI taxonomy): Eukaryota > Metazoa > Chordata > Lepidosauria > Squamata > Dipsadidae > Diadophis > Diadophis punctatus. Next base: position 297,811 of record JALIGW010000151.1, read on the forward strand.
TTTCTTTTCTTTACTTCTTGCATTCTTTTTTTTTTTCTTTTGTTTTTTTTGGGGGGCTTATTCAAAGTATTATTAATTCTTTTTAAAGATTTAGAACTTTTTTGAACCTAATAATTTAATACATAGTAACATTTTGTTACTAATAGAGTGGTAGAATTTATGATGAAGTTTAAGGTTTTTGTATTATTATTTAGTTATTTTTTGTGTAATATCAATTTAAGTTTTATTTAATTGTGAGAAAGATTTGGAACTGTTATCTATCCAGTTATAAAATATTACAATTAGATTTAACATTTTTTTTTTTGGGAGGAAGGTTATTTAAAGTTTGGAATTAGTGCTTATAATCTGATATATAGTAATAGTAAGTTATTTATATACTGATTGATTTTATGATGAAGTTTAAGGTTTTTGTATTTAATACTTAGTCATCATTTATGTAATAATCATTTAATTCTTAGTTAACAGTGAAGAAATGTTGTGAAGGGTAGATGATTGAAAGGAGGAGGAAGGAATTTTTATTAGTGTACAATTTGGAGTTGAAGTTTTAAAAAAATAAGGTGGAAGTCAAAATTTTTTAATTTAATTTAAATTTATTTTATTGATATTATGCCCTGTACTCTCTCTGGGAAGTCCGGGGGGGGAGGGGGGAGGGAAAGGGGTGGGTTAGGGGGGAGAAAAATTAAAAAAAATGTTTGTACTTTCTATTTAATGTTTAGCTATTATCTATGTAATTTTGTACTAATAAAACTTTTTGGAAAAAAAAAAAAAAAAAAAGAAATACAAGACTTTTGACTCTGGAGGGAAACGACTTACAGATAGGATGGCACGCATGTATATGGTATGGGAGAAGTAAAATACACAGCTATTTCCACAGCTATTATACATTGCATAAGGAACTCTTTGTATGTGGTGTGGGAAAAGATAAAAGAGAAACACTATTTGAAAATACCATATTGGCTATCAATAATGGAAGCACTAATCCACCCAAACAGATTTAACTGGGGGAATATTGCAAGATATAAGGATATTTTAACTGATAAAGGGGAATTGAAATCTACTCAAGAACTCGAGAAACAAGGGATAAAGATGGACTGGTATATGAGAATGCAAATGCAATCAAGATATGATAAGGATTCTAAAACAGGGTATTAATTTAGAAAAACCAATTAGATGAAATACAGGAATAGATGAAAGACTAATTAAAAAACTGTATAATTATTTACTATATATTGATTTAGAGCAAGAGCAAGTGAAAGAAACAATGATAAAATGGGCAAGGAATTTTGGATACACGATAGAATTGGACAAATGGCAACAGCTTTGGGAAAGAAATTATAAATTGACAATGGCAACAGCATATAAAGAAAATATGTATAAAATGTTTTATAGATGGCACATGTCACCAGAAAGGATAGCTAAAATGTTTAATAATAAATCTACGAAATGTTGGAAATGTCACCAAATACCGGGTTCCTTTTATCAAATGTGATGGACATGTGCTGAAGCCAAAGCATATTGGAGCTTAATTCAAATATGGATAGAAAAGATATTGAAACAACGTATAGAGATAAACCAGAGATATTCCTGTTGGGTATATTACCAGAGAAATACAATAAAGAAAATACACATTTAATTATTCATATAATTACAGCATCTAGAATTGCATTTGCACAAAATTGGAAAGCAATAAAAGCCCCTTCTGAAGGGGAGGTAATTAAGAAAATATTGGATTGTGCGGAGATGAACAGATTGACAATGACAATTAAAGATAAGATTCAGAATATTATAATGTTTTCGGGAAATTTTATGATTGGATAGAACATGAATATGTATAGAAGATAAGTAACACCGATTAAATTGGAGGAAAATGGAGAGTCAAAGGTGGTAGACCCAGGTGACAAAATTAGGCAGTAAAGGAGGCAGCATTAAGATAGTAATAAGAATATACTTAGAAAAAATATAATATATGTATAAATATGGATATAGAAAAAATATAAGCCTAAGAATTGCACTGTTAATTAAGTGAAGTTAGGGAGATGAGCTACCTGTCTGTTAACAATAAGATGGATTATAAATGGATTCACTCAGGGAAGGAAGAAGAGGGAGGAAGAGGAAGTAGAGAAGAGGGGAGAAGGAAGAGTGTAGATAGGAGAAGAGGAGGAGGTTAGAAGGAGGGAAAGGGAGGAAGGAGAGGAGGGAAGTAGGAAAGAGGGAGAGAAGGAGAAAGAAGGTAGATGGAAGAGAGGGAGACAGTGGGAGGGGAGTGACATGAAATATCGGGAAAACAGACAGGCAACAAAAGTATAAAAGGTGCAAGATTAGGATGTTTGCTTCTTGTTTATTGGATAGTAATGTATAACTGTAAATTTTGATATGATTTATGGTATGTGGAGAATGTTAAAAAAATAAAAAAAAATTCAAAAAAAGTTGTGGGAGCTTCATCACTGCAAGCTTTCAAGAAGACACTGGACTGTCATTTGTCAGAAATGGTGTAGGGTCTCCTGCTTGGGTGGGGGGATTGGACTACATGACCTCCAGGGTCCCTTCCAACTCTATTAATCTGTTACTGTAGGTTGAAAGTTGAAGGCTACCTGTAGTATCCTTGCTTGTACAGGAAAGGTTTAAGCCCACTTTGTCCCTTCCCAGATGGAAGAAGAAGCAAAGGGGGGCAAGCAAAGGTTGTGGGCACCTGCCCCAGTTTAATCCCTGTGCAGGAAACAGTTGGAAGGTAAAATAACCCAGGTTCTCATGTCGTGTGATGCCATACAAAACTTTACCAAGGTTAACACTCAACCAGCTTAGCACCTGCAAAAGTTGTGTACTCAGTCTTCACCTGCCGTGGTTGATTGGGTTACATTTTGCTCCCAATCTGTGCAATTTCTCAAACTATTTCATGGTGGGGAACTGCACAACCTCATCTTGTTGAATATTTTCTTGGAAGATAATTGGTGTGAAAAGTAGAAGAATCTGATGATAACTTTTTTGAAACTTAACATATTTACCATCCCTAATTGCTACTGCTATAGAGCCCAAATATTTTTTTTTCAATATTTTAATTAAAAAAAACATAGTTGCTACTGCAACTGAGACAGCTAACACATGGATTAATTAAATACATATATTTTTTAAAAAAAACCTGTTAAGGTGTTATCTAATGCAAGAGTGTGATTTTATGTTTTAGGAAAATGTAGTTAAAACTATTTAGGTACTTTTGATTGACTCTGCCAGGGTTACTACCGGTAATAGATTCTCAACATTGTGTAGCATATTTACCTCAATCTTTTGGCTAGTGGGTGGCAAACCCACCAGTTACAGAAATAAATAGAAATCAATGTGATTGCATCTGGTTGTCCTCTTAACTATGTAATTTCCTGACAATTTAATCTGACTGAATTCAGATAAAGTATGGACAGGATTGCTGCAGTGCCTGTCAAGAACAGCAACTGTAAAAACCGTGTATATTAAATTGCTACACACCTTAATATTTTGTTATTTACTCATTTCACAAAAGAACGTCTCAAAAGTCTACTTCCATACTTGGCATATGTTAGAAAGAGAAACTAGTGCCCAAATTAGTTTGTATTACAGTAAAAATAATAAAATATAGTGATGTATGTTTACACTTTTGAAGAACGATGATTAAAAGGTACTTTAAGTTGAAATTGAGCGTTACTGGAACATACATGCGCTTAGTAATAATGAGACTATCATACTTCTCAATATACTTTAGTTTGTAATGTAAAAATACACTAATGCAAATCTCATTCCTTCTGCGTTATTCTTTGAAATTACCACTTGTCACAGTGGCAAAACTTGTAAATAAATGCTGTACACAAGGAAATCAGCTCTGCATTTAAGAATGTTAAGGAAATTGCCAATTTTAATATTTAGACCTTAGGCTGAATTGGCTTTAAAATGATATAATTAACTGCTACACAACTAGGGGGTTTCCAAAAAGCATGTGTTTAGCTCATTGGTTTCCAGAAATCTTGATGTTAAATCACAATAAATCTGTTGATCTTTGCAACTAATTGGCTGGGTTTAATTCCCTGGGAAGGCTGTTCTGCCTATACCTAGGAACAGTGTGTGTTACCTTGTAGTGGATAATAGTTGTTCAGTTCAAGGACTTTTTCACTGTGAGGTTAAAAAGAATTAAGCAAATTCAGTTGGACTGATATTTAGGTCTTACTGTCTTAATTAAGCCTCTAGAGTTATCTTCACTAGAAGTCATAAGTGGCCTACCTGTATAACTGCTTACTATCCTTTTGAAATTGTCTAAACCAATGACCACTATAATACAGGTAGTCCTTGATGTATGTCCACAATTGAGCTCAAAATTTATGTTGCTAGGTGGGACACTTGTTAAGTGCCCCATTTTACGACCTTTCTTGCCACAGTTGTTAAGTGAATCACTGCAGTTGTTAAGTGAATCTGGCTTCCCCATTGACTTTGCTTGTCAGAAAGTCGCAAAAGGGGATCACATGACCACCACCCCCAGAACACTGCAACCGTCATAAATATGAATCAGTTGCCACACATCTGACTTTTGATCATGTGACCATGGAGATGCTAAAACGGTCATGTCCCACTCCAGCCAGCTGCGCGACTACAAGTTGGGCGACCTGGCAAAGATGAAGGGCTACCCGCACTGACCCACCCAAGTAAGCGCTGCTGCCCAGGCCAAAGGGAAAGCTCCACGGTGGTGCGGCCGGGCCTGCCCTGGCCCTCTCCGCACACGGGGGGCTGCTGGCCACCGGCAGCTTCCACCCCACCAGCCGCCGGCAGCTTCCGCTCCTCTCGCTCCGCTTTTCGCCAGTGGAAAGCGGCGCCGCGGATGAGCCTCCTTCCCCGGGAGCACAGGATTACACAAGCCGAGTTCCCGGAGTGGCGCCGGCAGTCAAAGAGAGCAGGCAGGTGGCCAGACGGGAAGCCAGTGGGCTGCTTCAGAGCCCCAAGCCTCCCGGAGCCGGCATGGGAGACACGCCGTCCCGACATGCTTTCCTGCCTTCCACGTGGCCTTCCGCTTGCCTGCCTTCGCAAGCTGGCCAGGGGGACAACAGGAAGGCCGCGTGGAAGGCAGGAAAGCATGTTGGGGCTGCGGGCCACGGGGAATGGAGTAGGGAAGACAGGCTGGGACGGTGGGAGGGGTAGGGGCAGCTAGGTAGGCCACAACTTCGCAGGCTTACCTGGCAGGCAGATTGGGTGCAGCGCTTCAGGCAGGCAAGCTGCAGAGCGGAGACTGGGCGGGGTAGGGCGAGCGAGCGACTGGCGGACAGGTTTGAGGGTGTGGCCAGCCAGCCATCGCTACCGGTCCTGCGAACCACTGGCGGCCACTGCTACCGGTACGCCCGATCCAGTCCGAACCGGGAGCATTTCACCCCTGGATTACTTCCCAGAGTTCTAAAGGTGCTCAGAACAACTGTACCACATCTTTCAAAAACCCTGGAGCACCAGGGAACTACCAGAGGACTGGAAAAGAGCTGATATGGTTCCCATCTTCAACCTTCCAACTCTGTTAATCTGTTAATGATCTGAGGACTATCTGTCTCTCTGCTAAAATTATCCAGGCTTTTAAGAAAAGCCACAGTGGTGGTTTTTTTTAAAATTACGATTTGAAATGTATTTAATTTATATAGCACTTTTTAATGCTACCATATGGCAGATAGGATTGTTGGCAATGTGCACGTAAAACAATAAAATGCCACCAACTAGGCTGGCTGGAGAATTCTGGCAGTTGAAGTGCACACATCTTAAAGTTGGCAAGGTTAAAAAAATGCTGAGTTAATCTCAAGGGACGTGCATGCAAAATAATTTTGCTTTGGCACCTCTGGTGCTCAGTATTGCGAAAATGCTATACTGTAATTCCTTAAAACCCCCTCCTTTTTTCAATGTGGTTTTTTTATTTTTTATTTTTCTTGAAACAAAAAATGTTCAAAAATAAATCCCCCCTCCCTTGTTTTAACTCATGCATACACAACTAGTTAACATTCTTTTCTCTTTACCAAACATTATTTGGGCTGATTCTTTTCAATGAGCCTTATTAAGATGCACTAAAGATGGTGGTAAACCAGACTGAATGATTGCCAAAGAATATTAGACCTGGATTTGGGAATGGGGAAGGAAGGATGGAAACTAATCAAGGAGAGAAGCAACTTAGAACTGAGGAGAAATTTCCTGACAGTTAGAACAATTAATCAGTGGAATAGCTTGCCTCCAGAAATTGTGAATGCTCCAACACTGGAAGTTTTTAAGAAGATGTTGGATAAACATTTGTCTGAAGTGGTGTAGGGTTTCCTGCCTGGGCAGGGGGTTGGACTAGAAGACCTCCAAGGTCCCTTCCAACTCTGTTATTCTATATTCTATATTCTTCTATATTCCTATTCTATTCTATTCTATTCTTCTGACAAGCAAAATCTAATGGGAAAGCCAGATTCACTTAACGGCGGTGTTACTAACTGAACAACTGAAGCACTGACTTAACATCTGGGGCAAGAAAGGTCGTAAAATGGGGCAAAGCTCCCTTAACAACTGCCTCACTTAGCAACGGAAAATTTGGGCTCAGTTGAGGTTGTCAGCTGAGGAGACTCTGTACTTCAGCCGTGAGAAAGTAGAAGGCATAAAAAATAAAAATCACATTACCCCACTTTGATTAGGTTTGGTATAAGATGGGTTAGAGAGAACGAGAGGGACTTTCCCGATTCTGTTATTTTTCCCTACAACCATTTTTTTTAAAAAAAGAAAAAACATTCTTAAAATCCCTGCCATGTCTGTTTCTTGATCTGCCTTCCCGCGAACGCCTGACTAACTGAATTTACTAAATTAGCAAATCAAGAAACAGTATGGTGCATTGTCAGTCCGCAGCTCTTGCCATAGTTTGTTTATCGCATTTTAATGAGATGTTGCTTTTGGACAACATTTGCTAACTAGTGCTGAGAATACAAAGGGACGTGGCTGTAAAACAACGCTGGGTGTCAAATTTGGAAGGCTCCAGTGCTTCTTTTGTGAACGTGCCATGTCAAATTCTGTCGTCATGTCAAGCAATATTTTACTAATAAGCTACCAGGAGTGGATTTAGGAATAAGCTAAACCAAGATTAAACAGATTCTTGGCCATTTAAAGTGCAGTGGATAAATCCAAATACATGGAACCTTCTACCTTCCGTGTTCAAATAGGAACTAGAATGTAACCTATGTTTGCTACTACAACTTGGTTCTGACATGGCCTTTGTGCTAAGGTTTGAAAGGGCTATACGTGTGTCCAAGGAGAGCCAGTTTAGTCTACTGGTTAAAGGCACCCAACCAGCTTTCAGGCCTAAGGCAGGACTAGAACTCACGGTCTCCTGGTCATTGGCCCAAAGTCATCCAATTGGTTTTCATGCCTAAGGCAGGACTAGAACTCACCGTCTCCTGGTGATTGGCCAAAAGTCACCTGGCCAGCTTTCATGCTTAAGGCAGGACTAGAACTCACTGTCTCCTGGTGATTGGCCCAAGGTCACCCAGCCGGCTTTCATACCTAAGACAGGACTAGAACTCACTGTCTCCTGGTGATTGGCCCAAAGTCACCCAATTGGTTTTTATGCCTAAGGCAGGACTAGAACTCAACATCTCCTGGTGATTGGCCCAAAGTCACCTGGCCTGCTTTCGTGCCTAAGGCAGGACTAGAACTCACCGTCTCCTGGTGATTGGCCAAAAGTCACCTGGCCAGCTTTCATGCTTAAGGCAGGACTAGAACTCACTGTCTCCTGGTGATTGGCCCAAAGTCACCCAGCCGGCTTTCATACCTAAGACAGGACTAGAACTCACTGTCTCCTGGTGATTGGCCCAAAGTCACCCAATTGGTTTTTATGCCTAAGGCAGGACTAGAACTCAACATCTCCTGGTGATTGGCCCAAAGTCACCTGGCCTGCTTTCATGCCTAAGGCAGGACTAGAACTCACTGTCTCCTGCTCATTGGCTCAAAGTCACCCAATTAGTTTTCATGCCTAAGGCAGGACTAGAACTCACGGTCTCCTGGTGATTGGCCCAAAGTCACCCAGCCAGCTTTCATGCCTAAGACACAACTAGAACTCACCGTCTCCTTGTTTAGAGCCTGGTTCCTTAACTGCTCGACCAAACTATGCTGACTTGGGAGTTCTGGGAGTTGAAGTCCACACATCTTGCTCTACATGGGGCTACCCTTGAAGAGTATCCGGAGACTTCAACTGGTGCAAAGTGCGGCTGCGCGTGCTGTGGTGGGTGTCTCAAGATACACCCACGTAACACCTGTACTCCACCAGCTGCACTGGTTGCCCATTGGTCTCCGGGTGCAATTCAAGGTGTTGATTATCATCTTTAAAGCCCTACATGGCTTAGGTCCAGGTTACCTCCGGGACCGCATCCCTACCTCATACTTCCCTTCGACCGGTCAGGTCCCACAGAGTGGGTCTCCTCCGGGTCCTGTCAACCAAACAATGCCGGCTGGCGGGGCCTAGGGGGAGGGCCTTCTCTGTGGGGGCCCCTGTTCTCTGGAACCAACTACCCCCAGAGACCTGAATTATCCCCACCTTGCTGGCCTTCCGAAAAGCCATTAAGACATGGCTCTTCTTGCAGGCGGGGTGATTGGAGACCATTAATTCCTTAGGTTTCCCCCATGTATGTATGGTTGGTTTGTTTTTTAAAATTCTTTTTAATACTGTTTTTAAATTTTATAATTGTTTAGTTGTTCTCTAAATGTTGTACGCTGCCCTGAGTCCTTAGGGAGTAGGGCGGCATATAAGAACACTAAATAAATAAATAAATAAATCTTAAAGCTGCCAGGGTTGAGAAGAAACACTGGTTAATCAGATGTTCTCCTGTCTCCCTGTTTTATTTTATTTCCAGAAGCACAACGGGACTGGAAGGGCCCTTTCTATTTTATTCAAGGAGCGGACCCTCAGCTCGGGCTGATGAAGGCGTACAGCATCGGCGACTGCAGCAGCGGTGGAGACGAATGGGAAGCCGAATTGCAGCTCACCCGCCAAGCGGTGGACGCCATTAACCGCCTGAACCCGAGACCAAAGTTCCTTGTCCTCTGCGGAGATTTAATACACGGCATGCCTGGTAAGGCAGTTCAAACTCTTGATCAGGAAGAATCATGGTTTGACTCTTTTTTTTTCCCAAGGTCCCAGGGCTCTGCAGTTAATCCTCAACTTACGACCACAATTGAAGCTCAACATTTATGTTGCTGAGTGAGAAAATTTGTTAAGTGGGTTTTGCCCTATTTTATGACTTTTTCTTGCCACATGTGTTAAGTGAATCACTGCTCCTTAGATGCTCTTTTTATACGGAGATTAGGAAAAAACATATTCTGCCAATAATTGCAAGGTATCCTTGCAATTATTGAAGAAGAGCAACAAAGATGATTAGGGGACTGGAGGTTAAAACATATGAAGAACGGTTGCAGGAACTGGGTATGTTTAGTCTTATGAAAAGAAGGATCAGGGGAGACATGATAGCAGTGTTCCAATATCTCAGGGGCTGCCACAAAGAAGAGGGAGTCAAACTATTCTCCAAAGCACCTGAGGGTAGAACAAGAAGCAATGGGTGGAAAATAGTCCAGGAAAGAAGCAACCTAGAACTAAGGAGAAATTTCCTGGCAGAACAATTAATCAGTGGAACAACTTGCCTCCAGAAGTTGTGAATGCTCCAACACTGGAAGTTTTTAAGAAGATGTTGGATAACCATTTGTCTGAAGTGGTGTAGGGTTTCCTGCCTAAGCAGGGGGTTGGACTAGAAGACCTCCAAGGTCCCTTCCAACTCTGTTGTTGTTGTTGTTATTATTATTATCATCATCATCATCATCATCATCCTGGCCGTTCCGACACTACCTATCTTCAGTGGCTGCTTAAGGATGAACGGGCCATAACTACAGCACGGGTGGCCAGATTCTGTGCAGCAGTAGTGGGGATTCGTCACAAATATGTGTCTTCCTCACCGTAGCGAAATATATATCAACTGTCTAATCCACTATAGCTAATTTACACAACAAATGTGGCAAACCCTGCTTATTCCTTTCCTTTTTAGTATTAAACCGACTATAGGCCTCACAGCTTGTAATTTTAGTAGTATAGACCATGTGTAATTGACAGATTGGATTTTATCATGGGTTTTATCTGTTATTTATTATTTTATTTTATAACTTTTAATTGTATATTTATTGAGTGTTTTTATTCGCTCTAGTCTCTGGTCTATGCCCGTAATAAGCTGAATTGAATTGAATTGAATTGAATCACTGCAGTGGTTAAATGAGTAAAACGGTTGTTAAGGGAACCTGGTTTCCCCGTTGACTTGGCTTGTCAGAAGGTCGCGAAAGGGGATCACGCGACCGTTATAAATGTGAGTCAGTTGTCAGCAGCCGAATGTAAATCACGTGACCACAGGGGATGCTGCAATGGTCTATAAGTGTGAAAAATGGTCCTTTTTCCCGTGCCATTGTAACTTCGAACGGTCACTGAACGAGCCGTTGTACGTCAAGGACCACCTGTGTGGCAGGCAGGGTGTTGTGATGGGAAGCACTGCACGCGCAAACACACACATAGCATCGATTTACAAATATTTACCTACTTGTCACTTCATTTTAGCAGGCCAGTTTTGTGTGGGCCAAGAGGGCTTGCCGGTGGCAACTTGCCAATCCCTTTTTGCAATAAAACGTCTCCATCCAAGTCGGCTTTTGTTAAGGCTGGATTAGCAGACGGGCTGTGAGCCGCGTGTTGCTTTCCTCTACACAGCTGCGTGGAGTAATCTTGTTAGCATAATCAAAATCCCCACGTTCAGCCATTTCTCCCCTTATTGCAGGCGAGACCTTTTAACGTTTCCAAATGCAATCATTCGCTAGCTGGCCCCAAAAGGTGACGGAATGAAACTAGCTTTTGAAAATTTGCCTGGCCTGGGTTGTTCGTTTTTGGTCTGCGGCGTCCGGAGTTTCCCCGAGCAGCAAATAGGTTGGGTTGGGTTCTGCTGGCTTCAAAGAAAAGGGAGGGAATGAAGCATTACTGCTTCTATTGAAACAAAACACTCTGCAAAGAATGCAGAGAAGAGCAACAAAGATGATTAGGGGACTGGAGGCTAAAACATATGAAGAACGGTTGCAGGAACTGGGCATGGCTAGTTTAATGAAAAGAAGGACCAGGGGAGACATGATAGCAGTGTTCCAATATCTCAGGGGTTGCCACAAAGAAGAGGGAGTCAAACTATTCTCCAAAGCACCTGAGGGTAGAACAAGAAGCAACGGGTGGAAACTAAACAAGGAGAGAAGCAACTTAGAACTAAGGAGAAATTTCCTGAATTTGTAAAAAAAGATGTTGAGACTCTAGAAAGAGCGCAGAGAAGAGCAACAAAGATGATTAGGGGACTGGAGGCTAAACCATATAAAGAATGGTTGCTGGGATTGGGTATGTCTAGTTTGGTGAAAAGAAGGACTAGGGGTGACATGATAACAGTGTTCCAATATCACAGGGGCTGCCACAAAGAAGAGGGGGTCAAGCTATTCTCCAAAGCACCTGAGGGCAGGACAAGAAGCAATGGATGGAAACTAATCAAGGAGAGAAGGAACCTGCTAAAAAGCCAACACAATTCTAGGCTGCATTAACAGAGAGATAAAATCAAGATCACGTGAAGTGTTAATGCCATTTCATAATGCCATTGGTAAGGCCACACTTGGAATATTGCATCCAGTTTTGGTCGCCAGATGTAAAAAAGATGTTGAGACTCTAGAAAGAGTGCAGAGAAGAGCAACAAAGATGATTAGGGGACTGGAGGCTAAAACATATAAAGAACGGTTGCTGGAACTGGGTATGTCTAGTTTAATGAAAAGAAGGATCAGGAGAGACATGATAACAGTGTTCCAATATCTCAGGGGTTGCCACAAACAAGAGGGAGTCAAGCTATTCTCCAAAGCACCTGAGGGCAGGACAGGAAGCGATGGGTGGAAACTAATCAAGGAGAGAAGCAACTTAGAATGAATAAGGAGAATTACCTGACAGTTAGAACAATTAATCAATGGAACAACTTGCCTCCAGAAGTTGCTCCAACACTGGAAGTTTTTAAGAACAGATTGGATAACCATTTGTCTGAAATGCTATAGGGCCGTGATGCCGAACCTATGGCACGTGTGCCAGAGGTGGCACACAGAGCCCTCTCTGTGGGCACTGCGCCGTCGCCAGCTGCTCTTCCGGGTACCGGCACAGCTGACTGGTGCGCATGCACGCTGAACCAGCTGGCAGGCACCCATGCGTGCAATGGAACCCGGAAGTGCAGTTGGACGCCGCACGCATGTGCACTGGTTTACTGCTCTCTTCCAGGTTCTGGCGTTCCGGCGTGCACACATGCACACTCCAGTTTTGCCACTCGGTGCCGAAAAGGTTAACCATCACTGCTGTAGGCTCTCCTGCTTAAACAGGGGGCTGGACTTCCTTTCCAAGCCAAAACACTTTACGTAATCTGGTTACTGTCTTTCTGTCTTTTCCTCTCTTTTTCAATTGTGTCATGAGATGGTGCACAGATGTGATCATTGGCTGTAGGTACAAGTGTTCCTCAACTTGAAATTTCTGTTGCTAAGTGAATTGTGAAGTTATTGTTACGAAGTGAGCTTTGACGAGCCTTCTTGCGACTGTTGTTAAGCGAATCACTGCAGGGTTGTGAAGTTAATAACATGGTTGTTAAGTGAATCTGGCTTCCCCATTGACGTAGCTCGTCAGAAGGTTCCAAAAGTGACATGACGCCAGGACACGGCGCCCGTCATAAATACGAGCCGGTTGCCAAGTTTGATCGCATGATTGCGCGGATGCTGCCACCGTCATAAGTGTGAATAAGAGTCACAAGTCACTTTTTTTCAGTGCCGTTGTAACTTCGAAGAGTCCACTAAATGAACGCTTGTAATTGGAGAACTTCCTATATTTGGCTCTATGCAGGATTTCCCCCCACCAACCACCTAGATTTTCTCTGCCCTAAAATCTCTCCTTTGCATTCCCAGCATGGATCTCCTGTCAATTACAAGAAAACCAAAAAAACAACCCCAAGAATAAATAAAAAAGAAAACCTCTCCAATGTGTTAACACAGCGATCCCTTGTTACAAACAGTTCTGTTCAAACTGCCAACGCTAACATCGTCTTCGCCTTGGCATCTTACAACTTTGCTTGTGTGTTTTTTGTGTTGGAAATTGATGAGGCCTATCTTGGAGGCAGCATTCTTTTATTTGGGATGCATCGCTGGCTGATTTCAATCCGGGCCTGAGATTGTGAGATTTCCATCGGATGAAACGTCAAACCGTACAGATAATCCTCAACGTTACGACCGCAAGGGAGCCCAAAATGTACGTTGCTAAGCGAAAAATTCGTTAAGTAGGGTTTGCCCCATTTTTACGGCTTTCCTTGCCACGTTGGTTGAGTGACTCCCTGCAGTTGTTAAATGAGTTGTAAAGTGAACCTGGCCTTTCCCATGGACTTTGCTTGTCAGAAGGTCGTAAAAGGGGATCACGTGACCCTGGGACACTGCAACCGTCATAAATGTGAGTCAGTTGCCAAGCATTTGAATGTAAATCACGTGGCCATGGGGGATGGTCGAGGTGGCGCAGTGGTTAAAAGCAGCACTGCAACCCATTTCAGCGACTGCTATTTCAGCAGTTCAGCTGTTCAAATCTCACCGGCTCAAGGTTGACTCAGCCTTCCATCCTTCTGAGGTCGGTAAAATGAGGACCCAGATTGTTGGGGGCAATATGCTGAACTCTGTAAACCGCTTAGAGAGGGCTGTAAAGCCCTATGAAGCGGTATATAAGTCTAAGTGCTATTGCTATTGCTGCAATGGTCATAAGTGTGAAAAATGGTCATAAGTCACTTTTTTCAGTGCCGTTGTAATTTCAAACATTCACCAAGCAAACTGTCGTAAGTCAAAGACCACCTGTAGTTTAGAGCAGCAGTCACCAACTGGTGGTCCGTGGACCACTGGTGGTCTGTGAGAAAATTTTGGTGGTCCACAGAAAAATTATTTGCATTTTTTATATTGCACTAAATCAGGGGTCCTCAAACTACGGCCCCTGGGCCGGATACATGCAATGAACGTTTGTGTTGCTGCAGAGAGTCTCCCCCTTCGGGGTCTTTTTGTGCAGGTCAGAGGGGGGCAGAAATTCCGACTTGGGGTCTGCTTCAGCCTCCTGGTGCGGGGCTTTGGCCGAAGGCTGGAGGGAAGCACCACTGGTGGTGAAGAGCCGGAGGGCCTTGTTCCAGTGGGACCACATCATGGCCTGGAACTGGCTGACCATCTCAGCCCGCTGAGCCTCCAGGCGTTGGTACCTGGCCTTGCACTCATGCAGGTCTTCCCTCTGCTTGGAAAGCCTATGCTCGTAGTCCTCAGTGAGGTGCTTCTGCTGAGCCTCCTTCTCGGTCAGATCCAATTTGAACTGAGCTATTTTGCCAACTCTTTCTCATGGTAGCTGCTTAGCTCCAACAACTGCTTCCTGTTGGGGCCCTAAGGAGCCCGGGCAGGCGAGGAGTGGCTGGCAGGGGAGGGGCAAGTAGAGGCTGGCGAGGCGCCCCTTGATGTGAGTGACATCAAGTTGGCCACGCCCACTCAGTCACATGACCACCTAGCCACGCCCATCCAGCCGGTCATTAGGCAGATCATATTAGTGGTCCGCGGGATTTAAAATTATGAATTTAGGTTGGAGACCCCTGGTTTAGAGCTTTGATTTCACCGTTCTCTTTCTGTTGCAAGGAAGATTCTCTCCACACCCAGGTTGTCAATTACAGGTAGTCCTTGATTTACAATAGTTCATTTAGTGACCGTTCCAAGTTACAACGGCACTGAGAAAAGTGACTTATGACCGCTTTTCACACTTACGACCGTTGCAGCATCCCCATGGTCACATGATCAAAAATTCTGATGCTTGGCAACTGATTCGTATTTATGACGGTTGCCGTACCCTGGGATCATGTGATCATCTTTTGTGACATTCTAACAAGCGAAATCAATGGGGAAAATCCGATTCACTTAAGAACCTTGTTATTAACTTAACAACTACAGTGATTCACTTAACAACCGTAGCAAGAAAGGTCGTAAAATGGGGCAAAACTCACTTAGCAAATGTCTCACGTAGCAACAGGAATTTTGGGCACCATTGTGGTCGTAAGTCGAGGTTAACATTGGTCAGAGTTACCCCGGGGTAAGATGGGTGGCCAATAAATTTAATAAAGAAAGAAAAAAATAATGCATGAATGAGTAAATCCATAAATAAGGGCTCCTTTCCTTTGCACCATCTGCTGAGAACTCCAATGAAGCTGTTACAAGAAAGTGTGCAAGCAAGTTGATTTTGTTTGCTTCCTTTTTTTTAAATAGGGAGGAGAAATCAGATGTTCTGGAGAAGTTGGGTCTTGCTTATGTAACCCATCTTCCCGCTCCAACCCCACTCCCATGCATCACACAACTGCCAAAGACACATTTAGCCATGCAGGGCGTGAAACATTTGAACAGAACATCTTGAGCACTAAAATTGCTTTTGAGCTGGGTTGCGTGTTTGGTCTAAGCTGGGCAAACATTGGCAAGGAACAGCAAGCAAAGCGAGAGCAATGGGACTCCCCAGGGATCCTTCATATCCACCTTCTTTCTGCTCTCGGAACCATTTGGATGAAAAAAAAATCTCCTTTTTAGCAATAGCAATAGCACTTAGGCTTACATACTGCTTCACAGTACTTTTTACAGCCCTCTCTAAGCAGTTTACAGAGTCAGCCTATTGACCCCAACAATCTGGGTCCTCATTTTACCCACCTCAGAAGGATGGGAGGCTGAGTCAATGTTCAGGCTGTTGACCTTGAGCCGGTCAGGATCGAACTTCAGACTGCGAGCACAGTCAGCCTTCAATACCACATTCTAACCACTGCGCCACCAGGGCTCCTAATGCAATAGCCAATCAACTACAGCAATAGCAATATACTGCTATACTGCTATATATACTGCTTCACAGTGCTTTACAGCCCTCTCTAAGCGGTTTACAGAGTCAGCCTATTTGCTCCAACAATCTGGGTCCTCATTTTACCCACCTCAGAAGGATGGGAGGCTGAGTCAATGTTCAGCCGGTCAAGATCGAACTTCCTGGCTGTGGGTTGAGTTAGCCTGAAATACTGCATTATAACCATTGCTTAACCCCCTGCCCAAGCAGGAGACCCTACATCTGCCTCTACCTAGGATCGAACTCACAACCTCCTGATTGTGAGGCAAGAGCTCCACCTCTAGGCCACAGCAGCTGGATGGTTTGAGGTTCAAGGTGACTCCGGCCTCTTGAAAAAAAAGCACCTTTGGGACAACCGTGACCTGGATTGACGGGAGAATCTCCATAGACATTGAGCAAGGTGGTTGTTAAAAATCTCAATTTTTTTTAAAAAAGTACACAGTTACGCAGAGTTGGGCTACGCAGAGGGGTTGATGACCGTTGCAGCATTTCCCATAGTCACATGATCAACATTCGGAGGCCTGGCCACTGGTTTGCGTTTATGACGGTTGTCACAGTGTCCCGGGGGTCATGCGATCCCTTTTTGCTACCTTCTGACAAGTAAAATCAACGGGGAAGCTTAGATTCACTTAACAACCGGGTGCCTATCTTAACAACTTGCAGGGATTCGCCTAACAACTCTGCCAAAAAAAGGTAGTAAAACACAGGAAAATTTATTTATTAATTATTTATTTATTAGTGAGATTTATATACCGCCTCACAGTGCAAGCACTCTCTAAGCGGTTTACACCATTAAGCAATGTATATTTATATTGCCCCCAACAATCTGGGTCCTCATTTTACCCACCTCGGAAGGATGGAAGGCTGAGTCAACCTTGAGCAGGTGAGATTTGAACCGCTGACCTGCGGATCACAGTCAGCTAAAGTAGCCTGCAGTACTGCACTCTAACTGCTGCGCCACCTCGGCTCTTGACTTAACGACCGCTCTCGCTTAGCAAGAGAAGTTTTGGGTTGTGGCCATAAATTGAGGACTAGTGTCCATTCCTCTTTGGGAGTGAGGGACAATGCTCAGCTGCTAAGTTCTGCTCCAGTATTTGAACGGCTGCCACAAAGAAGAGGCAGTCAAATTATTCTTCGAAGCACCAGAGGGCAGGACAAGAAACAACGGATGGAAACTAATCAAGGAGAGAAGCAACCTGGAACGAAGGAGAAACTTCCTAACAGTGAGGACTATTAACCAGTGGAACAGCTTGCCTCCAGAAGTCGCGGGTGCTCCATCACTGGAGGTTTTTAAGAAGAGCTTAGACCATCACTTGTCTCAGATGGTATAGGTCAGGGGTGTCAAACTCGATTTCATTGAGGGCCGCATTGTGTTTGACCTTGGGGTGGGTGGGGGGGCAGAGTGGGTGTGGCCAGCTCGACGTCACTCGTGTCGGGGGCGCCTGTGGCGGCCCCAGCACTCTGCCAGCGAAAACAGGCTCCCGAGCTCCGTTTCGGCTGCAACAGCCTCCTGCAACCCTCTGCCAGTGAAAACGGAGCTCGGGAGGGCCGCACTTAGCCCTCCCTAGCTCCATTTTCACTGGCAGAGACACTGCAGACCGGTCCTTCGTTGTTTCCAGGGCGTCCCTACGGGCCAGATCTCAGCACCGCCTTGAGTTTGACACCCCTGGTATAGGCTCTCCTGCTTGAGCAGGGGCTGGACTAGAAGACCTCCAAGGTCCCTTCCGGCTCTATTCTCTTCTAATTCCCCAGCCTTGTAAATACGACAAAGTCTTTGGCTTTTAAGACGCCTGGGACAACTGCGGCAGCAAAAAAATTGGCACCATCAGCTAAAGTGGGCTGCAATCAAGCAAAACACTTGGAGCCGTTTATGAACCCGTTAAAGGAACTAAGTAATCAGCGTCAGTGTCTTTGGTTATGTAAATGGTGATTAAATGGGGAGGGGGGGTTGCGCTTGGATTGTTGTTTCATTACTAGTTGGGCGGGAATGGGTTCTTTCCCCCTCCCCCGCCCCCTTTTCCCTTGATTGTATGGAAGCGTGTGATGATACCCAGAATAATCCAACACGTGCTGTTGCAGGAGCATATCGGGAATGTCATGAGAGCTTTGTGGACCGGAACTCCACTGCAGAACATCGCTACTTAGTTATTGAGGGTTGGCAGAAGTCCTGCAGATGTTGGGGTGCTGATTAGAAATCTTAAGACATCTTCCCTTCCACAATTGGGACCTCCGGATTTATCGGTATCCGATTTCAGTAGTTTAATGATGCCTCGTTGGGGTCCTTGGTGCTCTCTGAGCTTGGTGGGTTTTCTTGCAGATGTTTCATTACCCAACTAGGTGACATCATCAGTGCTAGAAGGGAGTGGGGTTTGCAAGGAGGAGGAGGAAAAGGAGGAACAACTGTGGGGTTCTTGGTGCTCTCTGAGCTTGGTTGTTTTCTCGCAGATGTTTCATTACCCAACTAGGTGATATTATCAGTGTTAGAAGGGAGTGGTATTTGCAAGGAGGAGGATGAAGAGGAGGAGGAGGAGGAACTGTGGGGTCCTTGGTGCTCTCTGAACTTGGTTGTTTTCTCGCAGATGTTTCATTACCCAACTAGGTGATATTATCAGTGCTAGAAGGGAGAGGTATTTGCAGGGAGGAGGATGAAGAGGAGGAGGAGGAGGAGGAACAACTGTGGGGTCCTTGGTGCTCTCTGAACTTGGTTGTTTTCTCGCAGACGTTTCATTACCCAACTAGGTGACATCATCAGTGCTAGAAGGGAGTGGTATTTGCAGGGAGGAGGATGAAGAGGAGGAGGAGGAGGAGGAACTGTGGGGTTCTTGGTGCTCTCTGAACTTGGTTGTTTTCTCGCAGACATTTCATTACCCAACTAGGTGACATCATCAGTGCTAGAAGGGAGTGGTATTTGCAAGGAGGAGGAGGAGGACAACAACTATGCAGTCCTCAATGCTCTTTAAGCTTGGTTGTTTTCTTGCAGACTTTTCATTACCCAACTAGGTGACATCATCCATCCTGGAAGGGGAGGGCTGCTCTCTGTTTATATGCAAGTGGCTGGCCAGGTCAGTTGCTAGTGGGAATGTTATTGATGGTTCCTTAATGAGGCTGTTGTTTACAGAGCAAAACCCACTCCTTTCTGGTCCTGATGATGGCACCTAATTGGGTAATGAAACATCTGCAAGGAAACAGCCAAGCTCCGAGAGCACCAAGGAACCCAACAGGTCAGCTCTGAATTATAAATATTCTGTTGGTAACCATGCTTGGAAATCTCTTTTATTTCTCCACTTGCAAGATGTGGCAAAGGTTTTTTTAGAAGAGACTTGGGTTTCTACAATGCTTCTGTGCTGGAAACCAGGGTGGATAAAAACCGATGGTTTTTTAAAAAAAAAAACATTAAAAAAAACCAGGATTTTTTTTAAAATTTAAATTGGATTTTTAAAATTTTAAATCGAATTTTTTTTAATTTAAATCGGATTTTTTTTATTACATTTATTTCAATAAAATGCTTTTGGAGTAAAAATCTGTCTACAGATAAGATACATTCATCATTGAGTTTATTCCGCATGAAATGGAGCTGAGTTACGTAGCATGAGGCTGTCTATTCTGCAATATTGGGACTGTCGGTGAGTCAACAGCGGGTCAGAGGAGGAGCCGCTGCGGGACAGAGATGACAGTTGCTCTTTAAAAATGATGATTTAAATCGAGTCTTTTTACTAGTGATTTCAATCATGATTTCAATCGGCTTGATTTAAATCAGTGCTTCTCAATTATTTTTTCAATTACGCCCCCCCAGGAAGAAGTAAACATTTCGCGCGCCCCCAACTCTCCGATCTGGGCCCCAATGGAATTTTAGTGTTAATATTTATTATTTTACTTATTATAAGCTGCAAGCAAACTATTGGCTGGGGAAGGCTGCTCTACCCACTTACCTGTGAGTAAGTCACACTGAACTCAGTGGAGCCTGTTTTCGGTTAGGCAGGCATAGGCTACAGGGGTTAGGGCCCTCTTTTGACACGGGGCCAGGCCAGCTTAATCAAGCCGATGTTTTGGGGTCGCCGGCCCGGTCCATAAGCCTCTGCCGGGCCCTCACAGCGAATGGTGTGGAAGGAGGCTTTAGGGTGCCGTTCAAAGCTTTCGCCCAGCTGCAGAGGATGCTCCTCCTTGTCCAGCAGCAGGTTCGCCACGCCGTTCATGGCTACCGCGGCAGCCACCGAGAACAACAAGAACCCACATAGCCGCCTGGCCGCCTTCTCTTCCAGGCTCGGATCAGCGTGCAACTGGGAAAACACTCCCCGTCTGGGGGAATCGATCAAGAGGGACCATGCATGTTCCCTGGGGTCACACATGCCCCCCCTGGCATCGCTCCATGCCCGCCCCACTATTTGAGAAACACTGATTTAAATCAAATCCACCCTGCTGGAAACATTTAACAATAAGAGGCAGGAGGAATGCAGGTAGTCCTCAACTTACAACAGTTCATTTAGTGACCAATCGAAGTGACAGACGTGCTGAAAAAAGTGACTTACCACCGTTTTTCACAATAAGAACCGTTGTGACATCATCACAGCCATACAATCAAAATTCAGACTTTTGGTCACTGACTCCCTATTTATGACGGTTTCAGCAACCCAGAGTCATGTGATTCCCTTTCGACAACCAGATTCACTTAATAACCTTGTTATTAACAGCTGCAGTGATTCACTTAACGACTGTCATACGGTTCTAAAAAGGGGCTTTAATAAAATAATTTTTATTGAAATTTACAAATTTAAAAACAAAGCAACATATAAAAAAAACCCATAAAAAACAAACATATTAGGCAGACATACATTAAATATAATTCCACTAATACAGCTTTCTGTCATCGGAATTTTCCTTCTCAATTCTACGTTTTTCTAATTATGGCTATAGTTTTATACTTAAACATTTTTTATCTTTACTTATTCATTATATACACTATTAGCTATTAGCTAATAATTATATACTATTATACACATTATATACTATTATATACATTATCTTACAACCAATAAGATTTCAGGTTACATCTATCACACGTTTCCTTCTTTGTAACATTTATAATATTTCATATTTATCCTGAGTCACACATTAATTTTACTTTTCTTTTCGAGCCAATCATACCATCTATCCCAAATTTTATAGTACCCTGTTTCCTCTCGTTCTCTTAGTTCCATAGTGAGCTTACTCATTTCTGCACAATCTAGCACCTTTTTCACAATCATGGCATTCAAGGGATTTTTATCTTTTTTCCAATTCTGTGCGAATGTGATTCTTGCTGCCATTATTATCTGTTGTATGATATAATAGGTTTCTTTCCTAATATTTTCTTTCATTATTCACAAAATAAATAATTCTGGTCTTAATTCAGTTTTTTGTTCTGTTATTTCCTCAATCCAATTTTTGATTTCTTTCCCCAATATTTCTTTGCCTCGGGACATGTCCACCTCATATGGTAGAATGTCCCTTGTATCTGATTGCATTTCCAACAATTTAGTTTTGTGGATGGGTACATTTTGGCCAATCTCACCGGTGGTAGATGCCATCTGTAAAACATTTTAAGTATATTTTCTTTGTATGCAGCCGACATTGACATTTTATAATTTCCCCCCCAAATTTGTTCCCATTGTTCTAATTCAATATTATACCCAAAAATTTTTGCCCACACAATCATTGTTTCTTTGACCGTTTCATCTTCCATTTTACATTTTAATAAACGTAATTGGTCATCTTAGTGACCAATTTTTCTTCTGTACCTGTTAGGATTTTATCAATTTCTTGTTTTTCATTTTGAAAACCATATTGCTCCAAGTCCTTTTTATATTTGGTTTGAGTCTGTTAAATAGGGCGACCAATCAATTGTAATTCCTTGTCTTTGTAACTCTTGATTAGATTTCAATCTTCCTTGTTTGTCTAACAATTCCTCGTATGTAACTATTTTGTCTAAGTTAATCAAATTTGGATAGACCACTGCTTCCATTGAGGTCCATCGTGGCATGTTTATATAAAATTTTTGTTTAATTTTTTCCCATGTCCCAATTAATGCATCCCTTATTTGGTGTCTCTGAAAGTAATTATGTAATTTGGTCCGTCCCTCCCATGGGGCAAAACTCACTTAACAATGGATATTTTGAGCCAGCGGTGAAATCTACTTACCTTCCCTACCGGTGCGGAAGCGCGCGTTTTGCTAGGTTTGCTCACGCACGTGCCACCATTGCGTGCACTTTTTCACCCTCTGTGCATAAGCAAAGGGTTAAAAAAATGGTGATGTCCGGGCAGGTGGGCGGAGCCTCGTGCTGCCGCTGCTACCAGTTCTTCAAACCACTGGCGGCTACCGCTACCGGTACGCCCTAACCGGGCCGAACCGCTAGCATTTCACCCCTGTTTTGAGCACAATTGTAGTCGTAAATCAAAGAGTACCCTTATGATGTAGAAAATGTTTAATCAGGAATTAAATCCAGTTGCTTTTCCTCGGGTGGGTGGAGAATCCGTTGCCACTCAGGACTGTGTTTTTCTGTGTTTTTTCCCTTCCTAACCTGGCAGGATAATTTTCAAGTCCTTAATTTGCTCACGGTAATGAGCATGATTCCGCTCGGTAGAAATGACACAAATTGATATTTTTCAAGACAGAAAAACGAGCTGTACTTTATGGAACAGAAGGCAGAGGCGAGAACTCATGCCAAAACCATCAGGTTAAAACAAAGGCTCTCTCCGCTCTGGACAGCTCTCATAACAGAGAACCCGGCCGATTTTTATTAAGTTTGACACTTTATTAAAGATGGGATGTTAACGTGCTAATCAGATGCCGCACTGAAAATGGAAGCAGCGATGGATGTTTTGTAAGATGTTTATCAGGACTTTATTCTGTTCTATTTCTTCTTCTTTGCTTATAGAAGATCAGTTTGGTTCATTTTCCTTTTTTGAATTTATTGGTTTTTTTTTAAAAAAAATACCTTAACCCAAATGTCATTCCTTTTGATTTGGCTTGTTCTGTTTTCCATTAATGTATTGTTGGCTAAGTTGTAGGAAGGAAGTAGGAAGCTTGTTTTCTTTAAGAATAGAATAGAATAGAATAGAATAGAATAGAATAGAATAGAATAGAATAGAATAGAATAGAATAGAATAGAATAGAATAGAATAGAAAATATGGAAGAGAAGGGAATGGAATGGAATGGAATGGAATGGAATAGAATAGAATAGAATAGAATAGAATAGAATAGAATAGAATAGAATAGAATAGAATAGAAAATATGGAAGAGAAGGGAATGGAATGGAATGGAATGGAATAGAATAGAATAGAATAGAATAGAATAGAATAGAATAGAATAGAATAGAATAGAATAGAATAGAATAGAAAATATGGAAGAGAATGGAATGGAATGGAATGGAATGGAATGGAATGGAATAGAATAGAATAGAATAGAATAGAATAGAATAGAATAGAATAGAATAGAATAGAAAATATGGAAGAGAAGGGAATGGAATGGAATGGAATGGAATAGAATGGAATAGAATAGAATAGAATAGAATAGAATAGAATAGAATAGAATAGAATAGAATAGAATAGAATAGAATAGAATAGAAAATATGGAAGAGAAGGGAATGGAATGGAATAGAATAGAATAGAATAGAATAGAATAGAATAGAATAGAATAGAATAGAAAATATGGAAGAGAAGGGAATGGAATGGAATGGAATAGAATAGAATAGAATAGAATAGAATAGAATAGAATAGAATAGAATAGAATAGAATAGAATAGAATAGAATAGAATAGAAAATATGGAAGAGAAGGGAATGGAATGGAATGGAATAGAATAGAATAGAATAGAATAGAATAGAATAGAATAGAATAGAATAGAATAGAATAGAATAGAATAGTTGGAAGGGACCTTGGAGGTCTTATTTATTTGTTTATATGTTTGTTTGTTTGTTTGTTTGTTTATTATTTATTTATTTATTTATTTATTTATTTATTTATTTATTTATTTATTTATTTATTTATTTATTTATTTATTTATTTATTAGGTTCTTCTATGCCGCCCTACTCCCTAAGGACTCAGTCCAACTCCCTGCTTAGGCAGGAAACCCTATACCATTTCAGACAAATGGTTATCCAGTCTCTTCTTAAAAACCTCCAGTGATGGAGCACCTACAACTCTAAGCAGTTTACAGAGTTCAGCCTATTGCCCCCAACAATCTGGGTCCTCATTTTACCCACCTCGGAAGGATGGAAGGCTGAGTCAACCTTGAGCCTGGGGAGATTCGATCCGCCAAACTGCTGGCAGCCGGTGATCAGCAGAAGTAGCCTGCAGTACTGCACTCTAACCACTGCGCCACCGCGGCGCTTGGTATGTGGAAAAGAGTCCTTCTCTCTTAGTCCAACCCACCTCACAAGGTTGTTGTTATGGGGGAAATTGCAATAGCACTTAGACTTATATACCGCTTCACAGTGCTTTACAGCCCTCTCTAAGCGGTTTACAGGGTCAGCCTATTGCCCACAACAATGTGGCTCCTCATTTTACTCACCTTGGAAGGATGGAAGGCTGAGTCAACGTTCAGCCGGTCAGGATCGAACTTCCTGGCTGTGTGCTGAGTTAGCCTGCAATACTGCATTATAACCATTGCACCACCATGGATTTCTCCCTCCCTTCCTTCCTCCCTCCCTCCCTCCCTCCCTCCCATCCATCCATCCATCCATCCATCCATCCATCCATCCATCCATCCATCCATCCTTCGCAATAGCATTTAGACTTACAGTATATATTGCTTCAGAGTGTTTTCCAGCCCTCTCTAAGTAGGGCTTACAGAATCAGCCTCTTGACCCCAACAATCTAGGTCCTCATTTTACCGACCTCGGAAGGATGGAAGGCTGAGTCAACCTTCAGTCATTCAGGATCGAACTCCTGGCAGTGGGAATACAGAGTTCGCCTGCAATACTGCATTCCGACCACTGCGCCACCTCCGGCCATTATAAGCCCAGTATCTTTGTTATTTAATAAAATTGGCATATTTATAAAGCAACTGCTTTAGAGTCATTCACGCATGTATTTTTCACACTCAAATAGCAATATGTTTGCCACCTTAAGTTACTTATAATGTAATTAAGGCAAAATTAAAAAAAAATCTAAAAGATAAATAAGTATGAGACTTTTTTTCAGGAGATCTTGATTGAAATCCCTACCCCTCCACCCTCAAGTTCTTCATGCCTGACCTCAACATCTCGCTAGCCACCATTGAGCGATCAGCATGTTAATTGATAATTTACAGCCAGAAAGCTGGTCTGGGATCCCTGCGACTTATTTCTGGCACCTCTTCTGAAGCTCCTATAAAATCTAGACATGTCAGATGAAACAAATGCTTTTGACAGCAGATCAAACAGCATTTTACAGCCAGAAGTATTGGCGCTCTGCTGTAAGGCCATTAAGTAGTAGACACTTATGGTTCACTTGCACAGTGTTGCTTTTTTTTTTTAAATCACTGTTTGTCGAATTATACCATTTTTGAGATAATTGCATTTTTTTTTTACTCTGGCTTTTACAATCCGAGGGCTTTGTGAAAACCGGAATGGCAGGTGTTGAAAGATGGAGGCAGACTGAGTCAGTGGAAATTCTTGCAATATAGATATAGATATAGATATAGATATAGATATAGATACAGAGAGAGAGAGAGAGAGAGAGAGAGAGAGAGAGAGAGAGAGAGAGAGAGAGAGAGAGAATGGAATATAGATATATATATGGCCATGGTGGGCCTCCTGCATCATGGTGGTGGTGGTGGGTTTGCCCTCCCTGGGCTCTGGGGGCGTTCCTCGAGCCTCTGGGAGGGCGAAAACGGCCTCCCCAGGCTCCAGAGGCCCTCCGGGCTTCTCGAACTTCCGGTAGGCCTGTTTTTTGCCCTCCCCGAGCCTTCGCACGCGTCCTGCACTTACCTTCATCCAAAACAGGCTGCGTGGGGACTCCTGGGAGGAGAGGGGTGGGGTGGGTGGGGCCAGCCAGGAGTGGGATTTGGGGGTTCACAGAACTGCCCAGAATCTTAACTAGAGGTTCTCACGAATCCCTGCGAACCCCAAGCAGCCCACCCCTGGTCAGTTCTGGATCTCTTGCGGCTACACAACGATTCTAGGCTAATTCCTCACTTGAGACTCCCTTCCAGCCTGGTCGAGCATTTCCCAATATCCTGCAACTTAATATCTCCTAACACTTCGCTCTTCTTGTTTTGCAGGGACGGAATGGCGAGAGGCCCAAATCCGGGATCTCAGAAATGTCCTGAAGGACCTTAGAAGCGACATCCCTCTGGTTTTCGTCAGCGGCAATCATGACTTAGGGAACACGCCCACGCCGGAAACCATCAGCAATTATTGCCAGCAGTGGGGCGATGATTACTTCAGCTTTTGGGTTGGCGGGGTCTTCTTTCTCGTGCTGAATTCCCAGCTGTATTTCGATGCTTCCCAATGCTCAGAATTAAAGGCGGCGCAGGACGCATGGCTGGAGCAGCAGCTGGCCGTGGCGGAGAAAAAGCAGTGCCGCCATGCTGTCGTCTTCCAGCACATCCCTTTCTTCGTAAACGAACCCGAAGAGGACCATAACTACTTCAATTTGGAGAAGGCCATTCGACATGACCTCATGGAAAAATTCTGCCGAGCAGGTATTGTTTCGTCCGTGGGAGACGGTTTTCTAAATTTATTTGTAGATAGTCCTCCAAAGACTTACAACCACAATTCGGCCCAAAAATTCTGTTGCTAAGTGAGTAAGACAGTTGTTCAGTGAGCTTTGGCCCATTTTATGGCCTTTCTAGCCACAGTTCCTAAGTGAATCAGTGCAGTTGTTAACTCAGGACTAGCAGTAGCACTTAGACTTATATACCGCTTCATAGTGCTTTACAGCCCTCTCTAAGCGGTTTACAGAGTCAGCATCTTGCCCCCAACAAGCCGGTCCTCATTTTACTGACCTCAGAAGGATGGAAAGATGCGTCAACCTGGAGTCGGGCAGGATCGAACTGCTGGCAGTTGGCAGAATTAGCTGCAATGCTGCATTCTAACCACTGCACCACCGCAGCTAATCATCAGTAGCACTTAGACTTATATACTGCTTCGTAGCGCTTTTACAACCCTTCTCTAAGCGGTTTGCAGAGTCAGCCTTTTTGCCCCCAACAATCTGGGTCCTCATTTTACCCACCTCTGAAGGATGGAAGGCTGAGTCAACCTTGAGCCAGTCAGGATCGAACTCCAGAATGCGGGCAGAATTAGCCTGAAATACTGCATTCTAACCATTGCACAGGGAAGGGGAGGAAGGAAGGAAGGAAGGAAGGAAGGAAGGAAGGAAGGAAGGAAGGAAGGAAGGAAGGAAGGAAGGAAGGAAGGTCCAATACAAATACAAATAGTTACAAACTTATCTCTTACTTTGAAAAATACAAAAACAGCTTGCTTTTTTCTATTACCATTTTCCCCTATCTTCAAAATCACAAGGTCTAGGAATGTACACCTGACTGGAAGCCTTTAATAGACTTCTTGCATGAAATGGGGGGGAAACAGGGGTGAAATCCTCCCGGTTCGTCCTGGCCCGTCCTTCGGCGTATAGCCGATGGAACTGGTGGCGGTCGCGGTGCGGAGCTTCTCCCGCCCGCTTTCCCGGCCCGGCTGAACGCCGCCATTCGGGTTATTTTTCCCTCTGTGCATGCGCGCGCATGCACAGAGGGAAAAATAACCCAAATGATTGTGGTCAGCCGGGCCGGGAAAGCGGTGATTGTGTTCAGCCGGGCCGGGAAAGCGGGCAGGAGAAGCTCCGCGCCGCAACCGCCGCCAGTTCCATCGGCTATACGCCGAAGGACTGGCCTGGGCGAACCGGGAGGATTTCACCCCTGGGGGGAAATGCACCTATTGAGAATGTTTATCAATATATCAGTCACTGGCCAGCATTGGTTTATGCACTAAACCAATGCTGTAGACTATGGTTTATCCTATCTGAAGCCTATCATTATGAATTCTTTCATTCATAATTACTAGTTCTATAGCAGCCTTCTGTTTCATTGAAGTACTCTCAATTTCTCCCCCCCCAAAAAATAACCTGTTTGTATTTATTCCGTTTGACGTTCCCCATGAAACCAAAATGTTTATTTGTCTGTCTGTTGTTTAATTGAATTTCTTCAACGGCCCATTCATTTTACGCCACCGAGCTAAACTTGAGTTTCAGAAGCTACATCTGGTGTGAAAATGCTGAGCTTCGTTTCTCACTTTACAAGTGTCCCTAACAGTTGGGCTAATTAAAAATAAAATTGCATCCTTATCATAAATATTTGTCAATTGAAAAATCTGCCACTTTTTAATTTCACCGTTAAGCCATGAAGACGATTGAGTGCTACCAAAAGTTACCATGGTGGTTAAGGAGGAACCAAAAAGATGAGTGAAGAATCCTGTTGAAAAGATAATTTTCAGAATAGAATAGAACAGAACAGAACAGAACAGAACTCTTTATTGGCCAAATGTGATTGGACACACAAGGAATTTGTCTTCGGTGCATGAGTTCTCAGTGTACATTAAAAAATATATATATTCATCAAGAATCATAACATACAACACTTACTGATAGTCATAGGATACTAAATAAGCAATCAAAATCATACTAGGAAACTAAATCTATATATATATATATAAAAGCCAAATACCACTCATGCATCATCACGAAATCTCCAGAACCGTAAAGCCTACAAACTTGAAACTTGGCACGTATGTTCCTCTTGGCTTCTAGATGCTCGCTAAGAAAGGATTTTTCACAATGACCATCAGATCATTAGTTATTTCTTATATTATTATTAACCCGCTCTGATGCTAAGGCATTAGACATTCTACTCCCCCTCCACACCTGAAAAGAACTCTGTTCCAACTGCCAGTGGGCGTGGCCAGCACATGACTCATCCGGCCTGCGGGCTGGGAGTTTAGACACTCTACTCCATGCTAAGGAGTTCAGTTTCGTAGCGAGGCACGGGTGTCCAACTACTAGTAAAACAATATAAATCATAAAGATAAAAGCAACAAGGTTATAGTCACTCCAGTTAAATGAATCACGTGGTCTTTAAGTGAATCCATTGACATTGCTTGTCAGAAGCCAGCTGGCCAAGTTGCAAATGATGATCGCGTGCTACGGCCGTCATAATACACCAGTTCCCAAGCACCTGAATTTCGATCCCGTGACTAAAGACGCCATCAATTTGCAATAGCTAGTAGAAATGAAAACAAGAATGACTGATTTAGAGGATTAGAAGGTTAGACAGTTGGTTTTTTTTCCCCCAATCCACTTTATATAGGCCAAGTGACTGTGTCAACAATAGCAGGAATGTGACTTTTAATATGTAGGACCCAAAACACCTGTGGGTTCAGTTGGCCTGACCCCAACTTAGCAGTCACTCCATTCCCAGTTGATTCTTTCACCATTGGTTGGATTTACACATACCTGGGGGAAAAAAAGATAGCATTTGCTATAGCAAACATTTCCATAACAGACCATTGTGTAGTAAATCTGCCAAACGTGCCCGATATGATCCACCCTGGAATGCATGAGAAGGTGGCTAACATAAATTCTGGAAAAGAAGATGAAGCTATAAACCAATCCGCTTATTAAAGCAGAATGCTAAAGAAGGCACCCTCGCCAAAAAAGAAAGAAAGAAAGACAACATTGAAATACGCACCAGTTCAGAATCCAAGAAATCCATCCAGGGTAACATTTAAGATGTTGATTCAGAAGAACTCCCAAACAGGTAAACTGAGGACTTTCCATGGAAGCATCCGAGAACCCTGTCACGATGTGAACATTGCCAGTTGAGCACCTCTGCCATATTTCTAGGTTTACTGTATTTTTTTTCTAATCAGCAGACATGTGACATGTATTACTGCGCATGTGTGCATTCCAGAAGTCTCCTCCTTCCTTCTTCTCCTGTGAGCCTCGCCCGAGGCAGACGTGATTTCTTAGCTGAGACAATGTAGCTTAATAAGGTTTATATTTTTTTTGTTACTTTTGAAATGAAATAAATATTTTGTTAATTGGAATTGAATCTCGGTTTTATTTTCTAAGTAAGGATGACTTCAAGGAAGCAAGATCCTATATCGCCTCGATAGGAATAATTCTTATTCCGTCAAACCCATCCTAACATCACTGCCTTGCATCTAATTCAGCTCAGAAGCCATCAAAAGAGACCATGGTTCCCAGGGAGTTTCCTCTTACCAGCTTGTACTTCTGTAAGAAGCGCTGTTGACTACATTCAGTAACTCCCTCATTCTTGCAAGCTTGAAGGTCATATCTCAAAAGGTTCTTGGTCCAGAGTCTTGGATCTGATCTTACTGATCTGGGCTCGGATCAAAGTTTTCGTTGGCTTTCAACAGTCTCCCCAGCTGGTTCTCATTATTCAAAGATGACAACTCTTATTACTGTGGGGTCCTTGGTGCTTTCTGAGCTTGGTGGTTTTCTTACAAATGTTTGTAGCATTGATGATGTTACTTAATTTGATAATGAAACATCTGCAAGAAAACCACCAAGCTCAGAAAGCACCAGCGACCCTACAGTCCTCCTCCTCCTCCTCTCCCCACAAACACAAACTCCATTCCCTTCTACCATTGATGTTACCTACCGTATTTTTGGGAGTATAAGACACACCTTTTTCCTCCCTAAAAGTGGCTGAAAATTTGGGTGCGTCTTATACTCTGAATGTAGCTTTTTCGGAGCTTTTTTTCCAGCCCTAACTAGGTGCTAACGATCTTCCCAGCTCTTACCTTGCAGGCTTTTTGATTGTTACTCTCTCCGAATAATGTTTTTCCAGCCCTAAGTCTTTGCAGTTTTTTTTCATTGCTCTACTTGCTCTGAATAAGTTTGTTTCTAGCCCTAACCAGATGCTAACGATCTTCCCAGCTCTTACTGGCTTGCAGGCTCTTTCATTGTTACTCTCTCAGAAGAAGGTTTTTCCAGCCCTAAGTCTTTGCAGATTTTTTTTTCATTGCTCTACTTGCTCCGAATAAGTTTTTTTCTAGCCCTAACCAGGTGCTAACTATCTTCCCAGCTCTTACTGGCTTGCAGGCTCTTTCATTGTTACTCTCTCCAAAGAAGGTTTTTTTAAGTCCTAACCAGGGGATAAAATAATGTGCTGAAGCTGACCAGACTAAGGACGCTAGCCAGATGAATACCCGGTAGGCAGATTTTTTCCCCCTATTTTCCTCCCCAAAAACTAAGGTGCGTCTTATACTCCGGTGCATCTTATACTCCGAAAAATACAGTAGTTTGGGTAATGAAACATCTGCAAGAAAACCACCAAGCTCAGAGAGCACCAAGGATCACACCGTTGAACCTGAGCTACAAATATTCCCTTCTATTGGTCTTCTGTTACTGATGGACAACTTTGGTCAGGAAAGGTTGGAAGCAACCGAATGACTGAACAAAACCCATCATGACTTAATATGATACGGTCTAGATGTCTAGCTGCTCTTCCCTCTCTAGGCTGCCTTTAGGATTCCAATTTCTTCTCTCGGGAATATTGACAGGTCCTAACAGTTGAGGTACACCCAACCCATTGGTGATGGGACTCAGAGCACACCGCAGTGTAACTCTCAACCCATCACACGCAGGCACCAAAACAGATTCAAAAATACGAGCTTAAGAATTGGCTACCTCATTCAGAAAGGGACAGTGAAGGATGGCTCCCGGATGCCTCAAGGAGAAGACATTCTACACATCGTAACGCAGAACTGACTCGTTGCTAATCAGATGACGAAAATGCAACTTACTGGCTGTTCCAGATAGCTGCTTCTCGCCTATTCCCTGCTGTGTTTTCTTCATTAAAAGTTTCTTTTTGAGCTGGGTCGGACCAGAATGTTAAAATACTCCGGAAGTTATGCCAAGGATATTTTGATTAAAACCAACCCAATAAAAAACCGACTCAGCTTGAAAACCCAGCCCCGAAGTCAGAAAATCAGCTTTTTGAAGTCTATGACATTGAATTATAAGATACAACGACTACCCAGGACAGATTAACTTGGTGGAGCTGTGTTTGGCGAAGGCACCTCGGGGAGATCTGAAAACCAAGTTGGGTGAGTGGCAGGGAGCTAAAAAAAACCCAAGTGACTATTTTGCTGTCGGTTTTTGTGGATGGTCTTTTTTTTTTTTTTTGCCTGTGTTTGTTGTGTATGTGGGTTGCTTTTCAATTACTCACGGCACCTTCCTTGAAGAGACAAATCTGAAAATCCAACAGAAAGCTGCAGAAGAAAAACAGGTGGCAGGTTCAACGGGTGCAAACCCCCAGAGGATATAGTGTCATGTCATACTTGCTGCTAAAAAAAAAAAATTCACATCCCAAAAGGAACGTGCCTCTCGTTTTGATTCTCTGCCTTAAACTGTTACTCGAAAGGAAGAGGAAAATCGGATCAGAGGAGGACAACAATTCTTCTGCCTTGGGGAAGGAGAACCTCTGGCCACTGCGTAATTCAGAAGGACCTAACTTCAGGCCATGTGTGCCCCAAAGCCTTAGGTCTTGTCTCCAAACTTCTCCAGAAGGTCTTCCTTTTGACGTATTTATGGGGAAGGAATTCTGGTGTTTCCCAGGGAATACTTACCAGTAACTCTATTTCAGTTCAGTTGCATTGAAATCGGATCAAATGTAATTTACCGTATTTTTTGGAGCACCTTTTTCCTCCCTAAAAGTGGCTGAAAATTTGGGTGCGTCTTATACTTCGAATGTAGCTCTTTTTTTTCCAGCCCTAACTAGGTGCTAACAGATCTTCCCACCTCTTACCTTGCAGGCTTTTTCATTGTTACTCTCTCCAAAGAATGTTTTTCCAGCCCTAAGTCTTTGCAGGGTTTTTTCCATTGCTCTATTTGCTCCAAATAAGTTTTTTTCTAGCCCTAACCAGGTGCTATCTATCTTCCCAGCTCTTACTGGCTTGCAGGCTCTTTCATTGTTACTCTCTCAGAAGAAGGTTTTTTTAAGTCCTAACCAGGGGATAAAATAATGTGCTGAAGCTGACGAGACTAAGGACGCTAGCCAGATGAATACCTGGTAGGCAGATTGTTTTCCCCTATTTTCCTCCCCAAAAACTAAGGTGCGTCTTATACTGCGGTGCGTCTTATACTCTGAAAAATACGGTATGTCCTAGCTAAGCTCACTTTTCTGGTTTGTGATCCCTGCCCTTTTGAAATCTGAGTGCAATCTTCAGCTAGAAGAACCGATACCGATGTTCTCCAGTTGGCCAGTTGCAGGAAGTACTTGCCAGTTCAAACATCAGAAGGGACAATTATTTATTTTGCAGCTTTAGATTAACCACAGAACGTCCTCTTTATCTACCCTGGAAAAAATGCAAGCGGGCAAAAGAGACGGCTTGATGGCTCTTAAGAGGGAACGGATATGTTTCCCATATCAGTCAACTGTTTCCTAATCCATTGGACGACAATTTCTCAATCATGGCAACTTTAAGATGGGCTGACTTCAACTCCCAGAATTCCCCAACCAGCTGATGCGAAAGCTAATGCTGGCTGGGGAATTTTGGGAGTTGATGTCCACGCATTTTAAAATTGCCAAGGTTAAGAAACACTGAGTTAGACCATTCTGTTCCCCTAACCCAGGGGTAGGCAAAGTTGGCTCTTCTATGACTCGTGGACTTCAACTCCCAGAATTCCTGAGCCAATCATGCTAGCTTAGGAATTCTGGGAGTTGAAGTCCACGAGTCATAGAAGAGCCAACTTTGCCTACCCCTGCCCTAACCCAACTGTATATAAGTCTAAGTGCTATTGCTATTGAGCCCAAATAATGGTTTGGTTTGATTTCCAACAGGTATTAAAACAGTGTTTTCTGGACACCTTCACAAAAATGCTGGAGGAACGTACAAAGATCTCGATGTGGTCATTTCGTCGGCCATTGGATGCCAGCTAGGAGAGGACACCCACGGGGTGCGGATGGTAGGGGTCACCGCGGAAAAGATCATCCATAGATACTACAGTCTGAGCGAGCTGAGTAACCATCAAAACGTCGAAAAAGAGTTTATGGCGTTGATAAAACCAAATTAGTTCTAGGTTCTGAAATAGCATTTTTCTCCCTGTTTCCGTGATTGATTGATTTTTTTAAAAAAAACATAGGTCTGATTTCCCTCTACTCACCCTGTTATTTGCTAAGGAAACGCCTCACGTAGAATAACAAACGGCAAGTTCTGAATACTTTCTCCTCGTCATGGAAAGTTCTCGACTTGCATTGTTGACATAGTGACACGCCTCTAGAATTTGTAATCCAGACAAGAAAATATGGGGAATGTCCTGTCCTTAGAGATCAAGCAGGTGTGTGTGTGTGTGTGTGTGTGTGTGTGTGTGTGTGTGTGTGTGTGTGTGTGTGTATGCGCGCATGCGCAAAAGCACTTGTGGATAAGCAAGCAAGATATTCTGTCTCTAGCAAACCAATAAGGCTGGAAGCATGATATTATGCAGACCGCAAAAAGGAATCTCTTATATTTTACAGCAGATGGAGGGTATCATTACGCCCTTATATAATAGATCAAATTAAATTCACATTTTCTCTGCACGGTTTTTGCTGAGTTACAGACTTCCATCACAGCTAGGGTTTATCAAACGATGCCACATACCAATTTTGTGGCTTTTGCCTCCCAGAGATTACAGTGCTTCCGTAAATATACCTGCAGGCAGGATCAGGAAGGGCTGAATAATTGGTAGTGAAGAGGATATCATCCATTTACCTTTCCCTAATTCACATTTAGTGGGTTGAGAATGGGGTGGAATAACTGAATTGGTTGGTGGGTGGATGGATGGATGGGTGACATAGCATTATGGCAATTGCATTCTGCGATTAAAATGGCAGCCATTGGTTGGCCGGTTTGTTCATTGGAGGGTGGGGGAGACTTTGTAACAGCTCCCCCCTAAAAGCTGTGAATAATTATGGACCACCCGAAGGGTAGTAGTATTAAATCCTGATTCACTGACACTGTGTCAGGTTAGACCAGGGGTAGGCAAAGTTGGCTCTTCTATGACTCGTGGACTTCAACTCCCAGAATTTCTGAGCCAATCATGCTAGCTTAGGAATTCTGGGAGTTGAAGTCCACGAGTCATAGAAGAGCCAACTTTGCCTACCCCTGGGTTAGACCATCTAGTACAGATGGAGGACCTGTAGCTTCCTAGAGTAGAAGCCTCCAACCTTAGCAACTTTATGACATGTGGACTTCAACTTCCAGAATTCCTCAGCCCAGGAATATGCTTGGAGTTGAAGTCCACAAGTCATAAAGTTGCCAGGCTTGGAGACCCCTGTTCTAGAGCTTTCTGTTTTGATTCCTGACACCCTCACCATTGTCCATGTCGGCTGGAGCTGCTGGGATTTGTGCTTCAGCAACAATTTTGATGATCCTCACCCCAAATCCCTCCCTCCAACTCTAATGGCTAACCACCACAACATCCACTTGATTGAAGCATTGATCGCGCAGTCTGGTTTGTCAATCCTCAAATCTTCCAGGAGAAGTAAATAAGAAGCGTTTTATTCCAGTCCCGATGAGATAGAATTCCCTCATCTCTCCTGTGTGTTGATTGCTTTTCACCGTCACGTCCAAGGAAACTCCACTGGGACTTTGTATTAAAACAATGCAGAGCAGGCTGGGGTCGCACAATGTGTCTGAACACAACACCCATCCAGGCATCTGCTGGTTCTGGAAGTAGCTCCCCTTAACGCAGCTTGTCCATGGTAAGCCCGAGAGAGCCATGAATAATCATTTAAATCTGAATGGTTAAACATCCGTTCATGTTCCTTCCTGAAGGAAGACAGTTGTCACGGTGAGAGATAACTGTAAATGGGGTAGAAAAATCTGATTATGTTCTTTGCAAAATGCTAGTCTCTGGAGAGATTCCATCACCGGCCTCTTCACATACCCTATTTTTCAGAGTATAAGACGCACCGGAGTATAGGACGCACCTTAGTTTTTTTGGGAGGAAAATAAGGGGGGGGGGGAATCTACCTACCAGGTATTCATCTGGCTAGCGTCCTTAGTCTGGTCAGCTTCAGCATATTATTTTATCCCCTGGTTAGGGCTGAAAAAAACCTTTTTCGGAGGGAGTAGCAATGAAAACAAGCTTGCAAAGACTTAGGGCTGGAAAAACACTTCTTTGGAGGGAGTAGCAATGAAAAAATCCTGCAAGCTGGGAAGATTGTTAGCACCACCTTAGTGCTGAAAAAACCTTTTTCAGAGGGAGTAGCAATGAAAACAAGCCGGGAAGATAAGATTGTTAGCACCTCGTTAGGGCTGGAAAAAAAAGCTTCGAAAAAGCTACATTCGGAGTATGAGACACACCCAAATTTTCAGCCTCTTTTAGGGGGGGAAAGGTGCGTCTTATACTCCGAAAAATACGGTACGTTGTGAACAATAGAGGCCATTCACTTTTCAATGGCCTTAAACCATTGACCAAAGCCCGCCATTTTCATTCACGCACAATTCTTGGATGTCATACCATCTTTTCCTAAACTTGGGGGTCCTCCAGATCTTTTTAGAGTTCAATTCCACTGAGGACTTTCGGGCTGGAAGTTCAGGTCCAAAATGCTTGAGGGGCACCAGGGTGAAGAAAGGTTTGGAGTTGGCAAAATCTACGCTTCCCAGTTCCGTCGTATCACAGCAGTGAGAGTCTGGTGCTTGAAATGGAGGATTTTTGTAAAGGAGGTCAACGTTTCTGTGAGCAGGGAAGCCCAGTCTCAACGGCCAAGTTCTTTTGGGATTAACATCTGAGTACACTCAGACTAATTGCTAAATGTATACATATTGAGGATGACTACCGTATTTTTCGGAGTATAAGACACACCTTTTTCCCCCCGTAAAAGAGGCTGAAAATTCGACGTCTTATACTCCGAATGTAGCTTTTTCAAAGCTTTTTTCCCCAGCCCTAACGAGGTGCTAACGATCTTCCCGGCTTGCAGGATTTTTTCATTGCTACTCCCTCCAAAGAAGATTTTTTCCAGCCCTAAGTCTTTGCAGGCTTGTTTTCATTGCTACTCCCTCTGAAAAAGATTTCTTCAGCCCTAACGAGGTGCTAACAATCTTCCCGGCTTGCAGGATTTTTTCATTGCTACTCCCTCCGAAGAAGTTTTTTTCCAGCCCTAAGTCTTTGCAGGCTTGTTTTCATTGCTACTCCCTCCGAAGATTTTTTTCAGCCCTAACCAGGGGATAAAATAATGTGCTGAAGCTGACCAGACTAAGGACGCTAGCCAGATGAATACCTGGTAGGCAGATTTTCCCCCCTATTTTCCTCCCCCAAAACTAAGGTGCGTCTTATACTCCGAAAAATACGGTAATCAACCTTACAGTGCAACCCCCACCCCACCCCCATAACACACACAATGCTTGTGGCTTTTTCTGGACAGTTATCAACGGGGTCCTTGGTGCTCTCTGAGCTTGGTTGTTTCCTTGCAGACGTTTTATGACCCAGCTAGGTACCATCATCCGTGCTAGAAGGGAATGGGGTTTGCTCTTGAGGTACTGATGAGATTATCTAATTTAGTAATCCCAAAGGTGTTTTTTCAAAAGGTCCCTGAACTTTGTTTTTCCTTGAAGACATTTCACTTCTCATCCAAGAAGCTTCCTCAGTTCTGATGAGAAGCGAGAAGCTTCTTCTGAAGTCAGAACTGAGGAAGCTTCTTGGACGGGAAGCGAAATGTCTTCAAGGAAGAGCAAAGAAAGTCCAGTTGCCTTTTTAAAAAAGCACCTTTGGGCTAATCACGATGTGGATGACTGAGAATCTCCACAGACATTTAATTTGGTAATGAAACATCAGCAAGAAAACCCCCAAGCTCTGAGAACACCAAGGACCTCAACGTTCAATTCTGAGCTACAGATGTTCTCTTCTATCAGTACAAGAATCAGCGGCAAACCAATCACGACTTGATCCAAGAAATGGTTTTATGAGTCCACATTGTTTCGTCCCCAAGCCTGCTGCAGATTCAAAATTCATGGAATTCTGCCCCCTAAGAGAAGATCCATTTTTAGATGCTGCTTGTGGTTTGCCTTCAGTTCTTAGAAACATTTTTTCCTTCCCAGTTCTCCTCTCCACAGGACTGTAGAAAACGGAGCAAAACATTTGTGAATTAGCGGTGTTAACAATCAGTTCGTAGAGATTCCTTCATTTCATTTTAATTCAAAGGGAGCCTTGGAAGACCTGTTGTTTTTATTTGTTTCCATAGTTTAATGTGCTCCAATTTCATGTAACACTACATGTGCACGGTATTGCACATGAAAGAATAATGTGTTGGCTGAATATCACCTCTGCTTATACTTCCAAAGTTATAAGTGCTTGCATCAGTACATTTTCACACACAAAAGTGCATACATTATAGAGCCGTGATGGCGAAGCTATGGCATGCGTGCCACAGGTGGCACACGGAGCCATATCTGCCGGCATGCAAGCTGTTGCCCTAGCTCAGCTCCAGTGCACACGTGCGTGCCGGCCAGATGATTTTCGGCTCACATGGAGGGCAGGGGAGGGCGAAAAACAGGCATACCGGGCCCATTGGGGAGCAGGGGGTCATGCATGTATGCGTGGGGGGCGGGGCAGCGGGGAGGTCGCACGTACATACGCAGGGGGCGTGGTGCATGGGGGGCATTAAACTATGGGTGTGGGCATGCGCGCGCATGCGATAGCACACACGTTTGCACTTTCGGCACCCGAGGGAAAAAAGGTTTGCCATCACTATTATAGAGAAATGCCATTCCTCAGATCTCCATGTTTGCCACATGAATCCAGCTAAATTCCAAAAGATTTTTTCCCCTAAATCGTAGGTCAGAGTTCACTTGACTTTCACCTAGCGTAGAGGTGAGGAAAGATAGGGTGTCCTTGCTTTACCGTTTCTTTTTTAAAAATATACTTTCCCTACGGTTTGTGACAGTCTTTGTTGGGTGAAAAATTAAATGTTGTTACAGCTATATTACCAAGGGCAAGTGTGATGCTCGGCGGTATAGGTGGTGTAAAAATTGAATAAATGCTCATTTCTGCTTAAGTTGTAAAGGATTTCTCTCACATATACGCCATCCATTAATTCTTCCCACCCCCCAAGCATTTATACATTGCTGGATGAAAATAAAACCAGCTAAAATTCTTGTAAAGGATTTTTCTCCTGCATACACCATCCATCCATCCATCCATCCATCAATTCATTTTTTACAAGCATTTATATATTGCTGGATGGAAATAAGATCAGTTACACTGTTTTTACGAAGCTCACCTTTAAATCTGCTGGACCCATGGAAATCAATAAAAAGGTGAGTGAAAAATTCTCCCGCCTTGACCATTTTTATATCTAAAACAGTAAAAAAAAAACCTATTTCCATATGCAGTTGCTATTTTTAGGTGTAGAGGTATGATGTTCATGCCTAACGCCTATTTGCAGGAAAAGGAAATTGGTGAAAATTACTTTCCATTAGAAGGGAAATTGCTGTGGGCTGTAACCCGAGGTTTTCTGCTTGTGACAAGGGGCTCTATATCCTAGGTAAACTGCAGCGATTTCATATCAAGATGTCTTCGGGTGCCACCGGGATGCCAAGTCTGTTACTGAGAAGAGCGAGGAAAGAGGGCAAAAGCGTTGGGCTTGAAATAACGAATTCACAGCAGAAACTTTGATGCCGGGTGTACGACACTTCTGACTACCACACAAAACGTCACTTTGCCAAGCTAATTTCTTGCTTTCTGTACAAAGCCACAAGTATTCTCTTTCTTTGCCTGATCCTAGAAATAAGGAGCTTTCTGTTCTGGTCCTTTATCTATCTAATTTATCTATCTATCATCTATATCCATCCATCCATCCATCCATCCATCTTTTATTATCTATCTATCTATCTATCTATCTATCTATCTATCTATCTATCTATCTATCTATCTAATCATCTACCTATCCACTACCTACCTACCTAACTTCTATTACCTACCTAACATCTATCTACCTACCTACCTATCATCTACCTACCTATCTGTCATTTATCTACCTATCATCTACCTATCTACATATCTATCTATCTGCCTACCTATATCATCTACCTATCAACTACCTATCTATCATCTATCTACCTATCATCTACCTACCTACCTATCATCTATTTGCCTACCTATATCATCTACCTACCTGTCATCTATTACCTACCTATATCTGCCTACCTATCATCTGTTGAGACTCTAGAAAGAGTGCAGAGAAGAGCAACAAAGAGGATTAGGGGACTGGATGCTAAAACATGAAGAACGGTTGCAGGAACTGGGTATGTCTAGTTTAATGAAAAGAAGAACCAGGGGAGACATGATAGCAGTGTTCCAATATCTCAGGGGTTGCCACAAAGAAGAGGGAGTCAAGCTTTTCTCCAGGGCACCTGGGGGTAGAACAAGAAGCAATGGGTGGAAACTAATCAAGGAGAGAAGCAACTTAGAACTAAGGAGAAATTTCCTCACAGTTAGAACAATTAATCCGTGGAACAGCTTGCCTCCAGAAGTTGTGAATGCTCCAACACTAGAAGTTTTTAAGAAGATGTTGGATAACCATTTGTCTGAAGTGGTGTAGGCTTTCCTGCCTAAGCAGGGGGTTGGACTAGAAGACCTCCAAGGTCTCTTCCAACTCTTGTTGTTGTTGTTGTTGCTATTATTGTTATTATTTTACAATCCGATTTCCATCTGCAAAGTCGCCGGAGAACTTGGGCTGGCTACAGCCAGCCAAATTTATTTATTTATTTTTAAAAAGCAAGATTAATACTGATTTTGATGCCTCTCCTAATCAGAACTGGCAGAGACCTGAGTGGTCACACAGCACTTCCCCTTCATTTGTTTATGTAGAACAACATAACTCCTGCTGAGTAGAGTTAGGAAACAAACCACCCACAGAGAGACTCTAATTATCACCAAAGGAAACAAGCTTTTGATCTGCGGAAGGTGATATTTCTATCTTTCCAAAAAGACTGATGGTTGTGAATACAGGCAGTCCCCGACTTACAACAGTTCATTTAGTGACCGTTCAAAAGCCACAGGTATTCCCTTTCTCTCTGGCCTAGAGGTGGAGCCCCCGCCTCACAATCAGGAGGCTGTGAGTTCGATCCTAGGTAGAGGCTGATATTTCTCTCTCTGGGCACAATGAGAATATATCTGCGAAATATAACTCCGCATTGGCGACAGGAAGGGCATCAGGCCAGTAAACACTCAGCTCCTGAATCAGATCAGATCAATTAGATCCAGCCGAATGCGTGTCAAAATTGCTTCCCCAACCCCTTCCAAAAATCAATTCCTGAAACCTTGGAAGCTCGCCCAAGCTCAGCAGCCCACCTGACCCCCTGATCTTTGCTGCAGGACATCTGAAGAGGTGTTGGGGAAATCCTGATGTTCCGGAGAATCGGGTAGGGGGGAGACGGCTTTTCATGGGCCCCTCCCGTGATCAGCTGCAAAAGCCCTTCAAAACACTTTGCTTTATAGCTCTGCAGGCTCTTCCCGGAGAATTAGTACAAAGAGATTCTCTCCTGCCAAATTGCCCAACTGGGTCAGGCCTTCTTCACAAAAGAGCTGGTAATTTCTTCTCATAAGCTGCTGCCTTATTGTGCAAACCTCTTTTGTTGGGGCTGCTTTCTGTCTCAGGCACAGCCAGGCATCAAATTCTAATTCCTCCGTTGAAAGTGCAGAGGGAAACCGGCCCCCTCTTTATATTTTTTTCCGACGCATCCTGCAAAATATACCGCCTTTGCGGTGCGATCAAATGAACTCCGGCTTTTGTTACGGCAACCACAAAACAAAAGTGGGGAGAGTAAAGGTATAACGTTCAATTCTGAGAAGCTGTAAAATCATGTTTTTTTTTTCCCTCCCTGCTATTTGATCTTGATGTGTATTGTGGCCCTAGGAGGGCCTTTTCCAAGCATTTTGAAATACTTTAGAAGAGTCTAATAGACTTCCTTCGCAAATACATTTATAGGATGAGGATGTTCGTCCATCGTATTTGAAGAGGACCTTGACATCTATCAATTGGGGGGGGATGTCAAGACTTGCGCATGAATTGGATTAAAGTGAGGGAGAGGTGCGCATAGTCAGCCTCACTCTCTCTTCCCAGATTCCATCTTGCTCCAAATAGCAGGACAAGAGTCGAGACAGTTGGACATGGCCTGGGCGCAGTGGTTGACCGGGGCGTCTTTCGTGTCTTGCCGTGCTCTTAGCGTACCACATCGCTTGCAGAGACCACCTTCATAACCGTTGTCCTATTCTAGTAGATTTCATCCGTTCAGTCCGCCCGAATCTGTCTTCACATGCTCGGGATAGACAAGTCCCTATCTCACCGAAGGTCGATGACCCAACGGCTACTCTCAACCTGGTTTGGCCAGCCTGTCGAAGCTGTTGCCCGGGGTGTGGCCGCTGCGCATGCTACAGCTGCTAGGAGCCACAGGTGAGAG
The DNA here is from genome assembly GCA_023053685.1 of Diadophis punctatus similis. NCBI lineage: Eukaryota > Metazoa > Chordata > Lepidosauria > Squamata > Dipsadidae > Diadophis > Diadophis punctatus. The sequence goes on from JALIGW010000151.1 coordinate 340,186, forward strand.
CTGAGTGACAGGTGGGGACCAAAGGTGAACGAGCTGCCCTAAAAGCTGCCCTAAAATGAGCTGCCGTAAAGGACACGACATGCCCCTACACCAGAGGTGCTACCCCTCCCTGAGCACCCCATACACCCCTATAGGAGGATAATCCCACGGTGTAGATCTTTCAGTCGATTGTGGGTTAGCATGAGTTAGATTGGTGACCCAATCTTTTGCGTGGGGAACTTTGTATTCCTCGGAAGAAGAGGGGGTCAACTTATTCTCCAAAGCACTTGAAGGTAAGACAAGAAACAAAGGATGGAAAGTAATCAAGAAGAGAAGCAACCTAGAACTAAGGAGAAATTTCCTGACAGTGAGAACAATTAATCAGTGGAACGGCTTGCCTTCAGAAGTTGTAGGTGCTCCATCACTGGAGGTCTTCAAGAAGAAACTGGACAGCCATTTGTCTAACATGGTATAGAATTGCCTGCTTAAGCACGGAGTTGGACTAGAAGACCTCCAAGGTCCCTTCCAACTCTGTTATTTTGTTATTCGAAAATTACAGGGGAAGTTAACTGGGCCAGAGCAAAAATCCCACCTCCAGAATATAAATTAATCATTCATCTAAAGTCAGTGCATATATAAAGAAAATAATTATTCTGCGTTCAAAAGATGGGGAGCAAGGGAGGGTAGGATAAGCTTTGATTTGTCATTCTTGCCCAACTTTTGTTCTCATCACCTCAACGACTGCTATGATGTCGGAGAAGAGCAGGCAGAGCTGGAGGGCGGGAGTTAAATGTGTCATCAGTTTAGAATCCTTGCATTGCCACAAGAGATCCATGTCTTTTCAATTCCATTGGCCATTATCTAGCGCCAGTTTAGTGCTGATAAGGTTCTGGTTGCCATTGAGTTAACCTGTCAAGCCTTGCTTCCCTCAAGGTCATCGCCTACAGGATCATCTCCTACAAGCTGAACTGTCCTATCTTGCCTGCATATCCTGGGAAAGGAAGATCCTTCCCATCTACAGGTTTAGTGCAGGAGAATCAATATATTATTTTTTATTCTTATAGCCTGCTGAGTCCCAGTTGTTGCTCACCTTGAAGGTACCTTTTCAAACGGCTGTTAAAAATGGTTGTTTTGGAAGATGAGATTGTTGCTATCCAATTGGAGATCAATGCAGGATACAATGACCCTGCCTTTAAATCACATTAAACTAAATTAAATTATATGCTACATGATATTCAATGATGCTGGACTGTTAAGCCCTTTTTGAAAAATATGGCAACCACTGGGAGAAACTACTGGAATGAGACTGTCTACAGAAGTAGTTATTAAATTATGCTGAAGACAAACTTTGCTGAAGTAGAAGAGTTCAGAAAGAGTTCAGTACCTTTATCCAACTGTACACTCCTCGACATATGTGCATAAAAAGAGAAATAAATGCATGCAATACCGCCGTGATGCCGCAGTGGTTAGAATGGAGTATTGCAGGCTAACTCTGCTGACTGCCAGCAGTTCTAACCCTAACCCATCTCAGAGTTGACTTCCATCCTTCTGAGGTCGGTACAATGAGGACCCAGATTGTTGGGGGACAATAGGCTGACTCTGTAAACCGCTTAGAGAGGGCTGTAAAAGCACTGTGAAGCGGTATATAAGTAAGTGCTCTTGTTATTGCCATTGACTCAGCCTTCCATCCTTCCGAGGTGGGTAAAATGAGGACCCAGATTGTTGGGGGACAATAGGCTGACTCTGTAAACCGCTTAGTGCTATTGCTATGTAGATTGGGAAGTTTGAAATTGTAATGTACACTCCTTCGTTCATGATGAACTTCTCCCCTCCCAATCCCAAATCACATTTGAGCTAGAAAGAAAATACATCTTGGTCTATGGAATTGTCTGTTGCCATATCTTCCAGGGATGGGTCTGGTGGTGTGGGTGTGCAGTGGATGAAGGGACTGTCATGCCCTGGGGGGAGGGATCTGGCTCAGTTGCCACCCCCTCCCTCAGCAATCCTTCCTGGCAGCTCCGCACCTTGCTGAGGTGCGCGACTCATGAACAAGCAAGAAGATGCTGAACTCCCCAATCTTGATTTGACCACATAGTTGTTTCATAGTTAAACTCACGAAACTGCATCTCGCTTACTTTGGCCCTGTCGTGCGGGGGAGTTCACTGAAGAAAGCAATGATGTTTGGAAGGGTCAGCGGCAAAAGGAAACCGGGCCGCCAAAGGACATGGTGGCTGGACACCATCAAAGCTGACGCCAGCCACAGCGTAGAACAACTCAAAGAAGTAGTGCAAGATCAGAAGAAGTGGAGACACTTGGCCCATAAAATCACCAAAAGTCAAACACGACTGAATGGATCACGTCATCATCATGTTCATATTCAGCGGAAGCAGAGGTGAAATGCTACCGGTTCGGACTGGTTCACCCGAACTGGCAGTAAAAAATGCTACCAGTTCAGGCGAACCTGTATATCCGATGATCAGCTGTGCGACTATCAGCTGTGCCGCGCAATCTAGATTAGCTAAAAAGCAGGATTTCCTGCGTTCTAATCTAAATCGTGCAGCACAGCTGATCCCCTGTCGCTGTTCTACTTACTTTTGCAGACTCTGATGGCTTCAAAATGCTCCTTTTTCAGCGCTGCACAGTAGTGCCTGTGGTGCGCATGTGCGCAAAGCGTGCGCACAGCGAACCAGTAGCAGACTTCAGAGGATTTCACCCCTGAGCAGAAGGAAGTATTTAACTTCCCATAGGAACAAGGGGTCTCTTGTTGGAAGCAACTCCAGCACCTGGCTTGTCTATTGTAATCCTTGGAATCTAGTTATTTATGACCCCACCTTGTTGACACTAGCTCAGTCTCTTCTTTGATCTGGCATCGTAAATCTTCAGCTTAACTTTGGATCACTCAACTTGGAAAGTTGCCTTGTTCATCTAAGTCTTATCTACAGAAATTGCTGTTTCCCTCTGTGTCTCACCTCACACATTCAGACTCCTGTAATCTTATAATAAAAATAGTATTAGCATCCACAGCTTTGGTTTCCTGATCTGGCTGACAATGAGGGACCCCACCTCGAGGTCCCAATTAGACATCCCAAAAGAAGATAACAGCAAGATGTTTATCCAAACCACATTCCCTTCTAGCACTGATGATGCTACCTAGTTTCAGGGGTGGGCTGCTGGGGGATCGCAGGGGTTCAGGAGAACCTCTAGCTAAGTTTCTGTGCAGTTTGGAGAACCCTCAAATCCCACTCCTGGCTGGCCCTGCCTACCCCTCCCCTCCCAGGAGTCCCCACACAGCCCGTTCTGGATGCAGGTAAGTGCAGGGCGCATGCGGAGGCTCAGGGAGGGCGAAAAACAGGCCTACCGGAAGTTCAGGAAGGCTGGAAACGGGCCTGTTTCCAGCCTCCAGAGGGCCTCCGGAGCCTGGGGAGGCCGCTTTCGCCCTCCCGGAGGCTAAAGGAAAGCTTCCGGAGTCTGGGGAGGTCAAGAACACACACACACACACACACACACACACCCCGCTGTGGTGCAGGAGGCCAACTAGGCCACACCCACCATGGTCACATCCACCCAGCAACCTGGCAGAGAACCCCTTGCTAAAAATTTTGAAGCCCACCCCTGCCTAGTTTGGTAATGAAATATCTGCAAGGAAACCACCAAGTTCAGAGAGCATGAAGAACCCCACAAGGAGTCATATATTCACAATATTAGCCAGGATGCTTTGGTATCCTCTTGGCTTACTAACACTAAAAGAAGCATTGAGAACCAACAATATCACGATAATGGGTTTAGATGTGGAGCTATTGGTGCTCCGAGCTTGATTGTTGATTTGCAGACATTTCATTACTCAAACGTCCGCAAACAAATAATAAAACTCAGGCAGCCCCGAGAACTCCGTGGTTCAACCCTGAGCTACAGATATTCTCTCTTCTGGAATTTAGATGCATTAATTGAAACGAACTTAGTAGTAATGTTATTAAACGGTTGGGTTTTTTCCCCCCGCCGTGCAATATTGCATGACGAAATTAAATAAACAGGACTGGGGAGGTACCTATTTCTCCAGAAGGTGAATTCCTCTAGCGCGGAACAGCAAAAGGCAGGGAGAGATAATTCATTTTGCTATGTAGTCTATTACATTTTCCTCCTTTGCTTTTCAAAAACATTATCCTAAAATCAATAGTGTTTGCATTATTCAGATGTCTCATTCCCGGCTGCCAAAAGACAGGAAGGTTAAAATGACAAAGAGGTCTCATCTCGACAGATTATTCATGGTCTCGTCTCATTATCTTCTGTTAAATAGGGCTTTGTAAAATCAATATCACAGAATCCTTTTCCTCCTTAAAAAAAAAGCAATCTATTTGTGCTTTTTCTTTCTTCTCCCTTCTCTCATTTGGTGGGGGAGGGAGGAGGAGAGGAGTTTTTATTTGATCTGCGACACACAAATGAGTTTTGAGAACTAATCGGGTTCAATATTTGGAAGGGGTAGAATCAAATCCTGCGTCGACAGGACTGAGCACTGTCAATAATTCAGAAGAGGGGAACCCCCATGATTCCTTTGGGGGATGGAACCGATTATTTAAGCTGGAGCTGATTGCCTTGGCTTTCCTTAGAGCAGGGGGTGTCGAACTTGATTTCATTGAGGGACGCATCAGGGTTGTGTTTGACCTCGGGGGAGGGAGGGGACGTGGCCAGCTTGACGTCACTCATGTCGGCGCAGGGGTGAAATCCTCTGAAGTCTGCTACTGGTTCGCTTCGCACGCACTTTGCGCACGCATGCGCGCCGCAGGCACTACCGTGCAGCGTTGAAAAAGGAGCAGTTTGAAGCCATCAGAGTCTGTATAGGTAAGTAGAACAGCGAGGAGGGATCAGCTGTGCCGCGCGATTTAGATTAGCTAATCTAGATCGCGCCGCACAGCTGATAGTCGCACAGCTGATCGTCGGATATACCGGTTCGCCCGAACCAGTTGTTCTGACCTAGGCTTCCTGATAAATAATAAAGCACAAACAGCGTCCCAAAAAACCTCTTTTTATTTTAACGGCTGTGAATTATGTTCACAGAGCCGAGTTGGTGCAGTGGTTAAATGCAGCCGAGCATTAAAGGCGTCCCAAAAAACCTCTTTTTATTTTAACGGCTGTGAATTATGTTCACAGAGCCGAGTTGGTGCAGTGGTTAAATGCAGCACTGCAGGCTACTGCTAGTTCAGCAGTTCAGCTGTTCAAATCTCACCGGCTCAAGGTTGACTTCCATCCTTCCGAGGTGGGTAAAATGAGGACCCAGATTGTTGGGGGCAATATACTGAACTCTGTAAACCGCTTAGAGAGGGCTGTAAAGCACTATGAAGCAGTATATAAGTCTAAGTGCTATTGCTATTGCTATTGCTAATAAGTCCCAAACAATATTAATTTGTCCGACAGTAGTCTTTTGGAAGAAGGCAGATAAGCGCAAACCTTTATCTTTCTTGACATGCTGCTAAAGACCAATTAGCAAGGAGCTTTGCAAGGCCAAACAGAAACAGAGTCAGAACTGAAAATGCTGAGACACGAAAGTGCACTAAGTTGCTTCCTGCAACAAGCACATCCATTTGCTCCACTTTTATAGCCGATGGGAGGGGCCAATCATCTCCAAGCCTTACTCCCGAGTAGTCCTTCTCCTCTGTAACTGTTCCTGCCTTCTGGCAGCATGTGCACATTGGGTACAGGCTCCCCCTGTTCCTCTGCCTCACTCATGTCAGCCTCTGGAGGCTCTGGAGTCAGCACAGACCTCCCAGATGGCCCGGGCCCCATCTCTGTCTCCGATGCAAAGCCTTCTCCAGACTCCAGGCCTGACCCATGTTCCTCCCCAGCCTCCTCACTGTCCAACTCTGCTGCCAGCTCCGCAGGCCACTGGCAGACCACAACACCAGTAGCATTTTTTTACTACCGGTTCTGGCAAACCAGTCCACTTGGAGATTTATCAATGACCCTCTAAATGGATGCAAATGACCCGCTGTCTGCAAGGAATATAAATCCTTCCATTCCCCCGCCATCCTGTCAGAGCTGAAGAAGCTTCTTGGATGAGGAGCGAAACGTCTTCAAAAAGAAAAAAACAAGAAAGTCCAGTTGCCTCCAGAAAAAGCACCTATGGGACAACCATGACCTGGATGACTGAGAATGTCCACAGACTTTAAGCTTTTTCGGAGGGTGTTTTAGAAGGGTGGGAAAGGATTTGAAGAGGAGAATGGCAGCAGAGATGAATACGGCACTCACAGTATGATTTGTAACTCTTTCACGAGCTCGAATATTATGCTCGGTGGTAGCAGAGCTACCAGGCAATCTATCCACTTTCCCTGCGCCTGGGAAAATTCACGCTGCTCTTCTTCTCTTGCTCCCTTTTATCACTCCTGCGGTGTTTTTTTCCCCCCTGGTCCAACCTTTCCTCTTTTTCTACCCATCAGCACACAACAGCATAAAAATAAATAAATAAAATGGCAAGCGCCCCGCTGTAGATCTGGCTCAGTTCAGAGATCATAAAACTCTCTGAGCCGAAGGCAGTCAGATCCGGCTGGGTCAAGGCATTTGTCCGTGGGAGGCTCAGAAGCCGTTGTCCCCCACTGGCCCAGTTCCACACTCAAATGTTCAAAAGGCCAGCGATGGATACGGACATCGTCTCTGCTTAGGGCAAAGAGGTGCATCTCCAACTCTGAGGGCCATCTGGGGTCTTTAAGGTACCAGAAGTTGCTATCAACTATTTAAGGCCTCCAGAAGTTGCTATCAACTTGAAATTATGAAATAGGTGACTAGAGGATAACAAGATGAAGTAGGGGGGTCTCCTTGCACTTCAACTTAATAGCACTAGCAATAGCACTTAGACTTATATACCGCTTCATAGTGCTTTACAGCCCTATTATGCATCTGCAGGCTAGGCGCTCTCTTATCTAACCATTCCTTAAGCAACATTTCTTCACCTTCAGAGGTGGTATTCAGCAGGTTTGGACCAGTTCGGGCGAACTGGTAGTGGAAATTTTGAGTAGTTCGGAGAATTGGCAAATACCTGTTCTGTCCCGAGTTACGAATGTATCAAAAACACACGGTTTGAACGGACTTAGTTTAATTAATGAACCACTGCTAATAACTGGCTTAGCAGTGGCAAACACACAAATCAAAAGAAGCAATCCGTTCTTGCATCATTCAGCTGCTAATTCGGCTTCATTAGCAGCTGCCGTAAGTTCAGTCAGTCTTCGCTCAAAACAAAGGCAATTAGTTCTGGTTATCTCACGTAATGTCCGAAGGCTTGGCCAAATGCCCAAGAGTTTCTCTTGATATGAAATCCAACGCAGGGAAAACAGGACTTCACAATACAAGGCACGACAGAGATCTGAGTCTATTGTTTCCTGCAGCTTTCCAGCTGCCTCTACTGTTCTTAAATAGACTAGGGGAGTGGGCAATAAGCCCCCAGTCTTACTCCCGAGGAGACCTCCTCCGGAGTAAACCTTCCTGCCTCTTGGCAGCCCTGCATGCTCTTGCATTCAAGAAAGGAGTAGCCCCTCCTTTCTCATCACTGCCAAGAGGTGCTGGAGATTCCAAAGGCCCTGGCTGCACAGGCTGCTGGCGGGCCACAACAATACCACCTCTGGCTGGCCCCGCCCTCCCGTCCCCATCATCCCCTGCCCTATATTCCCTTGTTTTTTTAGCTCAGTTGATTTGCGCAGCAGAGCAGATTTCCACGCTTCAGCTGAGCTGAACAACAGCTCAGCTCACCAGCACTGACACCAAGGGTGGTCTTTGAGTGCTGCGCAAAGCGCGTGCTCATAGAACCGGTAGGAAAAGATTTGGAATCCCACTACTGTTCACCTTGTTTCTCAAGCTCTTTCTCACAAAGTATCCTAAGAAGAGACGGCTGGCCCAACTCTGCCTGGTTGGTCTTTTTCATTTTCTTTTCCAAGAGACTGTTCAGAGGTTTCCTGAGCATGTCGACACTTCTTTATTACTTCTCCAGAGCTTGGTAGGGCTCCCATTGTCGTTCCCCAGTTCAGTGCAGCATTAAAGGAAGCGATACCCAGCCAGTCAAGGGACGTTGAATATTTTAATACTGTTTTTATGTATTTTTAATTTGTCTACATGTGGAGATCAGATAGCTGAGGGTTTTTTTTAAATTCAAGTTTTATTCTCTTTTTTCTGCACTGACTTTTTTTTTTAAGCTGCCCCTGGTCCTGAATTTCTTTCCTGGGAGAAAGTGAAGAGATCAAGGAAGTCTTTCCTTGCTTTCCCAGAATAACTATTTTTAATGTTTCAAAATGCAAATCTTGCTTTCTACAGGGAATGGAAGCGTAATGATCTCTACCTCTCATAAATAATGAGCAAAACTATGGCTCATTGACATAGACTCAAGAAACCAAGATTATGACGGTGTCTGCTCCCTGATTCATAATGGATGAATTATACACCCACTCTTCTCAAGGGCAACAGAGAATACCGTATTTTTCAGAGTATAAGACGCACTTTCCCCCCCCCCTAAAAGAGGGTGAAAATTTGGGTGCATCTTATACACCGAATGTAGCCGAAAACGCGAGGTGGTGATGGTCTGTGGCAATCCCTGCAGCCTGGAACAGCTGATTGGGGGTATTCCGGGAGGCCAATCCACCTGCCAATCAGCTGCTTGTGCTGAATCAGGCTGCAATAATGTGCTGAAGCTGACCTGGCTGTTTGCTATTTGCTGCAAGGATGTGTCAGAGTTTGCAGCAGCAATCACATCCAGAAAGCACACACAAGTAATTGATTCAGCAGGATTCAATAACTTCTCTTTATATATAACACAATACCAAAAGCAGGTTTTCCAACGTGGTAGTAAATACAAGCAAAACACAAGCAGAGGAGTTTCAGTTTCAGTTTCAGAGCACACTAGTTTCAGAGCTCAGCACAGACTCAGAGCTGCAGAGCTAAGCCAGGCCCAGGCTCCTTGCTGTCTCCTTGTTGCTCACACAGCAAATACTGTTTCAGTTTCCAAACAGCCCTCAACTCTCTCAACTGACAGGATGCTAGTTAGATGAATACCGATGGATGCTGGTAGGATTCTTACTCCCACACCATTCAAAGGGTGTTAGGAGCTGAAGAAGCTTCTTGGATGAGAAGCGAAACATCCTCAAAGAAAAAACAAGGAAGTCCAATTGCCTCCTGAAAAAGCACCTTTGGGACAACCATCTGCATGGACACTCATTCGTTCATGGCAAACAAAGGCTAGAACTAACCCTCAACAGAATCAGCATATAGTCAGGGAAGCTGTATTTTAAGCTTCCCTTAATACAAATTGTTTTGCACCAGTTCCCACCTCTTCTGTTGGTGGGATTTATTTATTTATTTTGGCAGAGTTGGACACTTGTGCTGGCCACACACGCACACAATAGATTCAAACTCAACGTAAACCGCTCGAAACTCGACTGCAGAAAATGCGACTTCAGCAACAGAGTGATCAATGCCTGGAATGCACTACCCGACTCTGTGGTTTCTTCCCCAAACCCCAAAAACTTTAACCTTAGACTGTCTACAGTCGACCTCATCCCATACCTAAGAGCTTAAACGCATGCTGAATATTAAAAGATAAACGTTCCTTTTTAAAAAAATTATACTCGTGAAGAATTTTACATGATTTGAAGACAAATCTAAAGGGGGGGGGGGGGGAGAAAAGAAGGAAAAAAGAAAAAAGTTCCAGAAAGGAAAAGAAAAGAAGCTAAAGTTATGGATCATAATGACTTCTGAACTTCTCTACAACACATAATTGCATACATTGTATAACTGAATTAATATAATGGTTTACTTAGACATATACCCTATTCTTAAATGAAGTGGCATGAATCTGATGAGACTAGAAACTCAGTTCTTGGTTGTGATAGTTTGCCAACTTTTCTAATACTTTATTATTTCAGTCACGGATCAGTATTTTGTGTAATTATTATAACATATTGTAAATCTATAGACACAAGTCAAATAATATACTTGTAACCCTTTAGATGTAGCTAGCAAAATACAAGGGACTCTTAAACTCATTGACAGGATTATAAAACTACCTTGTGGATAAAAACTAAAATATTCACTTCTAAATACTAAGGTGCTGAGTGCATATGTATGTTCATGTAAGTATATGTACATAAATCTTATTAGGGTCAGTAGTTATTAAAACACAACAGAGGATTAAATGATAAACTCACCCAAAAAGCATTTTTAAAAAAGGAAAAAATTAAATTATATATTTATGGGTTCCTAAACATTAAAGGAACAGTTTTCTGTGTACAGGGATGACAGCTGAAAGAAATTTTGTCATTCTTCTAGAGAGTTTAGAGGTCCTGTCCATGTTCTGACCCAGCCTTAGCAGAACCAAGAAACAGACTCCTTGTCCCGGAAAAAAACCCTCTTTATTTAGCTCCTGTGAATTACTGGCATTCACACACTGAAAAGTCCAGGCAATCATAATACAATTGAGAGAGTCCAGAAATATTTCACAAGAAGAGTCCTCCACTCCTCTGCTCGCAACAGAATACCTTATTCCACCAGACTTGAAATTTTGGGCTTAGATAACTTAGAGCTACTGTACGTCGCCTTCGATCTGAACTAAATGTAGTTCATAAAATCATCTGCCAAAATGTCCTACCTGTCAATGAATACTTCAGCTTCAACCGCAACAACACACGAGCACACAATAGATTCAAACTCAACGTAAACCGCTCGAAACTCGACTGCAGAAAATACGACTTCAGCAACAGAGTGATCAATGCCTGGAATGCACTACCTGACTCTGTGGTTTCTTCCCCAAACCCCCAAAACTTTAACCTTAGACTGTCTACAGTCGACCTCACCACATTCCTAAGAGGTCTGTAAGGGGCGTGCATAAGTGCACCATCGTGCCTACCGTCCCTGTCCTACTGTCCTATTGTCCAAATTTACCTGTACCTACTTTGCTTTTGTTGATGTTTATACCATACCTGTTATCTTGTACCTTTTGACAAATAAAATAAATAAATAAAATAAATAAATAAAAATCATCCTTCCAAGGGTTAATTGCAATAACAGACCTTATCAGTTTCTTGGGATACTTGCCAGGCCGAGAGCTTCCAGTCACAAAGCTGTAAATTAAGTTCTGGCAAGCAGTCTCTGAGGCACCAACCACAATAAGAAAATCTTCTGAACGAAATACAAACTCTTGTCTCCTGCAACCGCCACTCCCCTTTTGCTTCTATTTATTCCCCAGCCAGGGAGGGGCCATTCAGCGTCCATGTGTGCCTTTCTTCCCAAGTCAGCTCCTTGTCCTCAGTTGTTCTCCTCTCCTAACAATGCTGCGCATATGTGCATCTGGAACAGGCCGCAGATGTTCTTCTTCCCCACTTATCTCTGACTCCAAAGGCAGCTGGGAAATGTCGGATGGCCCTGGCTCTATCTCTGCTTCCGACGCAGAGCCTCCATTAGAGCCTTCCCCAGACTCCAGGACTGGCCCAAATTCCTCCCCAACCTCCTCCGAGTTCGAGTCTGCCGCCAGCTCCGCTGGCAGCTGGTGGGCCACAACAGTGCAGAAATAAGAAGCTGATCAAGATGTCCTCAGAACTAATGAATCTTCAACATCTTGACAGTTCTAGGATTCTGTGAACAGTTGGATTTATGGATGTCCTGGCCAAATGTAGCCTCCATGTGATAAATTCTAACTGCTTTGGTATCTGTGATTCTTGAGGCTAATACATCTTGCTGTCACTCTCTTAACTTCTCCCTTGATCAAATGACTGGTAAAGACCAAGACAAAGCTGACACATTGCTAATGTAGGACAAGGCCAATGACAAGGAAACCTTTGCAAGCCAAGGTAGCAATTTGGAGCATCGTTTCTCGCTGCAACTCTTGCAGAAAAAAGCTTGTGAAAAATGAGACGGGCTGGTCTCTTCGCTTCTAGAGGTCATGTTCTACTTAATGATTCCACGTGGCAGAGAAAAGGACAATCTATTTTCTTCCTTCTCCCTCCCTCTCTCTCCCTCCCCCCCCCAATAAGATTGACAGATTAAGCCGCCACAGCAGATGGGAAAATCCAATTTCGTGGCTAGTCAAGAAAAGAACAAGAACTTCTCCGCAGCAGGCTCAATAACTGGAGTCAAAGACAACGTTAAGGAAGGATTCAAAGTGGACTGCCCACCATAGCTATGTTGACTTAAATATACGTCTCGGTGAGTTGAGTGAACTTCAAGAAAATGACCTTCCTACACCTGTTCGTCCTCAGAAGTGTTACAGTTCAGCCCACCCCATTCCCAACATAACTCCAAGGGACAAAAGAGCCAAGCATAGCCATGTTTGCTACTCCCAGTGAATTAAGATATTTCGTCTGATTTATTTCATTCCTGAGGACGAAAATAGAAGACATCTCAATAGCTTTGGGTCAAAGACTACATCCCATTGTCATTCTGGTCCTCTCCTGCTTTCTCCAACATTTTTGGGTCCAACCACCACGTAGGCGTGTGTGTGTGTGTGTGTGTGTGTAACTGGTATGTATAACTGGTTGCAACATTGCTTTCTCTTGGCAAGTCCATTTTTTTAAAACAAAACTTCAGCTTTTACTGCAATTTTTACTCACAAATATGCTCAAGGGTTCCCCCCCCCCCCTCTCCTTTTCTCAGTGGGAAAATGGCTTCTTTGCACTCACAGAAGTACTAGCAAACTCAAGGGACCTCGGCTAGAGATCAGAAAGCCACCACTGCTAGATTTATCAGTGGCAATGAGAATCCACCATCCTAAAGCTCTTAAAATAGCCCATGCGAAGATCCTAAGCCTACTGTTATTCAGTGTTCGAACCAGTGTATGCTCTACAAATAGCCCTTGACTTTTTATTAGTGAGATTTATACACCGCCTCACAGTGCAAGCACTCTCTAAGCCAGTGATGGCGAACCTTTTTCTCCTCGGGTGCCAAAAGCACGGGCGTGCACGCTATTGCACACATGTGAGTGCCCACACCCATAATGTAATGCCCCCCTGCACATCTGCATGTGATCCCCCTGTGCTGCCCTGTCCCCCGTGCATGCGCGCACAATCTCCCCGCTCCCCCATTTCCCGACTTCGAGTGGGCCCGGTAGGCCCATTTTTCACCCTTCCCAGGCTCCAGAGGTTTTCTTGGAGCCTGGGGAGGGCGAAAACGGCTTCCCCCGCCCCCTGGGAGGCCCTCCGGAGGCCGAAAACGCCCTTCCAGAGCCTCCGCACAAGCCAAAAATCAGCTGGCCGGCACGCACATGCGCACTGGAGCTGAGTTAGGGCAACGGCTCACGTGCCGGCAGATATGGCTACGCGTGCCACCTGTGGCACGCGTGCCATAGGTTCGCCATCACTGCTCTAAGCGGTTTACACCAGTAAGCAATGTATATTTACATTGCCCCCAACAATCTGGGTCCTCATTTTACCTACCTCGGAAGGATGGAAGGCTGAGTCAACCTTGAGCCGGTGAGATTTGAACCGCTGACCTGCGGATCACAGTCAGCTAAAGTGGCCTGTGGTACTGCACTCTAACTGCTGTGCCACCTCGACTCATTACCACAATTTTACCACAATTGAGCTCAAAATTTGTGTTGCTAAGCAAGACAGTTGTTAAGAGTGTTTTGCCCCATTCTATGTCTCTCTCTGTCTCTCTCTGTCTCTCTCTGTCTCTGTCTCTCTGTGTCTCTCTCTGTCTCTGTCTCTGTCTCTGTCTCTCTCTCTGTCTCTCTGTCTCTCTGTCTCTGTCTCTGTCTCTGTCTCTGTCTCTCTCTCTCTCTCTCTCTCTCTCTCTCTCTCTCTCTCTCTCTCTCTCTCTCTCTCTCTGTCTCTCTCTCTCTCTCTCTCTCTCTCTCTCTCTCTCTCTCTGTCTCTCTCTCTCTCTCTCTCTCTCTCTCTCTCTCTCTCTCTGTCTCTCTCTCTCTCTCTCTCTCTCTCCCCCCCCCCCCTCTCTCTCTCCTCTCCACCAAACTGGCTCTGCCTCTAACATCATTCAAATTAAACAAAGCCAAGCCAGTAATTAAACAGAGTTTGATCTGGATGTACATAACGATTAGATCTAAGGATCTCTTTTGTAATTCTTTTCTTAGTGCCTCTATAACATTACTTCTGCTACCCCCACAGGAGGATTCGTATTAGCAACGTTGAGTGCCTTTCCTTCAACGTTACACCATAATGCCCCTTATTGAGAACCTTCCTGCCTTCGTTGAGATTGCAAACAAATTGGACGGCCGCGGTTTTACTTCATCGCCTCCTCTGTCACAGTTGGTGCGCAGAGCTCATAACTGCACTTCTTACTCATTGTTGGGGGCTGGTGGTCTGAAAGTTATTAGCCTTTTACTGCTGACATCGCCAATGGAATTTCCAGGATTGTACTGAAGTTTGCTGCTAGAAAGCTGTGGGTTATAGAGACATCTTCTATCATTCTATTCTATTCTGTTCTGTTCTGTTTTCTATTCCATTTTATTCTCTCTTCTATTCTGTCCTGTTGTGTTTTCTATTCTTTCTCTCCTCCCCTCCCCTTCTCTCTCCTCTAATCTCCTCCCCTCCCCGCTAATCTCCTCCCCTCCCCTCCCCTCTTCTCCTCTAATTTCCTCTCTCCCCTCCCCTCTAATCTCCTCTCCCCTCCCCTCCCCTCATCTCTCCTCTAATCTCCTCTCTCCCCTCTCCTCCCCTAATCTCCTCTCCTCTCCCTTCCCCTCTAATCTCCTCTCCTCTTCGCTCCTCTCTAATCTCCTCTCCCCTCTAATCTCCCAATCTCTTCTCTAATCTCTTCTCCTCCCCTAATCTCCTTCCCTCCCTTCCCCTCTAATCTCCTCTCTTCTCTCCCCTCCCCTAATCTCCCCTCTCATTGTCTCTTCTCCTCTAATCTCCTCTTCCCTTTCCTCTCTTCTCCCCTCCCCTCCTCTAATCTCCTCCCCTCCCTTCTTCTCCCCTCCTCTCCTCTAATCTCCTCTCTTCTCCCCTCCTCTAATCGCCTCCCCTCCCCTCTCCTCTCCTCTAATCTCTTCTCCCCTCCTCTCCTCTAATTTCCTCTCCTCTCCCCTCCTCTCTCCTCTTTTCCCCTCCTCTCCTCTAATCTCCACTCCCTATTCCTATTATTTCTGTTCAATCATGTCCAATTCTTGAAGACCACCTGAACAAATCCCTGCAGGTTTTTTTGTCGCCATTGCCTCCTTCCTAGGGCTGAGAGAGAGTGACTGGCCCAAGGCCAACCAGCTGGCTTTGTGCCTAAGACAGAACTAGAACTCACAGTCTCCTGGTCTCTAGCCTGATGCCTTAAACCACTGCACCAAAGCGGCTCTCATTCTTTTGAGGTTAAAATAATATTACTGATGTCGTTTGGTCACCTGCTTCCTTTTTTATGCCCTTTGTGGGATGGGGGTATCTCCAGCTGTAAATTAATAAAAATAAATAAGCATTAACAAATGACTTTGGACAATGAAAAGATGGGGTTTTTTTCTTTGCTTTTACAATTCGAGCGAGATCAAAATGCAAAGGATTCAAGACTCATATTCCCCCCCCCCCAAAACAACCGTGTGATGTTGGATCGGAGGCAACCCTTGGAACATCAAGAGGAAAGCGTGTTTGCTCTTTTGCATATGCGTATCCGAAAACAGGTCAGGATTCTTCAAACGATCCTCAGAGGAACAGAAATGCATATGAGGAAGGTGTGTGTGGCATACTTTCTCCTCGTTCTCTTAATGTGCATTACTTCGACAGCTAGGCAAAAACAAAAAAAATTGATGCAGATGATTAATTTTTTAAAAAAACAGCTTCACTTCAAGAAACCAAAAAAAAAAGGAGGCTTAAGTACAATTTATTTTCTTAATCATCCTGTCCTACAAATTGGCATTTGGAAATCACATTACAGAAGGTGTTTGGAATAATGTTTGCCTCTCAAACCCTCTTTCATGGGGCCAAAGAGATGATAGTCTGAAGGCGCTAAATCTGGTGAGTATGGAGGATTATTATTCCAGTGACGAGGAAGTGAAAACTGCAGTGAAGAAGTGGCTCAAAGAACAGTCAACAGAATTTTACGAGGCAGGGATACATGCTCTCATTCGAAGGTGGAACATTGCTATTGAGAGAAACGGTGACTATGTTGAGAAGTAGGGACGTGATCCACAGAGGACCAGCTTCATTTTGATGTATGCTACATGTTCCCTGTGTTGGTAATTATACCTGTCCTAAAGAAAATGGCATTACGTTTTGACTCACCCTCGTAGTTTGCTAAATATTACAGAGCCAAAATAGTATGACTTTCTTTTAATATAATATAATGTTTCTATTATTATTTTCAAGAGCAGACTAGACAACCATGGAATGGTATAGTACGGGGTGTCAAACTTGATTTCATTGTCTAGTCTGCTCTTGAAAATAATAATAGAAATATTATATTATATTAAAAGAAAGTCATACTATTTTGGCTCTGTAATATTTAGCAAACTACAAGGATCAGCATTGTAGTTGTCCTCCGGGGGCCGGGGGGAGGAGAGGTGTGGTCAGGGTGGTTGACTGGGTGTGGCTTGGGGGCATGGCCAGCTTGACATCACTCGCGTGGGTGGTCACACCTGAAAGACCGGTAAATGTGGCTGTCCTGGAAACGGTAAGGGGCTGGCCTGCATTCGCTTCGGCCCAGCCCATCCTGGCAGGCACGCAGGTGGCGGGCGCATGCACCCACAGGCCCGGCCCACCTTACCCTGGTGTGCGCTTGTGTGCCTGCCTCCTGTGCACATGCGCGCCTGCCATGATGGGATGGGCCGGGCCTGTTAAGGTGAGAATAAATCTCATAGAGGCGATGTGGATCTTTTCTTGGAATTCAGATATTTAGAAAATAAAGCCGAGATTAAAAGTCTAATAGAAAATATTTATTTTGGTACAAATTCTGAATAGTTACATCTTGCTAATAAATCGTGACCGCTCCCGGTCAAAATCAAAGGCAGAATAATAATAATGGAGAGTCAGGAATGCACACATGCGCAGAAGATCACATGACGTGTCTTGCTTGTATTGGAATGTACCATAATATTAGAATAGGGGTGCAATCACCCTGCATAGACATACAACTGGCAATATTCACTACGTGACAGGGCTGAAGCCCCTTACTGTTTCCAAGATGGCCGCATGGGCCAGATCTGACCACATTGTGGGCTGCATCCAGCCTGCGGGCCTTGAGTTTGACACCCCTGGTATAGGAACTCCTACCATGGGCAGGAGTCCCTCCCAACCCTATTATTCTATGTTCTGTGTTCTATCAGGGAAGAAGTGGAAACTTCCCTACTGCTTGAAGAGGGGATCAGGAGGAGGATCAAAGAATTTCTTCCCTAATGAATTTACTGATAAATGCAGTGCTAAAGCACATGTATTCAGTGTACCAAGATTCAGAACTGCAGAAGAAACAATCACTGCCAACCTGCCTTCCATTGAGGACCTGTATACTGCACGAGTCAAAAAGAGGACCGTAAAACCCCTCGCATCCTGGACATAAATTGTTTCAACTCCAACCCTCAAAACGACGCTATAGAGCACTGCACACCAAGACAACTAGACACAAGAACAGTTTTTTCCCGAACGCCATCACTCTGCTAAACAAATAATTCCCTCAACACTGTCAAACTATTCACTAAGGCTGCATTACTATTAGTCTTCTCATCGTTTCTATCACCCATCTCCTCCCACTTATGACTGTATGACTGTAACTTGTTGCTTGTATCCTTACGATTTATATTAATATTGATTGTTTCCTGATTGCTTATTTGTACCCTATGACAATCATTAAGTGTTGTACCTCATGAATCTTGACAAATGTATCTTTTCTTTTATGTACACTGAGAGCATAGGCACCAAAGACAAATAAATTCCTTGTGTGTCCAATCACACTTGGCCAATAAAGAATTCTATTCTATTCTATTCTATTCTATTCTATTCTATTCTATTCTATTCTATTCTATTCTATTCTATTCTATTCTATTCTATAACTTAGCCCTCCCTCCCTTTAAACAAATCAGATTGATAAGACTATGCACATCTAGTTTTCCAGGGACGTGATACAAATCGTTACACTGATAAAGTTGTCCTGAACTTCCTGAGCAACGGGAGCATGGAATGGTACCGGTGCCTCCAATGCGCATACATGTGGCAGTTTCTAAAGCTGCTTGCAATCAACCCATAGCAAACAGCCTCCGGCCCCAAAGCGAATATCAAGGACGGAGGGAAATAATGAGTCTTCAGTCTTTGGAAAGCCCATGGCAAAAACCTTTGCTGAGAAGTTGGGCTGGTTTGGATTCCAATTATTGATCAAGCACTGCCTGTCGTCCGCTGCCCGCCTTTTCTAAGAAATGGAACATACCTGGTGAAGGTGCCATCCCAATTATATACAGTCGGATGGAGAAAAACGTGAATTGCTGACTTCACATTCCAGGAATCCTCCCATCCAGATGAAGGGATGTTTGGGGGGTTTTTTTGTGTTGTTGTTGTTGCTTCCAGTCTTTGCTAAAAAGCTCCTGGGTTTCCTTTTTAATTTGAGGGCACAACCCCTTAATTCTCCTCTTTCTCTCTCTCTCTCTAGAAAAATAATCCTTAGCACGTAGGGTTGAATGAAGTCTTAGCAGTTCTATCAGGACCTTGAGTTTACTAGGCAGATGTAGGGTCTCCTGCTTGGGCAGGGGGTTGGACTAGATGACCTGCAAGGTCCCTTCCAACTCTGGTTATCTGTTAGCTTGTCAACCAAACATTCCAAGGCGCATTTGGAACTAACCTGGAGGTTATATTTTATTACGGCTGTCAAAAACCTAGCAGGACTACTGCTGGATTAATTCACCTAACATCTTATTGTATACAGCATTAGGAGCAAAAGCAGGCAGTGCAGGCATTCTCTTCTATCATTGCTCCCCTGGGCTTCTGGAGATATAACGTGCAAAGCAGCCGCATTAACAACGGAGAACGTTACTCTCTATGACTCTAATGGCATTTCTGAAGCCATTTAAGTTAGTGGGCTATCACTGCATATTCTGATGGAGTTTCCCAGGTGAAAAAGCCGTCCCTTTTTTCTTCTCCTTCTTCTTTCCAGCCTGAATATTATGCCAATAATTTCCACTGAATTAAACTGGGGGGGAAAATACAGATGCTCACATTTCCTCCTTAACGTCTTATCTTGGAGAACCAGTGACTTACAGCAGGGGTGTTAAACTCAAGACCCGCGCGGTGCTTAGATCTGGCCTATGGGGCCGGCCTGGAAACAGTAAAGGACTGGCCCGGGGTGCCTCTGCTAGCAAAAATGGAGCTTGGGGGGGGCGCCCCGTTTTCTCTGGCAGAGGGCTATCAAAACAAACTAAAAACAAAACGAAAGGAGAAATGTTTTCCCTTTTGCATTTGAGCATGCAAGAAGGGACAGGAAAGGAGAAAGGGAAAGAGGAAAGACAAAAAGAAAAAGATGGGAAGATGGGAAGAGATATTGTCTTCCAATATCTCAGGGGCTGCCACAAAGAAGAGGGAGTCAAGCTATTCTCCAAAGGGGGTAGAGGGTAGAACAAGAAGCAATGGGTGGAAACTAATGAAGGAGAGA
>JALIGW010000152.1:202500-205000 GCA_023053685.1 Diadophis punctatus similis
TATCTATCTATCTATCTATCTATCTATCTATCTATCTATCTATCTATCTATCTATCTATCTATCTATCTATCTATCTATCTATCTATCTATCTATCTATCTATCTATCTATCTATCTATCTATCTATCTATCTATCTATCAATCTATCATCCCTATATCCCTATATCCATCCATTCTTCCTTCCAACTATCCTTCCATCCATCCATCCATCTCTGTCATCTATCTATCTATCTATCTATCTATCTATCTATCTATCTATCTATCTATCTATCTATCTATCTATCTATCTATCTATCTCTCTATCTCTCTATCTCTCTATCTCTCTATCTCTCTATCTCTCTATCTCTCTATCTCTCTATCTCTATCTCTCTCTCTCTCTCTCTCTATCTATCTATCTATCTATCTAAATATCTATCTATCTATCTATCTATCTATCTATCTATCCATATATCCATATATCCATCCATTCATCCATCTATCCATCCATTCATTCTTCCACACATCCTTCCATCCATCCATCTCTGTCATCTGTCTGTGTGTCTGTCTGTCTGTCTTTCTGTCTGTCTGTCTATCTATCTAATCTGTCTATCATCCATACATCCATATATCCATCAATTTATCCTTCCACCCATCCTTCCACCCATCCTTCCATCCATCCATCTCTGTCATCTATCTATCTATCTATCTATCTATCTATCTATCTATCTATCTATCTATCTATCTATCTATCTATCTATCTATCTATCTATCTATCTATCTATCTATCTATCTATCTATCTATCTATCTATCTATCTATCTAATCTATCATCCCTATATCCCTATATCCATCCATCCATCCTTCCTACTATCCTTCCACCCATCCATCCATCTCTGTCATCTATCTATCTATCTATCTATCTATCTATCTATCTATCTATCTATCTATCTATCTATCTATCTATCTATCTATCTATCTATCTATCTATCTATCTATCTATCTATCTATCTAATCTATCATCCTATATATCCCTATATCCATCCATCCATCCTTCCGACTATCCTTCCATCCATCCATCCATCTCTGTCATCTATCTATCTATCTATCTATCTATCTATCTATCTATCTATCTATCTATCTATCTATCTATCTATCATCCATATATCCATATATCCATCCATACATCCATACATCCATACATTCATCCTTCCACATATCTTTCGATCCATCCATCTCTGTCATCTTTCTGTCTGTCTGTCTGTCTGTCTTTCTGTCTTTCTGTCTGTCTATCTATCTAATCTGTCTATCATCCATACATCCATATATCCATCAATTCATCCTTCCACCCATCCTTCCATCCATCCATCTCTGTCATTTTTCTATCTATCTATCTATCTATCTATCTATCTATCTATCTATCTATCTATCTATCTATCTATCTATCTATCTATCTATCTATCTATCAATCTATCTATCCATCCATCCATCCATCCATCCATCTATCTATCTATCATCCATACATCCATATATCCATCAATTCATCCCCCTACCCATCGTTCCATCCATCCATCTCTGTCATCTATCTATCTATCTATCTATCTATCTATCTATCTATCTATCTATCTATCTATCTATCTATCTATCTATCTATCTATCTATCTATCTATCTATCTATCTATCTATCTATCTATCTATCTATCTATCTATCATCCATACATCCATATATCCATCAATTCATCCCCCTACCCATCGTTCCATCCATCCATCTCTGTCATCTATCTATCTATCTATCTATCTATCTATCTATCTATCTATCTATCTATCTATCTATCTATCTATCTATCTATCTATCTATCTATCTATCTATCTATCTATCTATCTATCTATCTATCTATCTATCTATCTATCTATCTATCTATCTATCTAATCTATCATCCTATATATCCCTATATCCATCCATCCATCCTTCCGACTATCCTTCCATCCATCCATCCATCTCTGTCATCTATCTATCTATCTATCTATCTATCTATCTATCTATCTATCTATCTATCTATCTATCTATCTATCTATCTATCTATCTATCTATCTATCTATCTATCTATCTATCTATCAATCTATCATCCCTATATCCCTATATCCATCCATCCTTCCTTCCAACTATCCTTCCATCCATCCATCCATCTCTGTCATCTATCTATCTATCTATCTATCTATCTATCTATCTATCTATCTATCTATCTATCTATCTATCTATCTATCTATCTATCTATCTATCTATCTATCTATCTATCTATCTATCATCCCTATATCCCTATATCCATCCATCCTTCCTTCCAACTATCCTTCCATCCATCCATCCATCTCTGTCATCTATCTATCTATCTATCTATCTATCTATCTATCTATCTATCTATCTATCTATCTATCTATCTATCTCTCTATCTCTCTATCTCTCTATCTCTCTCTCTCTCTATCTATCTATCTATCTATCTCTCTCTCTCTCTCTCTCTATCTATCTA
>JALIGW010000153.1:10000-42500 GCA_023053685.1 Diadophis punctatus similis
GCTCCTTTGGCGACCGTCTGACGGGCAAAGTCAAAAGGGAAGCCGGATTCACTTAAGGACCGGGTTACTAACTTAACAACCGCGGCGATTCCACTGAAAAATTGTGGCCAGAAAAGTCATAAAAATGGGGCAAAACTCGCCTAGCAAATGTCTCGTTTAGCAAAAGAGATTTTGGCGGTCGTAAGTCACGGACTATCTGTACTTCCCCCCCCCCCTACAAATGCCTTGATGGATCTTCTAGGAAGTCCACGCAAGATTAGACACAAACGACAAAGCTTTGGAATAAAAAGTGGCCTTTTGCACAGGCAGCTAACAAGGGTCCCTTCTCCTTTGTGGGGTTGGGTTTTGGGGGGGAGGGTTCAAAATGATTTTTATTGAATTTTATACATTTAAAAATCACAAATTCATTTTTACAGCTGTCCATTATCGGGTCAGACCTTATTCCATTTCTCCCTTTAACTTATATTTTCATACATTTCTTAGTTACTACTTACATTTACATCTTAACATCCATCTTGGTATACAAGTAGCTATAACATCTATTTAAACTATCGACATGTATCAATATTTCAATACACAAACACACGCACACACACGTGTGTGTGTGTGTGTGTGTGTATATATATGTGTGTGTGTGTGTGTGTGTGTGTGTAAACATTTTTTGCTGATAAATGAAAATAAAGGGAGACTATTATAGATCTATTTCGAGCTATTTTGCTCTCGTCAGATAGCCATACCCTTAGTGGGAATTGAACCTGGGCAGTCTGCTTGTAAGGCAGAAGTGTTAACCTCTAGGCCAGGTTCTCTTCCCTATCAGCTCTTCACCAGGAAAGGGTTTATATTGTTTTTTTCTGTCGAGTCATCCTGGTGTATGGAAGGAAACATCACAGCTTCCTTTTGCCTTTCGGCCCCCCTCCTGGGGCCATCCAGGCAGTTTTTTATAGTCGACAAACTATATTGTTTATATGTGTAACATTTTTTGCTGATAAATGAAAATAAAGGGAGACTATTATAGATCTGAGTCCCACGGGATTGGGCGGCCTATAAGAACTCTTATAAAATAAATAAAATTATAAATCTATTTCGAGCTATTTTGCTCGCGTCAGATAGCCACGTAGTGGGATTTGAATACACACACACACACACACACACACACACACACACACACACACACACAGATCTTCTAATTTACATTTGACGTACTTTTTATGACATTAATTTTGCTTTTATGTTCCAACCAATTATACCATTTGTTCCATACTTTATAATAATCCATATTCTCTTTGTCGTGTAACTCCATTGTTAGCTTGTCCATCTCTGCACATTCTCACAATTTTTTGATTATCATTGCGCTTGTTGGGAACAGCTCCATATTTCCAATTTTGGGCAAAGATGACACTAGCTGCTGTTGTTATATGAAATATAATATATTGATTGTTTTTATTTATTTTGTCCTCTTATAATTCCCCCCCAAAAAACAACCTTGGTTTCAACTATAATTTTTGTTCTGTGATTTCTCCAACCATCTTTTAATTTTTTTCCAATACTTCTTCGGCTCTGGACATGTCCACCACATGTGGTAAAAAGTCCCTTGGGGTTGGTTTTAAATTGCAGAATCAAACCAGCTTCTGTTCGCATCCCTCCTCCTCCTCCTCCTCCTCCTCCTCCTCCTCCTCCTCCTCCTCCTCCTCCTCCTCCTCCTCCTCCTCCTTCTTCCTTCTTCTTCCTCCTCCTCCTTCTTCCTTCCTTCATCCTTCATCCTCCTCCTCCTCCTCTTTCTCCGGTTTTCCTTCTTTCCTCCTCCTCCTCCTCCTCCTCCTCCTCCTCCCTTCCTTCCTTCCTTCCTTCCTTCCTTCCTCCTCCTCCTCCTCCTCCTTCTTCCTTCTTCCTCCTCCTCCTCCTTCTTCCTTCCTTCATCCTCCTCCTCCTCCTCTTCTCCTTTTCCTTCTTTCCTCCTCCTCCTCCTCCTCCTCCTCCTCCTTCCTTCTTCTTCCTCCTCCTCCTCCTTCCTTCCTTCATCCTTCATCCTCCTCCTCTTTCTCCTTTTCCTTCTTTTCCTCCTCCTCCTCCTTCTCCTCCTTCTTCCTTCCTCCCTCCCTCCTCCTCCTCCTTTCCTCCTCCTCCTCCCCCTCCTTCCTTCTTCCTCCTCCTCCTTCTTCTTTTCCTTCTTCCTTCCTTCCTTCCTCCTCCTCCTCCTTCTTTTCCTTCTTCCTCCTCCTCCTCCTCCTCCTCCTCCTTTCCTCCTCCTCTTTCTCCTCCTCCTTCTCCTTCCTTCCTCCTCCTCCTTCTTTCTTCTTCCTTCCTTCCTTCCTTCCTTCCTTCCTTCCTTCCTTCCTTCCTTCCTTCCTCCTCCTCCTCCTCCTCCTCCTCCTCCTTTCCTCCTCCTCCTCCACTTCTCCTCCTCCTCCTCCTCCTCCTCCTTCTTCCTTCCTTCCTTCCTTCCTTCCTTCCTTCCTTCCTTCCTTCCTTCCTTCCTCCTCCTCCTCCTCCTCCTCCTCCTCCTCCTCCTCCTCCTCCTCCCCCCCCCAGCTCTTTAGCCAAAAATGCAAATTTAAGGGTCCTTTGCCTGAATTCAGAAAGCAAACATTTGGTGGAAAGCGATAGGTAATCTGAGGACAGCTCTGCACATGTTTGAAGGTTGCGTGCTTGAGGGGGGATCATATTACGTGTTGCCGATTCTAAGAGGTTTTCCCCCAGTTGTGGAAGTGATAACTTAGTTTACAAACCTGTTTTTTTTTTCCCTCCTCAAATGTGGTTTCAGTTGCTTTCACCACGGGGTCTGTCTGGCAAAACATTGTTTTGCTAACGAGAGATTACTGGTCACCACAATACAAAAAAGATGTTGAGACTCTAGAAAGAGTGCAGAGAAGAGCAACAAAGATGATTAGGGGACTGGAGGCTAAAACATATGAAGAACGGTTGCAGGAACTGGGTATGTCTAGTTTAATGAAAAGAAGGATCAGGGGAGACATGATAGCAGTGTTCCAATATCTCAGGGGTTGCCACAAAGAAGAGGGAGTCAAGCTATTCTCCAAAGCACCTGAGGGCAGGACAAGAAGCAATGGGTGGAAACTAATCAAGGAGAGAAGCAACCTAGAAGTAAGAGGAAATTTGGTGAGAACAATGAATCAGGGGGATGGCTTGCTTCCAGAAGTTGTAGGTGCGCCGTCTGATGGCTTTCAAAAAGAAACTGGACAACCATTTGCCTGAAATTATACAGGGTCTCCTGCTTGAGCAAGCGGTTGGACTAGAAGACCTCCGTGGTCCCTTCCAATTCTATTTTTCTATGCTCTCTGATGCTGAGTGTATGGGTTCAGCTGGGGTATGTATATGTTCTAGGTTGTGTCTGAGTAGCTTTGGGACCTCTGGAGAGCCCTCCAGAGCCATGTTATCCTCAAAGGATCGTGAGGTAGTTTCTAAAGCAGGCTGAGCCCCCCTCTTGCAGGGGTAGATGGACTACAACTCACGGCCCGTGGGGTGCTTAGATCTGGCCCGCGGGGCCACTCTGGAAACAGCGATGGACTGGCCTCTGCTAGCAAAAACAGAGCTCGGGAGGGCTGCGTGCGGCCAACCCGAGCTCTGTTTTCATTGGCAGAGGATTGCAGGAGGCCGTCACAGCCGAAAACAGAGCTTACAAGGGCCACAGGCGGCCCTCCCGAGCTCCGTTTTCGCTGGCAAAAGGTTGCAGGAGGCCGCCGCAGCCGAAAACGTGAGCTCGGGAGCCTGTTTTCGCTGGCAGAACACTCGGGCTGCCATAGGGCCCCCGACACAAGAGACGTCAAGCTGGGGTTTGCCCATCCCGGCCCCCTGAGGTCAAGCACAACCCTGATGCGACCCTCAATGAAATCGAGTTTGACACCTCTGGGCTACAGTGAACTCACCTGTCTCTCCTCCTAGGTTGGAGATCAGATGAAGTTGCTGCAGAACTGCTGGAGCGAGCTGCTGGTGTTCGACCACATTTTCCGCCAAATCCAGTACGGGAAAGAGCACAGCTTGGTGTTGGTGACAGGCCAGGAGGTACGAACGGGGAAACTGACGCTCGGGATGGGTGGAGAAGCCCTTCCGGCTCATTTTACGCTTTGTTCTCGGGGAGCGGCCAGCAATGTTCCCTCTAAGCTGTGCGGCTGCGTGGCCGCGTACATAACGAGAGACCGGCGCACAGCAGTTTCCAACTGCCGCGTGCCGTTTTCTAATATCAGAGGCTGCATGACTGCGCGCCCGCATACATGAATAGAGAACGTTTTCTAACGTTAGAGGGACCATTGGCGGCCAGCCAAAATAACCCCCATCTTAATGCATTTAATCCTCGTTAACCGTAACTATCAAGCTACAAAAGGATACAATAATTAAAGGATTGTTTAAAGTTTGGTGTTAGTGCTGAAATTTACAGGATGGATGGAGAGGTTAATATGAATGTACTTTTTTTCCCCCCTTTCTACTTTTTCTTTTATTATTAATATTTTTTAAAGATTCAGAATTTTTGTGAAGTTAATAATTTGATATATTGTAATACTATGTTATTAATATTTTGACTATGATTAAAACAGTTTTGAATAACTCGGAGTTAAAGATTTAAAAAATGTGGAAATTAAGAATTTATTTTAATTTAATTTAAATTTATTTTATTGAACATTATGCCCTGTACTTTCTCTGGGAAGTCCGGGGGGGTGAGGGGGGAGAGAGGGGGGAGGGTAAGGGGGTGGGTCGGGGTTAAGGGGGAAGGGGGGGAGAAAAGAGAAAAATGTTTGTACTTTGTACTTATAAAACTTTTTGAATAATAAAAAAAAATCCTCGTTAACCGGTGAAGCCCCAATCCTGCCTGATTTTGCTTAAGAATAGACCCCACTGCATTGCCAGGTACGGTGGCCAGCTGTGCTCCGATCTCAGACGGATTGAGGGGGTCCAGCAGTTTCCAGCCCAAACAGACTTGGAGCCGTCCTTGTTAAGGCTTTGCACCCCTTCATTCTGGAGTGGAGTGGGGGGGGGAAGCAGAGGAGAAAACCCGGCATTGACATCCTCCCTCTCCCCTTCTCCCCTCCTTCTAGGTGGACATGTCGACCATTGCCACCCAGGCAGGGTCTCTCGTGAATAACTTGGTGCTGAGGACTCAGGAGCTGGTGCTAAACCTCCACTCCCTTCAAATAGACCGGCAAGAATTCGTCTGCTTGAAATTCCTGATCCTCTTTAGCCTCGGTAAGTGGCAAGTGGGGCGAGGGGAAGGAAGGGGAGGGGACAGAGGGGAGGGAAGGCCGGGGACCCCACGATCGGGAGTCCGGTTGAAAAACCTCTGCAGAACAGATGTTCAGGAACCATGGGATGGAACTGTGGGGAGCAAGATCCATAAAGTCCTGTCCCACAACTGTCCATGGGATGATAGGAGCCGCGGTGGCGCAGTGGTTAGAGCGCAGTACTGCAGGCTACGTCTGCTGACTGCCGGCTGACTGCAATTTGGCAGTTCGAATCTCACCAGGCTCAAGGCTGACTCAGCCTTCCGTCCTTCCGAGGTGGGTCAAATGAGGACCCAAAATTGTTGGGGGCAAGATGATGACTCTGTAAACCGCTTAGAGAGTGCTGAAAAAGTGGTATATAAGTCTAAGTGCTATTGCTATCTGGATGAAAAAGCCCCCTGCCCAAGATTTCAGTCCAGCTGCTCTTGATGTGCGCATCTCCCTCACTCGGCCAAAATATCTGTGGCTCTAATAACAGGAGACCAGACTCTTCCTAGATAAAAAAAAATTTGGGAAGAGCTGTCCAACTTCTCTGATGCCAAAATCAAATTTCACTCCGTTCGTAGACTTTGTTCCACCTGCATTGTTTCTGCTCTGAATGTTCTTCTTGGGACAGGAAGGGGGCATACCTGGAACGTCAGGTATTTCTTGGTGGATGAAGGAAAAGGTCCCCGGGGCCTGATCTAGGCTTACCTGTGTCTCCTTTTTACTCTGCTGTGTAACCAAACTTCATAACCTGCGATGGCTTGCTCAGCAAACTCTGGTTGGCTTGTTTCATTTCCTTCCTTCCCTGCCTGGCTGGGTGGACGTGTCACCCACTGAGGTGGGGGTCCGTCAGCCTAGAACCCATTTGCGAAGGGAGGTCCCAGCAACATCTCCAACCTCTGGAAGTGACTTATGGAAGGCCACCACCAGAATCCTAGCCACCAACCCTCCAATGGTGAGGGACGCTCAACAACCACCTCTTGTAGATGTTGTGAGATGTTCATGTCAACACCTCCTAGATGTTGTGAACGTGTCCAGCTGGTCCGTAAGTGCCACCAGCCTCTTGATCCAGCCTGAAGCCCATTTTAACATCCGTTCTCCAACAAAGCATCAAATTAACAGAGTTGGACGGGACCTTGTAGGTCATCTAGTCCAACCCCCGCCCAAGCAGGAGACCCTACATCATTTCTGACAGATGGCAGTCCAGTCTCTTCTTGAAAGCCTCCAATGATGAAGCTCTCACAACTTCTGAAGGCAACTTTTGTTCCATGGGTTGATTGTTCTCACTGTCAGGAAATTTCTCATTTCTAGGTTGAATCTCTCCTTGATCAGTTTCCATCCATTATTCCTTGTCTGGCCTTCGGGTGCTTTGGAAAATAGCTTGACCCCCCTTCCTCTCTGTGGCAGCCCCTCAAATATTGGAAGTCTGCTATCCTGTCTCCCCGGTCCTTCTCTTCACTAAACCAGCCATACCCGGTTCCTGCAACCGTTCATCGTATGTTTTAGCCTCCAATCCCTGAATCATCCTGGTTGCTCTTCTCTGCACTCTTTCTAGAGTCTCAACAGCCATCTTTTCCACACCGGAGAACTGCTATTTTTCCCTTCTCTGCATTGTGTTAAAATGACTTCGTCCTACAGCTGGAGACCAACGCTTACCCGTGCCTACCTCCCCTCCTCGGTCCTGTATTCGAGTCTTAGCGGGCAGGGCCTGTCCTGTCCTTTTGCCTTCCTTGAGGCTCTGCTGCACCCTGCCACCTCCCCTATTATGTGGGACCCGGCTGTAATTGTGCTCTGCCAGAGAATTTTCCACTTATGCGCCCTCCCCTCCCCGTGGCACAATCCGTGCGCCTCCCTGCACACATGTGCACAAGAGGCCTGCCATTTCGAGTCGTAAATAGATTTCTTCCTTTCTCTCTCTCTCTCTCTTTTTCCTTCCCCCCCCCTCCTGAGTAGTTAAAGAGGTTTAATTAAAATTAGGGCTTCTCCAAACGGCAATATTTATGAGGATGGCACAGGTTAGCTTTGTTCTCCAGAAGGGTTTAATAGAGCCTTAATGGATTGACCTACCCTGCATCCCCGTACGGGCGGCTGACTTCCATTCTCCCGGCAGCCACTCCAAGCGTGGGGGCAGAGCGAGAAAACGGCTCTTTATTGCGGGCTGCATTCCCATAAGCGATGGCAATTTATCAGAAGCCTCTGGCAAACAAAGGGAGCCGTGAATGAGAAGAACACTCAAGAGCATAGAAATAGTCGCCCCCCCTTCCCTTTCCAGTGGTTCCCCCTCCCTTCTTTGCCAGCGACCGGGCTTTTGTCGCAGGACGGAGTCGTCAGTTTTCTTTGCAACCGCGGCGGGGGCCTCTCCCCCCCCCTCCCCAGGGAGCTGAGCTGTGGATGGGGAACGGCATTCTTTATGTTCCCTCGCAGGAATGAAAAGATTATTCAAATATTCAATTAAACTGTGAATAGGGTGCCTTCTCCAAACCAGGTGAGTTCATCACCACGAACCTGCTATTGTCACGCCCAGCGCAGAGGAGAGAGATGGGGGGGAAAGAGAGAGGACAGAGAGAAAGAGAGAGAGAGAGAGAGAGAGAGAGGAAGAGAGGGAGGGAGAGAGAGAGAAGAGAGAGAAAGAGAGAGGAGAGAGAGAACAAGAGAGAGAGAGAGGAGAGAGAGAAGAGAGGAGAGAGAGAGAGAAGAGAGAGGAGAGAGAGAAGAGAGGAGAGAGAGGGGAGAGAGAGAGGGAGTGAGGGAAGGAGAGAGAGAAGAGAGAGAGAGGAGAGGAGAGAGAGGGAGTGAGGGAAGGAGAGAGAGAAGAGAGAGAGAGGAGAGGAGAGAGAGGAGAGAGAGGGGGGGAGAGAGGGAGAGAGGAGAGAGAGAGGGGGGAGAGGGAGAGCGGGAAGGAGAGAGAGGAGAGAGAGGAGAGAGAGAGGGGGGAGAGGGAGAGCGGGAAGGAGAGAGAGGAGAGAGAGAGGAGAGGGAGAGGAGAGAGGGAAGGGGAGAGAGAAGAGAGAGAGGAGAGAGGAGAGAGAAGAGAGGAGAGAGAGAGGGGGAGAGAGGGAAGGAGAGAGAAGAGAGAGGAGAGGGGGGAGGGAAGGAGAGAGAAGAGAGGAAAGAGAGGAGAGAGGGAGAGACAGAAGGAGAGAGAGAAGAGAGAGAGGAGAGAGAGAAGAGAGGAGAGAGAGAGGGAGAGAGAGAGTTGACATTTAGCGAAGATGCGTACATTCTGGTGATGGTGGGGAATGGAAGGTTGTTTACACACACACACACACACACACACACACACACACACACATCTATTACTTTCTATTATTCCCCCGCCCCCTTCCATGCAAAAATTGCAGTCGCGCATGTTCAGCGGAGGGGAAGAGAGGGGAAGGGCAGTGATCGGGTCCCCCTGCCCATTCTGGAATTGAGTAGGGCATGGCGTGGCTTGGCCTGACCATCCTTGGGAAGCTCCTTCTCCAGCCAAGGGTCTTTCAGGAAAGCTAGAGGTGCCAGAGATCCCTATTTTAGGGTGTGTGGAGCTCCTGGAGACATGATAATAATTTCCCAGGAATTAATTAAGATTGCAATGCCGATAAAACAGGGTATTTGTAGCTCAGGGTTGCAATGAGGGGTCCTCGGTGCTCTCTGAGCTGGGTGGTTTCCCCAGCAAACATTTCACAACCCAAACTAGGTAACATCATCAGTGCTAGAAAGGTGTGGGTTTTTGCTCTCTCTCTCTTCCAGCACTGATGGTGTTACCTAGTTTGGTAATGAAACGTCTGCAAGAAAACCACCCAGCACCATCTTAACCCCCATCAAGATTGCAATATTTTCCCATCCTTTTGGAGAAATTCTATCTATTTTCAAGGGCTCAGAGTTCATACCGACATGACGGCGCATCATCTAAGCGTTTCTCAACTTCGGATAAGTCAAGATGCGTGGACTTCAAGTCCCAGAATTCCCCAGTCCAAGCATTTCCATTCTACGGCAGGCTGGGGAATTCTGGGAGTTAAAGTCCACGCATGGTCGCCACGATGTGGAGACTCTAGAAAGAGTGCAGAGAAGAGCAACCAAGGTGATTAGAGGACTGGAGGCTAAAACATATAAAACATATGAGCCGAGGTGGCGCAGCAGTTAGAGTGCAGTACTGCAGGCCACTTTAGCTGACTGTGATCCGCAGGTCAGCGGTTCAAATCTCACCTGGCTCAGGGTTGACTCAGCCTTCCATCCTTCCGAGGTAGGAAAAATGAGGACCCAGATTGTTGGGGGCAATATTAAATATACATTGCATAATGGTGTAAACCGCTTAGAGATTCCTTGCACTATGAGGCGGTATATAAATCTCACAAATAAATGAATGAATGAATGAATGAAAGAATGAATGAATGAATGAATGAATGAATGAATGAATGAATGAATGAATGAATAAATAAATATAAAGAATGGCTGCAGGATTTGGGTTTGGCTAGTCTAAAGAAAAGAAGAATTAGGAGTCTGCCAATATCTCAGGGGTTGCCCCAAAGAAGAGGGAGTCAAGCTATTCTCCAAAGCACCTGAGGGTAGAACAAGAAGCAATGGGTGGAAACTAATCAAGGAGAGAAGCAACTTAGAACTAAGAAGAAATTTCCTGATAGTTAGAACAATTAATCAGTGGAACAACTTGCCTCCAGAAATTGTAAATGCTCCAACAGTGGAAGTTTTTAAGAAGAGATTGGATAACCATTTGTCTGAAGTGGTGTAGGGTTTCCTGCCTAAGCAGGGGGTTGGACTAGAAGACCTCCAAGGTCCCTTCCAGCACTGTTCTTCTATTCCATTCATCTTGAAGAGAGAAATGGTGATCCAATCAAGAGCTGTAGCATTAATTGCCGTTGCTAAATTTGGGCCGTCTCAAACAGGTGCCTGGGAAAGTCGGCAGAGCCAGACCAAAGAAACAAAAACAAAAAACACCAACGTTTAAATTGATTTTATCTAGAAGCATCTATTGGATGCTCATTCTATGAAATGCCCGAAACTGTGTCATAGGGATGTTTCCGACAAGGACCGACCAAAACATATGTCTAATAGCGACGGGAACCAAACAAGCGGGTTTTATCAGGTGGCTCGCAAACCTGCCGGCTACCTTTGCCGGCTTTTCTTGCAACGTAGCCTCTGCTCTCCGTAAAGCCCTCTTGCCCACAATATACCCACGATGGCCCCGTCTGTGCCAGGCAGCAGGGATCACGGTTTCTATGCCGGCTGAGCTGCCTGCCGGCTTTGCGGAGGCCAAGTAGATTAAGGACAATCTCTCGGTCCGGGCTTTGGAGGCGGAGGCAATCTGGTGCCTCGTCTGGCAGGGAGGTGAGGACAATCCAGACAGCGAGGGAAAGCGCCTTGTTTACCTGCGGTGACATTTTCCCTGCTGGCTTGACGAAATCAGAGCTGGGAGGGACCTTAGAGGTCATCCAGTCCAACCCCCGCCCTGCTCAGGGTAAGATCGACTGCAGCATCAGAGACCGCCCGGCTTGTATCTAAAGAAGGTCAATCCTTTTTAAAAAAAGGCAATGTTGATAAGCATTGGAGACATTGGTTCGGTGCAGTTCTGCCTCATTTTACGACCTTTCTTGCCACCGTCATTAAGTGAATCGCCGCAGTGGATCAGTTAATAATAACCCGGTTGTTAAGTGAATCTGGCTTCCTCGTCGACTTTTGCTTGTCAGGAGATCGCAAAAGTAGGGAATCACGCGACCCCGCGACTGTCGTAAATGCGAGTCAGTCGCCAACGTCTGTATGTGACCCCCGCAGGGATTCTGCAACGGTCTTTTTTCAGTGCCGTTGTAAGTCTGAACGGTCCCTGAACAGACTGCTGAACGAGGCCTTACTTGTACAGGAGTGCCAAGCGAGTTTCGCCTCTTACGACTGTGATCGCCGCAGCTGCGTTAAGCGAATCGCAGCCGTTGTTACGTTAGTGACGACGCCGATTCCGTCTGCAAACGTAGCACTTTGCAAACTTACCAAACTCCTGGCTGGGGAGGAGGGAGGGGGGTGGGCGGAAAGGCTGGGACTGACACCCTCCCTCCCTTGCTGGTTTTCTCCCTTTGGCTGCAGATGTGAAGTACGTGGAGAATTCCAGCATGGTCAAAGAAGCTCAGGATAAAGCCAACACGGCCCTGATGGAGTACACCATCTGCCATTATCCGCACGCCATGGACAAATTCCGTCACCTGCTGATCCAGCTTGCGGACATCCGGGCCCTCAGCATGCAGGCCGAAGAGTACCTCTACCATAAACACCTGGGCGGGGAGGTGCCCTGCAACAACTTGCTGATTGAAATGCTGCATGCTAAGCGGACTTGAGGGCTTCCCTCTGCCCCAGGCGACGGACGGACGGTCGGACGGACGGACGGAGGAGTCTGGGGCGGTGGGGAAAGGGGTTGACAATCAGGGGAGCCCTCCCTTGACTCTGGGTTTGGACCCTGGGTCCTTTCATTGTCCAGCGTGCTGGAATCGGGCCAGTTCTACCCAGGGGCCCTTTTTGTCCGGGTTGGGATGTTGTTTGGGGAAACCTGAAAGCAACTTAACTCTGGAGCTCTGCAGCCCTTGGAGACGGTTTGGAAGTCTGCGGTGGGTGGATCCCAAACACAGGGGTGTGCGTGGGGGGGGGGGGAGAGAAAGGGGCCTCCCTGTCTTTCTTTCCCCAGCCTCTAGGTCCAGCTCCCCTCTGTGTCCCAGGACCGCTGCATATCCGAAAAGGGGAAACCTACGAGTGACCCCTTGGAAGAAGTGACTGGGGCCGCCGTTCCCTCTGCCATATCTGATGCATTTTGCAAGGAAAATGGGGGCGCCACCCCCCCTCCGCACCTCAAACGTCGGGAAGATGCTTTTTGGGGTGTCCGGAGATCCGAGCAACTTTGGGAAGGCGGCGGGAGGATCATTCCTCCCCTCTACCCCGCTTCTCGATCTCACGGGTGGGAAGCCAAGATCTTTGCAAAAGTTTTCACAGACGGACTCGTTTCGTTTTCGGTTCAGTTCATCGGGGCATCTCCCCCGGTGTGCGTTTGGTCCACTCCACGGTACGGTGACTCAAGACTCCGTATCCTAACGAAGTCCGGAGGCTTGTGAAGCGGAAACCTCTCGAGCGCATGAAATTGTTGACCGATTTTCTCTTCTCCCACCCTCACCCCCCTTTTTTTCTTTTTTCGCCTAGCAATTTAATTTTATTGTTGCATCCAGCAAGAAGCGGCTTCATTTTCAGTGGCCTGTGAAAGGGAACCGTTGCCCTGTGTCTTTGATAGAGTCACTTCCCAGAGTCCTAAATCCGTGTGTTAATTTCATTTAACGAATGAATTTCTCGGACAGAAGGACTTTTGGGCATGTGTCCAGGAAAGGCCAGATCTTGACCGTAAAGCCACCATCCATCCGAGTGAGGTTGTCTCTGGCGTCCTGCAGTTCTTGAGCCCCTTCCTTTAAAAACCCATCCAGCTTTGCAAGGAATAGTCTAGCCAGAATCCTGAACTTACTTGCTCGTAGAGATACGGTGTGTGTCTCTTTCTCTGTGTGTGTGTGACTGTGTGTTTTTCCTCTGAGTGTGTGTCTGTTTTAAGTATTTCTCAAAATCTAGATTCCTGTTGGACCTGGTCCACGAAGGTCAAACTTCTTCCTGTTTCTTTTCTTGTACTTTTTCCTTCTCTTCTAAAACAAGGGGGGAAAAAAGGCCCATTGGGAGTCTCGCTGGTTTGTGCAAGGTTATTTTTGCAAATAATTTTTTTGGGGGGTGGGGATCATTTCCTTAAGAGCTCTGACCGCCCAGCCGCATCATCCGGCCCCGTTGCAGGGATGGCAAAACTGTTAATATTTAGCTGAGCTTCAGGGTTGTTCCTTCAGCAGACAAGCTTGGGAAAGCAAAGCGATGGATTGTGGGACCCCCTGATTTTTGAGGAACAGGGATGAAAACAGTTTGGGGATACAGTGGGCGCGTTTTCCTCTCCTTATCCTCTCCCCGCTCCAAAAAAACCCCTCCAATTCGGCCTCTTCGCAGCTGTTGAGTGCCTTCCCACCCAGGTCTATGCGACGGTCTGATTTTGCCCCCCACCCCCCGCTCCTCCGCGCTGCAACGGTGGTCTCTCGTGATGGCTTGTCTCTTGTGTTTCGACGACGCCTTTCCTGCTTCGTACGTGTGACTTTGGGACAATCGTCTCCCGTGTGCGTCCGCGGATCTGCGTGTTGTGGTCTGAAAGAGTCGGAGGACGCCGCTTGGATGCAACCACGCTTTCTTGGTTTGCCAGTGGATCTGGGGAAGGGTGGGAGGGAAGAGGAGGAGGGTCTCTCTTCTCCCCAACCCTTCCCAAACATGAAAAGTGCTCTTAAGTGTCTATGCCCACCCCACCCACCCCTCTTCCTGTCCTCTTTCCAGAGGTCTGTATGGAGTTCTACCTTGCTGAATTCAGACATTCCAATAAATTTTGTAATTCCGCTGCGGTCCATTTCTGACTGGTTCTTTGCCTCCGATGATGATGCTTGGACACTTTCCTTGCAACCAAGAAGAGCGAGGGTGGGGCAGGTGGGACCAGTGGTGAAATCCATGTTTTTTTACTACCGGTTCTGTGGGTGTGGCTTGGTGGGCGTGGCAGGGGAAGGATACTGCAAAATCTCCATCCCCTCCCCACTCCTGGGGGAAGGATACTGCAAAATCTCCATCCCCTCCCCACTCCTGGGGGAAGGATACTGCAAAATCCCCATCCCCTCCCCACTCCTGGGGGAAGGATACTGCAAAATCTCCATCCCCTCCCCACTCCTGGGGGAAGGATACTGCAAAATCCCCATTCCCTCCCCACTCCTGGGGGAAGGATACTGCAAAATCCCCATTCCCTCCCCACTCCTGGGGGAAGGATACTGCAAAATCCCCATTCCCTCCCCACTCCTGGGGGAAGGATACTGCAAAATCCCCATTCCCTCCTCACTCCTGGGGGAAGGATATTGCAAAATCTGCATCCCCTCCCCACTCCTGGGGGGAAGGATACTGCAAAATCTCCATTCCCTCCCCACTCCTGGGGGAAGGATACTGCAAAATCCCCATTCCCTCCTCACTCCTGGGGGAAGGATACTGCAAAATCTGCATCCCCTCCCCACTCCTGGGGGAAGGATACTGCAAAATCTCCATTCCCTCCCCACTCCTGGGGGAAGGATACTGCAAAATCCCCATTCCCTCCTCACTCCTGGGGGAAGGATATTGCAAAATCCCCATTCCCTCCCCACTCCTGGGGGAAGGATACTGCAAAATCCTCATCCCCTCCCCACTCCTGGGGGAAGGATACTGCAAAATCCCCATTCCCTCCTCACTCCTGGGGGAAGGATACTGCAAAATCCCCATTCCCTCCTCACTCCTGGGGGAAGGATATTGCAAAATCCCCATTCCCTCCCCACTCCTGGGGGAAAGATACTGCAAAATCCCCATTCCCTCCTCACTCCTGGGGGAAGGATATTGCAAAATCCCCATTCCCTCCCCACTCCTGGGGGAAGGATACTGCAAAATCTGCATCCCCTCCCCACTCCTGGGGGAAAGATACTGCAAAATCCCCATTCCCTCCCCACTCCTGGGGGAAGGATATTGTAAAATCTCCATTCCCTCCCCACTCCTGGGGGAAGGATACTGCAAAATCCCCATTCCCTCCCCACTCCTGGGGGAAGGATATTGTAAAATCTCCATTCCCTCCCCACTCCTGGGGGAAAGATACTGCAAAATCCCCATCCCCTCCCCACTCCAGGGGGAAGGATATTGTAAAATCTCCATTCCCTCCCCACTCCTGGGGGAAAGATACTGCAAAATCCCCATTCCCTCCCCACTCCTGGGGGAAGGATACTGCAAAATCCCCATTCCCTCCCCACTCCTGGGGGAAGGATATTGCAAAATCCCCATTCCCTCCTCACTCCTGGGGGAAGGATATTGCAAAATCTCCATCCCCTCCCCACTCCAGGGGAAGGATACGGCAAAATCCTCATCCCCTCCCCACTCCTGGGGGAAGGATATTGCAAAATCCTCATCCCCTCCCCACTCCAGGGGGAAGGATATTGTAAAATCTCCATTCCCTCCCCACTCCTGGGGGAAAGATACTGCAAAATCCCCATTCCCTCCCCACTCCTGGGGGAAGGATATTGCAAAATCCCCATTCCCTCCCCACTCCTGGGGGAAGGATATTGCAAAATCTCCATCCCCTCCTCATTCCTGGGGGAAGGATACTGCAAAATCCCCATTCCCTCCCCACTCCTGGGGGAAGGATACTGCAAAATCCCCATTCCCTCCCCACTCCTGGGGGAAGGATATTGCAAAATCCCCATTCCCTCCCCACTCCAGGGGGAAGGATATTGCAAAATCCCCATTCCCTCCCCACTTCTGGGGGAAGGATATTGCAAAATCTCCATCCCCTCCCCACTCCTGGGGGGAAGGATATTGCAAAATCCCCATTCCCTCCCCACTCCTGGGGGAAGGATACTGCAAAATCTCCATCCCCTCCCCACTCCTGGGGGGAAGGATATTGCAAAATTCCCCATTCCCTCCCCACTCCTGGGGGAAGGATATTGCAAAATCTCCATTCCCTCCCCACTCGGGGACAAGCCAGAGGTGGTATTTGCCGGTTCTCCAAACTACTCAAAATTTCAGCTACCGGTTCTGCAGAACCTGCTGGATTTCACCCCTGGGTGGGACCCAGAAGACTCGTATGGAGGGTCTGAATGCACAGATGGGGAGAGTGGGAGGAAGCTGGAGAGAGCAAAGCCGCTCAGCTCCCTTTCTCCAGCCAACCCAAAACTGGGCCATGTCGGTTTCAAGAGAAAAGGAAATCCTGGGGAATTGTCCTTGTCTAGCTTTCAGCGCTGGGATGTCCCTCCTCTTTAAAGACTTTTTCCTGGAGAGCAAACAGGGCTTGGAGCCTGGCCAGCCATGATAAGACACCAGGCAAAAACTCCAGCTGCAGGCGTGGGGGTGATTCGGAGGAGGTGGCCCGTTTCCCCCTGTGAAAAGTCTGCAGCGGGGGGGGGGGGAGAATCTCGTTTGAGCAGTGGGTGAGGAGGAGGAGCAGGAGGAGGAGGAGCAGGAGGGAGGGAGAGAAGGAAGGAAGGAAAGAAAGAAGGAAGAAAGGAAGGAGAGAGTTAAGGAAGGAAAAGAAGGAAATAATGGAGAGAGGAGAAAGTTAAGGAAGGGAGGAAAAGATAGGGAGGGAGGGAAGGAAGGAAGGAGAGAGTTAAGGAAGGAAGGAAGGAAGGAAATAATGGAGGGAGGAGAAAGTTAAGGAAGGAAGGAAAAGATAGGCAGGGGGGGAGAGAAGGAAGGAAGGAAGGAAGGAAGGAAGGAAGGAAGGAAGGAAGGAAGGAAGGAGAGAGTTAAGGAAGGAAAGGAAGGAAATAATGGAGGGAGGAGAAAGTTAAGGAAGGGAGGAAAAGATAGGGAGGGAGGGAGGGAGAGAAGGAAGGATGGAAGGAAGGAAGGTAGGAAGGAAGGAAGAAGAGAGTTAAGGAAGGAAAGGAAGGAAATAATTCAGGGAGGAGAAAGTTAAGGAAAGAAGGAAAAGATAGGGAGGGAGGGAGAGAAGGTAGGAAAGAAAGAAGAAAGGAAGGAGGGAGTTAAGGAAGGAAAGGAAGGAAAAAATGAGGGGGGGGAGGAAAAAGGTGAAGTGCAGTGAAGGAAGGAAGGAAAAGATAGGGAGGGAGGAAAGGAAGGAAGGAAAAAATGAGGGAGGAGAAAGTTAAGGAAGGAAAAGATGGGGAAGGAGGGAGGGAGGAAAGGAAGGAAGGAAAAGATGGGGAGGAAGGAAGGAAAGGAAGGAAGGAAAAAACCAAAACAAAGGAGGTCTAAACCCAGCCAAGAAATAGCTTCCAAAGGTCTTACCTTGCAAAATGTTCTTTCCCAGAGACCCAAAACCAGTAACATTTGGAGAACAGTTTCCAGATGTTTACTTTCAGGCCTAGCTGCCCATTCAGACATCAGGACCCCACCCACCCCTTTCGAAACGCATTCTGAGCCTGGGCTTTGGGCACGGCCAGGACACACTTCTGTTTGCCTCCATAGGGCCTTTTGAAGCCATAAAACTTCATTCAGATTTCAACTGGCTGTTCAGATAGCAGCCACCCCTCCCTGAACTTGAGACTTTCCCCCCCCAGATGTGCAAGACTAGGGTGCCCATGAGCCTCAGCCAGCCTGCGGGAGGGGGGGGGATTCCTTTAAAAAAATCCTAAAACTTAGGATGTGAAAGCATCCATTCCTTCGAGCTTTCTCGAGGCGAAGCCAAGGGCTTCACCGATTGAGCAGCTGACCCTTCATTTTTTTTTTAATTTGGGGGGATATTTTCCACGCATCCTTTTTGGCACCCCTTCCCCTGCCTGCTTTTAAAATCTCAGCAGATACGTCCGACCCCGAGACTTATCTGAAACGGTATATAGCAGTGATGGCGAACCTTTTTTGGTTTGCGTGCCAAAAGGGGGGGTGCGCGCGGTAGCGCGCGCACACGTGCCCACACCGATTCCCTCCCCCCCACGCATGCGCACAACCCCCCCCCCCCCATGCTGCCCCCTGCGCATGTGCACACTCCCCGCGCAAAGGCCTTACCAAAGCCTGGGACGGTAAAAAACGACGAAACGGGCAAACCGGAAGTTCAGAAAACGCACTTCCGGTTTGTCCGTTGGGGTGTTTTTTGCACTCCGGGGCTTCAGGAAGCTTCCCTGAACCCTCCGGAGTGCTAAAAACAGCACAAAGGCAAACCGGAAGTGCGTTTTTCCGAACTTCCGGTTTGCCCGTGGAGCTGACAGGGCAACGCCTCGCGTGCCCTCCGATATGGCTCCGCGTGCCACCTGTGGCACGCATGCCATAGGTTCGCCATCACTGGTATATAGGTTCTCCTGCTTGAGCAGGGGGCTGGACTAGAAGACCTCTGGGGTCCTTTTCCTCTCATTCTAGTCTAGTCTAGTCTATTTCCTAGAGAACAGGCGAAAGAGAGAGAGAGAGAGAGATATGGGGGAAGAGCTTCAAGTTTTTATTTTGTTTCGGTTGAAGAATCCCTCAAAAGATACAGCTTGTTATCTCCCTGTTTGGGTTTCAAAATATGTAGCCGAATTTTGACGCTCTCGGCAACAAGAAACACAAAGCCCTGTTCTCCCCTGTGGTGGTTTTTTGTGTGCAAAAGAAACAACTCTTAAGCGTTACTTTAAACATTGAGACCGTCACTTTCCCCCCTCCTCCTCCTCCCCCACCTCAGCCGATCCAATTTTTAGAATAATAAACGTAGATGAAGTACATTGACAATCCGAGAGTTACACCAGAGTTTCTCTAACGTGGCCATCGTGGGATGGCTTACCGCTGGATAACAACGCCCATCATGCTTGTCGGTGCATCTGCCTTGGTGCCTCTTCCAAAGCTGTCTTGCATTCGAAAGAGATCAGCGGTTCCCAAAAACACTGGAGTAAATTTTGCAGGGAGGACACACACACACACACCCAGCTGCTGTGGCCTAGAGGTGGAGCTCTTGCCTCACAATCAGGAGGTTGTGAGTTCAATCCTAGGTAGAGGCAGATGTAGGGTCTCCTGTTTGGGCAGGGGGTTGGACTAGATGACCTGCAAGGTCCCTTCCAACTCTGTTAATCCGTAAACACACACACACACACACAGAAAGAGCCATGGGTTAGCCTTCCAAATTAAGATGGGATAAAAATGAGAATTTTAGCCTTCTTAACATGTCAAGAGACAGCAAGCAGTTAAGATATTGCCGACACACGCAAGGTCGTTGTCCTGATGAAATCTGGAAAGGTGGAAAACTCCAGTGGCCCTCAGAAGCTTCCTAATTATCATCATCGTCGTCATCGTCATCATTTTTAAAAATAGCGCTCCGAAAATGTTCCATTGGCGCCCATGGAAACGGTTTCATGCCTTAAACGGGGCAGTCCCAAAAAAAGAAAAAAGAAAAGAAAAAAGAAAAATTCCATCAACATCCAGGACCGTTTTCTGAAGATCTGAAGGTCTCGCGAGTCCTCTTTAACCTTATCTTCCCCAGCTTGATGTTCGCTGGCTGCTTCCTGTTTTGAAAACAGGATGAAGGTGGCATTTCTGGAGGCTTTGGGGGTGGGTGTCGTGGTGGCGCTGGTTTAGGGAAAGCCTTGGTAGGGACGGTTGGCGTGGAAAAAAAAGAGAGAGGAAGTTTTGGGTCAGGGATGAAAAATGGGGAGATGGAAAGCAGTTGGCTTCCAAAGATGAGAAATGCTCTTTTAGAATGTTCTTCTACAACAGACAGCTCCAACGGAGGATGACCCTGAGGACCAGCAACATCAGACGACGCTATGGAGGAAAGGAGGCAGTCGTGAAGCCATGCTTCTAGACCAGGGGTCTCCAATCTCGGCAACTAGACCAGGGGTCTCCAACCTTGGCAACTTTAAGACTTCTGGACGTCAACTCCCAGAATTGAAGAGTTGAAGTCCCAGAATTGGGAGTTTAAGTCCACAAGTCTTAAAGTTGCCAAGGTTGGAGACCCCTGCACTAGACTAATCTTCTCTCCAACACTACCCTTTGGGGTGACTACATAGCCTTCACTGTTGCTGTGGCTCCAGGATAAGACACTACGGTAGATATGCTCATCAAAACTTCACAGGATGGATGGTTTTGTTGCCTGGCCTTCTCTTTGTTCTCCTTAGCTTCTGGCCACCAGCTCCAAGCTTGGAAGTCAAGAAAGGGCGGGGGATCAAAAGCTCTCCTACCAAGGTTACCATTTTATGACCGTGTACCTCCAGAGACCCAAATAAGCCACAATCCACAGCGGGGGTGGGTGGGGTTGGGGGGGGCGAAGGGAAGTGGGAAAGAAACAGTGAGAAAGCAATCTTGGTTAGTAGATCGTAACTTCAGGCTGGAGAAGGAACAAGAGGGATGTGGGCCTTCCCTTCTCCATCTTCTGGGGTTTTGTCCCTCAACGATCACCGGTTGGAGACATGTCGCTGGGAACAGCTCTGCTCATAAGCCTGTAAGAGGGAGAAAATGTCCATCATGGTTTAGCTGTTTTCGTTCCTTTTGGTCTTCACCTATTTTTTTTTCCCAGTCTAAAAAGTAGACCGAAGGATGGAAGATAATCTGGAATTGATGGGGCCGTACATTAAAATAAGGACACCCAATAAAAGCTCAAATCACTCTGGTTTTTCCAAACTCACCAAAACTGGAGATGTCAATGTCTCCCACCCCCAGAGGTAACAGAGATTAGATTAACAGAATTGGAAGGGACCTTGTAGGTCATCTAGTCCAACCCCCCTCCCAAGCAGGAGACCCTACACCATTTCTGACAGATGGCAGTCCAGTCTCTTCTTGAAAGCCTCCAGTGATGAAGCTCCCACAACTTCTGAAAGCAACTTCTGTTCCATTGGTTGATTGCTCTCACTGTCAGAAAAATTCTCCTTATTTCCAGGTTGAATCTCTCCTTGTTCAGTTTCCATCCATTATTCCTTGTCTGGCCTTCGGGTGCCTTGGAGAATAGCTTGACCCCCTCCTCTCTGGGGCATCCCCCCAAATATTGAAACTCTGCTATCCTATCTCCCCTGTTCCTTCTCTTCTCTAGACTAGCCATGCCCAGTTCCTGCAACCGTTCTTCATATGTTTTAGCCTCCAGTCCCCTAATCATCCTGGTTGCTCTTCTCTGCACTCTTTCCAGAATCTCAACCTCTTTTTTATAGTGTGGTGACCAAAACTGGATGCAGGATTCCAGGCGTGGTCTTAGCATAGCTGGAAGACCCCAGCCCCACAGTTACCCCCTTGTTTTCACAACGGAGGGAAAAGGCTCTCGCCTCTTTTTTCCCCCCTCCCCAGCCAAAGGAATGCGCTTTGTTTTCGAACCCCTTGCTTGGGGCCGACGGCTCGGATGGTTGATGCCCAATTTTGGGTCAACGGTACCCCTGTCTGGCACCCTAACTGACAAGGCTTAGGCTTGAGGGTGGTGTGGTGGGGAATCCTATCTCGCCGGCAGCCTCCCGTTTGCCGACACGGTTCTCCATCCCCCCCCCCCCGCAGCCACCTCCCCGATCCTGTCGGTGCCCAGCTGCAGGCACAAGAGCACATGTTGCTATGCATGGCTTAGCAACATGCAAGATGTATTCACAAACCATAATGAAATTATCGCGGCCAGACAATGCAGTGACACTCAAGCAGACAGAGGCCACGGCGATAGTCTTCTTCGCCAGAGAGGAAACAAAAGGAACACCTCATTGTGTAGGTAAATATATGACAATATTCTTTCTCCTCACCACCACCATCACACACACACACACACCCCACACACACCTGCACAGCCCACCCACCCCTCTTTTCCAGGGCGCTCAGCTCCCCACATAATGGAACGTAATGAATATCACCAGATCATACCTCCATAAAGCCAGCCAGGAACACATTGGGGAGAGGGTGATGTTTGGGGTGGGGTGGGGTGGGGGGAAAGAGAAAACATGTGGCCTCTTGTCAAGTGAATATGGGGTCTAGAGGCTTTTGATGAGGAGGGGGCTCCGGCGAAGCAAGAGAACAGCCCTTTCCATTCTTCCCATCAGCACTTTGCGCCGTGTTTAATAACAACATTGTTATCCCTTTCTATGGCCGAGGTCCTGAATGCAAATTTGCGGTTTGAAAAACACGCTCACGGAAGAATAGAAATTGGTCGGCGATTCCCGCGGCTGCTGGCCTGATCGGGAGGCTGGGTTTTTGTTTGCAAAAGTTT
The DNA here is from genome assembly GCA_023053685.1 of Diadophis punctatus similis. Taxonomy (NCBI): domain Eukaryota; kingdom Metazoa; phylum Chordata; class Lepidosauria; order Squamata; family Dipsadidae; genus Diadophis; species Diadophis punctatus. The sequence goes on from JALIGW010000153.1 coordinate 31,895, forward strand.
AAAAAAATATATTTATCGCCGCAACTTTCTCAACAATTATTCTGCAGAGCGGGAATATAGCAGTGGTGGGTTGTAAAATATTTTACCGCCAGTTCTCTCTCGTGCGCGCTTGCATATGCGCAGGAGCGTCGCCGGCGGGTGGACGGAGCCTCCTGCCGCCAGCGTTACCGGTTCTAAGAACCGGTCCGAACCGGGAGCAACCCACCCCTGGAATACAGATAGCCATCGACTTCATTTAGGGACCGTTCAAAGTTATGACGGCACTAAAAAAGGTTCCTTAGGACCGTTTTTCACTCTCATAGCATCCCCAGGATCACGAAATGAGAATCCAGATGGTTCATATTTATGACGAGTTGCACTGTCCCGGGGTTGTGCAATCCCCTTTTGCGACCTTGTGACTGTAAACAAAGTCAATAGGTTTGAACAACCGGGTTTACTAAGTTAACAACTGCGGTGATTCGCTTAACGACTATGGCAAGCAGGGTCATAAAATGAAGCAGGTTCACTTAACGAATGTCTCGCTTAGCCACGGAAATTTTGGGTTCAGTTGTGGTCCTAGGTTGAGAACTAACTCAGGTCTGTCCTAGGCATGAATTCTGAGCATGACAAAGACTCCTTAATAGCGGAACTTGAGAGACGATTACTATGCTTACAAAAATTAGAAATTGATCGGCGATTTCCGCCGCAGCAGTTGGCCTGATCTGGAGAGTATTTTTCGTCTTTTGCAAAAGTTTGATGATATTATTATTATTATTATTATTATTATTATTATTATTATTATTATTATTATTATTATTATTATTATTATTATTATTATTATTATTATTATTATTATTATTATTATTATTATTATTATATTTTATTCATTAAACATGAAACTCAAGTCAACTGAACATTCAAAAATGCATCACAAATACCATTGACTGGTGCTAATGGTTGATACGGGTTGCTGCCAGCATCCTAGGTATCTACCAAGTACAACATTATTATTATTATTGTTGTTGTTGTTGTTGTTGTTGTTGTTATTGTTATTGTTGTTGTTGTTGTTGTTATTATTATTATTATTATTATTATTATTATTATTATTATTATTATTATTATTATTATTATTATTATTATCATTATGATTATCATTATCATTATCATTATCATTATCATTATCATTATCATTATCATTATCATTAGCACTGGGAAGTGGTATATAAGTATATAAGTCTAAGTGCTATTGCCCTTCCTTCCTTCCTTCCTTCCTTCCTTCCTTCCTTCCTTCCTTCCTTCCTTCCTTCCTTCCTTCCTTCCTCCCTCCCTCCCTCCCTCCCTCCCTCGAATGCAGTATTGCAGGCTAATTCTGCTCACTGCCAGTAGTTCGATCCTCACTGGCTTAAGGTTGACTCAGCCTTCCATCCTTCCGAGGTGGGTAAAATGAGGACCCAGATTGTTGGGGGCAAGAGGCTGACTCTGTAAACCGCTTAGAGAGGGCTGTAAAGCACTATGCGGTATATAAGTCTAAGTGCTATTGCTATTGCTATTGCTATTGCCTTTCATTCCTTCCTTCCTTCCTTCCTTCCTTCCTTCCTTCCTTCCTTCCTTCTTCCTCCCTCCCTCCCTCCCAATGCACTATTGCATGCTAATTCTGCCCACTGCCAGCAGTTCGATCCTGACCGGCTCAAGGTTGACTCAGCCTTCCATCCTTCCGAGGTGGGTAAAATGAGGACCCAGATTGTTGAGGGCAAGAGGCTGACTCTGTAAACCGCTTAGAGAGGGCTGTAAAAGCACTATGAAGCAGTATATGTATATAAGCCTAAGTGCTATTGCTATGTGCTATTGCTGTTGTTGTTGTTGTTATTATTATTATTATTATTATTTATTTATTTATTTTGCAACTTTCTCAACAAATATTCTGCGGAGAAGGAATACTCAGGTCTGGATTCTGAGCGTGACAAGGCTCCAAGATTGTAGAATTTGAGGCATGATTTCTCGCGTTAAAAAGACTCCAGAGGTTTCCTTCTAGCCCTAAACCAGTGAAAATTCCGCAAGGCTGAACGTAACAGGGGAAGGCCTTACCTGATGATTTGAAGGCAGTCAGTTGTACAGCCTGGGAAAAAACAAGAAAGAGAGAGAGATGATGATGATGATGGTGATGCCCCCCCAAATTTCTGCAGGTAATCCCCATTTGTCTTCAGTCTCGTAGCAAAACAGTTTCCCAGAAAACAATATTTATTTATTTATTTATTTATTTATTTATTTTGGGATTCTTATAGGCCACCCTACTCTCTGGGGACTCATATCCGATTAAACTTTGCTAATCAAACTTTCATCGGTGCCCTTTTGAGTTTGCAAATGTGAGCGTCGACCACATAACCTAGCAGTGCTTAAAAAAACCTTTTTTAAAAAATGTGTTTATTGTCCCAAACCAAGATTCTGTCTTTCGCCTTTCTATTCTGACAACGCTAAGAGGTCATGATCAAATTCCAGCTCAATTTTTTTCTTTTTTTCCTAATTTCTTTTCTGGATCGCTGGCTTTTCCCAACCTCTGTTCCCTTCAGAACTGGAGATGCAATTGTTGTTGTTTTTTAAAAGAGACTTATTTTGTGTTTTTACGATGCACCCTTTGTAAAAAAAACTATTTTAATCTATTCCGCCTCACAGCCTCCTTGTTGCTGGAGCCCTAAAGCATGATGTGAGTTGCAGTCTGTATATCTGCAAAAAAAAGCAAGTGACTCCATTTTCAGAGACTCAGAGGGTTAGAGGGACACCTCGAGGTCATCTAATCCAACCCCCTTTGGACAAAGGGCTGCCCAGTCTTTTAAAAATCTTGTAAAATAATAATAATAATAATAACAACAACAGCAGCAGCAACAACAACAACAATAACAACAGAGTTGGAAAGGACCTTGGAGGTCTTCTAGTCCAACCCCCTGCTTAGGCAGGAAACCCTACACCACTTCAGACAAATAGTTATCCAACATCTTCTTAAAAACTTCCAGTGTTGGAGCATTCACAACTTCTGGAGGCAAGCTGTTCCACTGGTTAATTGTTCTAACTGTCAGGAATTTTCTCCTTAGTTCTAAGTTGCTTCTCTCCTTGATTAGTTTCCACCCATTACTTCTTGTTCTACCGTCAGGTGCTTTGGAGAATAGCTTGACTCCCTCTTCTTTGTGGCAGCCTCTGAGATATTGGAAGACTGCTATCCTGTCTCCCCTGATCCTTCTTTTCATTAAACTAGACATACCCAGTTCCTGCAGCCGTTCTTCATATGTTTTAGCCTCCAGTCCCCTAATCCTCTTTGTTGCTCTTCTCTGCACTCTTTCTAGAGTCTCCACATCCTTTTTGCATCGTGGCGACCAAAACTGAATGCAGTATTCCAAGTGTGGCCTTACCAAGGCATTATAAAGTGGTATTAACACTTCACGTGATCTTGATTTTATCCCTCTGTTAATGCAGCCTAGAACTGTGTTGGCTTTTTTGGCAGCTGCTGCACACGGCTGGCTCATATTTAAATGGTTGTCCACTAAAATCGTGAGTGAGTTGCACAAACACAGCCACAACGAACCTTGAAGTCAACCTCAATGCTAGCTGCGTTGTTCACCCGAGTTCAGCAAATCCACTGTGGTGGGTTCAGCTCACTCGTATCAACAGCCTTGGGGGGGAAACCCTGTTATGATTTTATCACGGATAAAATATTGTTTGAGCCCAGTGAGTGTATGTACATAATGTGTGATCAAGTCATCGTTGACTCATAAATCACTGCCTAGATATTCCCCATCAATATGCACCGACACGCATAAATACACACCCACACACCACTCTGCGGTGCACCAGACTGAAAGAACCTGCTCCTTTTTAAAAAAAACAAAACAAAAACAAAGCTAAGTTTCTAGACCTTATGATCAGGAAGTCGATCTCGAACGACCGAGAGCCGATCTTTGCATATTTCCTCCCCACCACCCTCTGCTGCCTATTGTCGATGGGATCATTTAATCCTCCCGTCCTGGGTTGTGCGTAAGAAAGGGTGGGTGGTGGGGGCTACCCATTAAACCGACAAACCAACCGGTCTTTCCATAGACGGAAAAAAAAAAAGGAGCAGAATTTGCCTTATTCCGAGGACACTTTCAACCTCTTCTAGTTTCTCCAGCTCCGGAAAGCGATGGGGAAACCATCGCTTCCTCTCCGCCTCCGAAGTACCAACGCTGGCCTTGGCATTTAAAAACCAGCGGCGACGCTTAAGCGCTGACCGCCCTGGCTGGCTTAATTGCTTTAGCCTGTGCTTAAGACCGGGTGCCCAGTAACTTGGCAATGACATAGGTCGCTGGATCTAATGCCCTGGGAAGTGACTGGCACCCTACTTTTCTTAGCCCACTCGCGAGCCAATCAAGACCCCTCCAAAGAAGAAGCTTGGCAAGATCACTTCGCTGATTAAACGGGGGTGGGGGGTGGGGGGGCAGGAAAGAAGAGTGTGTGGGGGAGGGGAGGAGGAGGAAGAGCTGTTTATTTGACGGAGAGGCATTGGATGTCAAGTCGTTCGAACACGGCATAATCCTTTTCAATAGCCTGGCAGAAATGTAATCGAGGCTATGCGCGGCCCCTACATCGTGATGGCGTCAGCTGGGAAGCTGCTCTCGCTGCCCGCGACGGAACGGGCGAGGGAGGGGGACAACTTAGTACACAAGATCATCTACCTTAACGTCCCACCTGTTAACGACTACTTTAATTTCAACCGCAATAACGCCAGGGCTATCAGTAGATGCAAACTAAATGCAATCCGCTCTAATCTTGATTGCAGAAAATACGACTTCTGCAATAGAGTAGTAGATGTCTGGAACACTTTACCTGATCCTGTTGTTACTTTCTCTAACCCCCCCATACCTTTTACCTTAACCTGTCTACCGTGGTTGGACCTTACACGTTTCTTAAGAGATCCCTAAGGGGGCGTGCATAAGCGCACCAGCGTGCCTCCCGTCCCTGTCTTACTTGTACCCCTTTGTAGGTACTCATTTTATGGCTAAGTTTTGCTTTTTCATATCCATTTATTTGTGCCCCTTTTTCATGTGTCCTGTTTCCTTGCCCTTGCTGACAAATAAAAAAATAAAAAATAAAAAAATAAAAAATAAAAAATAAAAAAATAAAAAATAAAAAATAAAAAATAAAAAATAAAAAAATAAAAAAATAAAAAATAAAAAATAAAAAATAAAAAATAAAAAAATAAACGGAATTTGGAGGGTCTCCTGGAAGGCATCCCATGGAAGGCCCCCCTCTTTCCACAAGGCTCAGGGGCAGTTGGGGATTGAGAGACCCAGCCTCTTTCCTTGGGTAGGGGGCTTGAGGGGCAGCCCTTATTCTTAACAGGTTGGGTGGGCAGTACCCTACCTACCCTGCAGCTTCTTGCCCAGGGGGGACACCGGGGAGTTTCTGCAGGATTAAGGCAGACCCTTCCCACGATGTAGAAGGACTCGGCAGATTCAGTTGGCCCTCCAGAAGGCATCAGATGGAGGGTTGGTTGCAACCTTAGATTCTTGAGAGGTAAGGCAGGTGGGAGGACGGGGGATAGACAGGACAAAAAGCAGCGTTTGTCTCGTCCTTGCAGGTGGGTATGGAGAAGAAGAGAAGGGGCGTGCTTTCTTTCCCTGAAAGGCCTCCTAGATGCTGCTGGCATTCACCGATTGACACACCCCATGGGCCCCTTATGTGCTCAATCAGGGAGATCCCTCCGTAAACTGGCCCCACAGCCTTCCTTCCTTCCTTGAGACAATGGGTGATCCGTCTCACAAATTGTTCCTCCTAGCACGTCTTTCTCCCACAAGATGGTCAATCTAATCTTGCGTAGCTTCTTCTTCTCTGGCAATATTACACTGCTAACCAGAGCATACAAAACATTTGCCAGACTAATCCTCGAATACAGCTCACCTGTCTGGAACCCACACCGCATATCGGACATTAATACAATTGAACGAGTCCAGAGATATTTCACAAGAAGAGTCCTCCACTCCTCCACTCACAACAAAATACCTTATTCCACCAGACTTGAAATAGTGGGATTAGACAATTTACAACTACGTCGCCTTCAAACTGATCTAAATGTAGTTCATAAAATTATCTGCCACAATGTCCTACCTGTCAATGACAACTTCAGCTTCAACCACAACAATACACGAGCTCACAATAGATACAAACTCAATGTAAACCACTGCAAACTCGACTGCAGAAAATACGACTTCAGCAACAGAGTGATCAATGCTTGGAATGCACTACCTGACTCTGTGGTTTCTTCCCCAAACCCCCAAACTTTAACCTTAGACTGTCTACAGTCGACCTCTCCTCGTTTCTAAGAGGTCTGTAAGGGGCATGCATAAGCGCAGCAGCGTGCCTACCGTCCCTGTCCTACTGTCCTATTGTCCTCATTTATCTGTACTTACTTTGCTTATGTTTATGTTTATACCTATACCTGCTATCTTATACATGTTTGACAAAGAAATAAAATAAAATAAAATAAAGTAAATAAATGGTGTCCTCCAGATATCTGGGAGTCCAAAGATGGCCGAGAGAAAGAGGAGCTGTTTGGAGCAATGTACAATAAGGTGCTTGACTGAGGCTAGGACCACAAGTGGTATTCACTTACTTTCCCTACCGGTTCGCAAATGTCAGTGTGCGCATGCGTGCATGTGTCTTTGTCCTTCCGTGCATGTGTCTTTCTCCCATGCGGCTGGCACACATGCGCGTGTCTGCAAAATGTGCCTAAATAGGATGGCATAGCGCCAGGGTGGGTGGGCGGGCCCACTACTACCGGTTCACCTGAACCGGTCCGAACCAGCTGAATACCTCTGGCTAGGACGTACACCCCACACTTGGCCATAAAACCTGTTTTCCTCGACACAAAGAGACAAAGAGTGGAATTTGCTCAACGCAATATGCTCACACTGACCAAGGGGCTTGATCCCAAGGGGCAGGTGATCATTTAGGGTAGGAGTGTCAAACCTGAGGCCCGCGGGCCGGATCTGCTTAAATCTGGCCTGCGGGGCTGCCCTGGAAACAGCAAAGGACCGGCCGTGGAGAAGGCTAGCAAAGCAAACTAAAAGCGAAGCAAAACCAAAGGAGAAATGTTTCCCCTTTTGCATTTGAGCATCCAAGAAGGGACAGGAAAGGAGAAAGGGAAAGAGGAAAGACAACGAAAAAAAAGAAGGGAAGGAAGAAGGAAGGAGAATGAAGAGGGAAGGAAAAAGAAGAAGGAAGGAAGGAAGGAGGGAGGGAAGGAAGGAAGGAGGGAGGGAGGGAAGGAAGGAAGGAAGGAAGGAAGGAAGGAAGGAAGGAAGGAAGGAAGGAAGGAAGGAAGGAAGGAAGGAAGGAAGGAAGGAAGGAAGGACAAAGTTGGAAGGGACCTTGGAGGTCTTCTAGACCAGCCCCCTCCCAAGCAGGAGAACCTATACCATCTCAGACAGGAAGGAAGGAAGGAAGGAAGGAGGGAGGGAAGGAAGGAGGGAGGGAAGGAAGGAAGGAGGGAGGGAAGGAAGGAAGGAAGGAGGGAGGGAGGGAGGGAAGGAAGGAAGGAAGGAAGGAAGGAGGGAGGGAAGGAAGGAAAGAAGGAAGGAGGGAAGGAAGGAAGGAAGGAGGGAGGGAAGGAAGGAAGGAAGGAGGGAGGGAGGGAAGGAAGGAAGGAGGGAAGGAAAGAAGGAAGGAAGGAAGGAAGGAAGGAGGGAAGGAAGGAAGGAAAGAAGGAAGGAGGGAAGGAAAGAAGGAAGGAGGGAAGGAAGGAAGGAAGGAGGGAGGGAAGGAAGGAAGGAAGGAGGGAGGGAGGGAAGGAAGGAAGGAGGGAAGGAAAGAAGGAAGGAAGGAAGGAAGGAAGGAGGGAAGGAAGGAAGGAAGGAAGGAAGGAGGGAAGGAAGGAAAGAAGGAAGGAAGGAAGGAAGGAAGGAGGGAGGGAAGGAAGGAAAGAAGGAAGGAGGGAAGGAAGGAAGGAAGGAAGGAAGGAAGGAAGGAAGGAAGGAAGGAAGGAAGGAGAAGGAAGGAAGGAAGGAAGGAAGGAAGGAAGGAAGGAAGGAAGGAAGGAAGGAAGGGAGGGAGGGAGATTATAATGAGAGGGAGGGAGGTTCTGAGGAAAGTTCTGCCTTAGCACTTGGCCACCACAGGTGCACGCCCGCCCCCTGACATGAGTGACCTTGAGCTGGCCATGCCCACCCCAGCCTTCCGAGGTCAAACCCAACTCTGTGAAATGGAGTCTGACACCCCTGATTTAGGGCATCTTCTGAGAGGTGGGTGGGTGGGACTTACCGGTTTCTCAGGTGACATAATTGATGAAACGCTCCGTGGGATTTTGGCACTGAAGTTCCCTATATTAGGAAATGGGCATGAGTCGGGTGCAACAGCAAACATCCCGATGCAGCGTGTGTCTTCCCGCTGGCTGGAAGGCAAAGCCGCTCTCCCTACCTTTGCTCTTGGACGCTGCGTCCTTCTCGCCGGAACAGGTTGTGTTTTCCGGGGTGGTTGGGTTGAATCTGGCCATCTCCCAGGAGGTGTTCCTGGGGCTTGACAGATAATTGACAGGGTGGGAGCAGTTCTGAAACAAGAAGAGGAGAAGAGAAAACCTGGAGGAAGAGGGCCTTCCCTGAAGTCTGGGAGAAGCAGGAAAGCACTTCTGAGAGATTGAAAAAGCAGGTGGGCCTCCATAACTTTGTGCAAAGAGGGGCTGGATCCAGGCCCAGGCAGTTCTCCTCTGAGCGGACCCATTGAAAGCAACCCATTGAAGATGGTTTTGACTCCTCTTCTGTTCTGTTCTATTGTATCCCTTATTCTATTCTATTCTATTCTATTCTATTCTATTCTATTCTATTCTATTCTATTCCATTCCATTCCATTCCATTCCATTCCATTCCATTCCCTATTCTATTCTATCCCTTATTCTATTCTATTCTATTCTATTCTATTCTATTCTATTCTATTCTATTCTATTCTATTCTATTCTATTCTATCCCTTATTCTATTCTATTCTATTCTATTCTGTTTTGTTCTGTTCTGTTCTGTTCTATTCTATTCTATTCCTTATTCTATTCTATCCCTTATTCTATTCTATCCCTTATTCTATTCTATTCTATTCTATTCTATTCTATTCTATTCTATTCTATTCTATTCATATTCTTCATTCCAATATTATTCTATTCTATTCTATTCTATTCTATTCTATTCTATTCTATTCTATTCTATTCTATTCTATTCATATTCTTCATTCCAATATTATTCTATTCTATTCTATTCTATTCTATTCTATTCTATTCTATTCTATTCTATTCTATTCTATCCCTTATTCTATTCTATTCTATCCCTTATTCTATTCTATTCTATCCCTTATTCTATTCTATTCTATTCTATTCTATTCTATTCTATTCTATTCTATTCTATCCCTTATTCTATTCTATTCTATTCTATTCTGTTCTGTTCTGTTCTGTTCTGTTCTGTTCTGTTCTATTCTATTCCTTATTCTATTCTATCCCTTATTCTATTCTATTCTATTCTATTCTATCCCTTATTCTATTCTATTCTATTCTATTCTATTCTATTCTGTTCTGTTCTGTTCTGTTCTGTTCTGTTCTGTTCTGTTCTGTTCTATTCTATTCCTTATTCTATTCTATTCCTTATTCTATTCTATCCCTTATTCTATTGTATCCCTTATTCTATTCTATTCTATTCTATTCTATTCTATTCTATTCTATTCTATTCTATTCTATTCTATTCATATTCTTCATTCCAATATTATTCTATTCTATTCTGTTCTGTTCTGTTCTGTTCTGTTCTGTTCTGTTCTGTTCTATTCTATTCATATTCTTCATTCCAATATTATTCTATTCTATTCTATTCTATTCTATTCTATTCTATTCTATTCTATTCTATTCTATTCTATTCTATTCTATCCCTTATTCTATTCTATTCTATCCCTTATTCTATCCCTTATTCTATCCCTTATTCTATTCTATTCTATTCTATTCTATTCTATTCTATTCTATTCTATTCTATTCTATTCTATTCTATTCTATCCCTTATTCTATTCTATTCTATTCTATTCTATTCTATTCTGTTCTGTTCTGTTCTGTTCTGTTCTGTTCTGTTCTGTTCCTTATTCTATTCTATCCCTTATTCTATTCTATTCTATTCTATTCTATCCCTTATTCTATTCTATTCTATTCTATTCTATTCTATTCTGTTCTGTTCTGTTCTGTTCTGTTCTGTTCTATTCTATTCCTTATTCTATTCTATTCCTTATTCTATTCTATCCCTTATTCTATTGTATCCCTTATTCTATTCTATTCTATTCTATTCTATTCTATTCTATTCTATTCTATTCTATTCTATTCTATTCATATTCTTCATTCCAATATTATTCTATTCTATTCTGTTCTGTTCTGTTCTGTTCTGTTCTGTTCTATTCTATTCTATTCATATTCTTCATTCCAATATTATTCTATTCTATTCTATTCTATTCTATTCTATTCTATTCTATTCTATTCTATTCTATTCTATTCTATTCTATCCCTTATTCTATTCTATTCTATCCCTTATTCTATTCTATTCTATTCTATTCTATTCTATTCTATTCTATTCTATTCTATTCTATTCTATTCTA
>JALIGW010000153.1:47500-65000 GCA_023053685.1 Diadophis punctatus similis
CTGGACAGCCACTTGTCTGAAATGGTATGGGGTCTCCTGCTTGGGCAAGGGGGTTGGACTAGAAGACCTCCACGCTCCCTTTCAGCTCTATTCTTATTCTTTTATTCTTATTCCTTTATTATTCATTCTTTTATTATTATTTCATTATTAATAACTGTTGAGGACTTATTTCTAAGGGGTTCCATACCTCCTTTATTCTAAACAACTATCTTTTATTTTTTTTAAAAAAAAATTTCCTTTAGATTTATTTATTTTGCTGGTACTTTCTAGCTAGAATTTTCAGCTCAACCTCAGATACGGAAGTAAAAAAAAACGTGTGCAGGAATGAAAAGCCCACATCTTTGACTTCAGAAACAAGGAAGGTCTCCATCTAGAGGCCAAAATCTGCCCCAAGTTTATAGGCCAAGGATAAAATAGATGAGAATGTTATTGTGCAATTCCGATGCCTCGCTTCTGGAATTTTATAAGGGGTCCAGATAACTTGTAACTTTCTTGCACTTTCTCCGTACTTTCTCTTCTGTTCTTTCTTTTTTCTTTTTTTTTTTAAATCTATTTCCAGCCAAAAATGCATCGAAAGGAAAGAGAAAAATGGTTTGAGTGCCATTGAAACGAAATAAACGTCCTTTAAACCAATTTTATCCCATCCTCCCTTTCCCCCCCCCCCAAAAAAAAATATGTTTTATACAATTTAGAAAATTTTATGTTTGTCCTCAGGAGATAAGTAAGTGGCCAAAGTGAGTTTGGCTTATAGAATTCTGGAGAGAAAAAAGGAGAAAAATGTTGCCGGTTTCTATTTGGTCTTGAAATTAGAGTTAAGACCAGTGATTAATTTTATGACGATTTATTATTAATAACTGTTGTTGAGGACTTATGTCTAGCAGGCTCCTTTATTATAAACAAATATCTTTTATTTCAGAAAAGTGGCCTTTGGATGGATTTGTTTTCCTGGTTTTTGCTCTTCAATTTTTCCTGCAAAGCCAAATTATTGTTATCATTTTTTCCTTATGAAAATACGGTCCCTGCGACTTAAAAGGCACCCCGAATTTCGTGCTAGCTTGGCCCAGGCGCAAGAGAAACCCTGCTGTTTTAAATGGGAGCCAAATGATTGGAAAACTGCCCGTTTTACAGAGAAGGAACCGGAGCTGGGCAGGACCCACAAAGTCACACACACAAAACACACACACACACACCCCACTTTGCAGAAATGCGGGGATACTGCGGAGGGCTGTCTCCTCCGAGCTAATTCTGTGCAGCCTCTCTTCTATTTATGCCGTGATGAATTCTTCTTGCAAACTCTGTGCCAGGAGAATCTCTACCCACAGGTTTGGAGAGTTGTGAGTTTTGTTTTTTCTGAACGAAAACTCTCTCCCTTTTCACTCGGGGAACCAGGCTTTGTCCTCACCCAGGATGGGGCTTCTCGCCACCCACCCACCCACCCACCCAGGTTCAGAATTTCATTTCCTAGCTGTAAATCAACCCAACTTTGCACTCCAAGCATTGTCTCTGTGCTTTTATTTTTTTTAAAAAAAAATATCTGATAGGGTTTTCGCTTCTCGCTTCTCTTATTCTGTTCTCTCTATCTCAAAACTTCGCAGCTGATGCATTAATTGCAGCTCTCTGCAAGCCCCAGGACTCCCACGCAGGTGGAGGGAGGGGGCCCAGCGCCTCATTGCACTCTTTGCAGATGGAAAGAGGCATCACGGGTGGGAAAACAGGACACACCCACACAGAGAGACACACACCCACACACTCACACACACACTTTCCCTTTCTCTCCTGCCTCTGGTTGGCTCAGGGTGTTTGCCTCCACCTGGTTCTTAGACAGCTGAATTTTTAAGGGGGAGGAAAGCTGACATCCCAGGGCCCGTAAATATTTGCCTGTCTTTTCCAGAGCAATTACATCTCTCAGCTAAACTGCGGCAATTAAATACTGTTTTGTTCCAAACAATCTTTACCAGCCGTTGAAGGAAGACGGCTCAATTGTCCAGCATTTGTTTCTGATTCCTGGGTTGAGTTGTGGGTTTGATTTTGAGGGTGGGAAAGACGGTTGGATGAGCGGGCGGTGGGGATGAGGAAAGGAGGAAGTAAAAGGAGAGGAGAAGAAAGGAAGAGAGGGAAAAAAAGGAGAGGTTGGGAAGGAGGGAGGGAGGAAAAGATGAAAGGAGAGAGGAAGGAGAAGAAGGAAAGGGAAGGAGGAAGGAAGGAAGGAGAAGGGGAAGGAGGGATTGAGGGAGGAAGGAAAGGGGAAAAGAGAAGGAAGGAAGAGAAGGAGGGAAGGAGGGAGAGAGGGAGGAAGGAAGGAAAAGGGAAAGAGTGAAAGGGAAGAAGGAAGGAAGAAAAGAAAGAGAGAAGTGAAAGAGGGAAAGGGAAGGTTTTCCCAAGTGTAATATTTCATAATGTAATGTTGTTGTTGTTATTACATTATATTAATTTTAATCAGGGGTGGGTTCTTCCCGGTTCGGACTGGTTCGCCCGAACCGGTAGCGACCCACTGGTGAGGTCACGATGATGTCACGGACCCAGTTTGGTCGGCGCCAATCCGTGGGCGCCGCCATCTTTTTTTTTTTTTTGAATTTTTGAATTTCATATTTATTTATTTATTTATTTATTTATTCTTCTGAGCATGCGCAGAAGCCGAGTTTCTGGCACTGTGCATGTGGTCGCCATCTTGTTTTTGGCTCCCCCCCCGGATTTTTCGGCACTGCGCGCCACGACGCAGGAGGCAGCGAACCGGCAGCGAGGTAAGTTAGAACCCACCCCTGATTTTTAATACACGATTAAACAGTGTACTATTTAATAAAGGAATTTCATCCAGCACGAGTCAGGCAGCCGATCAAAATTATATTTGCTAAACTGTGGTTTTCCTTGAACAAGATGTTGCGCTGAAATAAACCACCGTATTCTGCTGAGACCAAATTTAAGGAACCACCGTATGGCTTCCCATACAGTGTGCTGCCCCCTTTTTCTATCCACCGCTTTTAGCAAGAATTTCTGAGTGAGGTCCAAGCTAGCGCTCTCGCTTCCCTAACAACGCTGCAGATCCAAGGGGCCACTGTTGACTATGTATGGTCCCCATAGGACAGTGCTTCTCAATTATTTTCTGTTACGCCCCCCCTAGGAAGAAGTATACATTTTGCGCCCCCCCCAACTCTCCACCGGGACGATTGTTTGCAATATTCGGCACATTTTCACTTAAAAAACTCAAGCGGCTTATCAGCGTGATTGGGGTGTAATGTATTTAAGTGACGCCTTAATTTATTTGGCTTCATGCTGTCCGCTGCCAACATTTTTAGACACAGTAAACATACCGATTTTTCCTCGTCTCCCACCATAGTCACAGTGAAGCCAAGCGCTACATACGCTTCGTCATATTTTCCCGTCTTAGCTTTCGGGAGATTTACGTTTGTCTCATTATCTCCGTCTCTCTCCTCCTTTCTTTTCATCCCTATTAAATATTTTTCCATGGTGTCTCTTAAGGGTTTGTTATCTGCACTTCATGTCTCCTACTCTGTGCTGTGTGCTATTGTTCGGTGCAAAATACCCCTACTCCCTGCGGCAAAAAAAGCATGTTCCCCGGGGTCATCCGCCCCCCCTGGCATCGCTCTGCGCCCCCCCAGGGGGGCCCGACCCACTATTTGAGAAGCTCTGCCATAGGAGCATCTAAGAAAACGAGGTTCATTGCTTAGAAAAAGGTGTGTGCTTTGGAGCGCCCAGTTCACAGTCGTGATCAGTATAAATAATGCTTTGGAGTTCACTTTTTGCCTGTGTCCCATGCAGGGGCGGGTTCCTAATTTTTTTACTACCACTCTGTGGCTTATTTTGTAGGTGTGGCTTGCCAGCCATGTGACTGGGTGGGCGTGGCTTGCCAGCCATGTGACCGGGTGGGCGTGGCTTCTGGGATTGCTGAAGGGAGGGGAACTGAGATAGGTCCTGCCACCCATTCCCCCTCCCCTCAGCAGCTCGAGAAGTCCGAAACGTGCGAAAATGCCTAGGATCATCACCCCGCGTTCGTGGCTTCTCGGACTGCTGAAGGGAGGGGAATGGAGATAGCTCCTGCCGCCTGTTCTTTCAGCTTCTCACATGCTCCCTCAGCCATCCTCCCCTGCTTGGACTCACTGTGGGGTAGGAAGGCAGCGCATGCGCAGTGCCGGAAGCTTGGCTTCTGGGCATGCGCAGAAGAAATTTTTTTTTTAATTAAAAAAAATATTTTAAAAAAATGGCGGTGCCCAGGCACCGGCAACCAACCGCACCGGTACTGTGACATCACCAGCGGGCCACTACTGGTGCTATAGAGTGGACCGCACCTGTAGGAACCCACCACTGACCCGAACTCACCTGGAGGGAGTTTAGCATGATGAAGATGTAAGCCCAGGTAACGCTGAGGTGAACAAGGATGCCGCATACCCAGGTCAGGCCCAGGACAGGTAGCAGCACCAAAATGGGTTTGGTGGTTGCCCTGGAAACGGAGAACAGAACAGAAAACGGTTGGCATCTTCCCAAACCCAAGCCCCATAACTGGATTCGGTGAATCAGAGCCAGGTTCATCGGGGGGGGGGGGGCAATTTCTCCATCCCTTCTCTGGGCCTGGTGGAAAGATGCTCATGTATGTTGTTATCTTCTGCTTTGGGGTTTTCTTATCTCCAAGCCTAAGATGACTCCCAGAGCTTGCGACAGAGCAGATTCCACAACCACAAAAAATGAGAAATAATCCGGGCTTCCCCTGTAGGCCTTTCCAAATTACCTCCAAACAAACAGGACAAAACCTTCCCCCCCCCTTTTTTTTTTGGCTCCTTGTCGAGAAAGACCAGGAAGCTGTGGACAAGCCCACACCCCACCCAGGAAGTGAACCCCAGAAGAACCAAACGTTTTGTGGGTGACTTTTCCAATTATGATTTCTTTTTTTTTTAAAGAATAATATTTATTGAGTTTTCCTTTAAAAACATAACAATTAAATACACACAACAACAAAAATAAACACAACAGAAAAAAAACAAATACAAAAACTGTAGAAAACACTACAGTAAGCAAATAATATACGCAGTCAACTACAAACATAACACCGACTAATACAAACCATAAAAGTGAAATCATGCTTCTTTGACAGCCTATTAGCTATTACTACTAATCTTTATACACTCGATTATATATTATATCTGTATTTATACATTATAAATATTTCTACAGCTAATTTACCCAATTCATCCTGCTGTTTGCAAACATTACTCCAGTCAGAAAGTGAGGTAAAGTATCATAGTATATGAAATAAACTACAGTTTGTTATATCATTGCAAGAAGTTATACTATAATAGATTTCTGTGTTTTTTTTGTCCAAGCCAATTATACCATCTATCCCAGGTTTTATAAAAATCTGTCTCTTCATTGTCCTGAATTTCCATCGTTAACTTGCACATCTCTGCTACTTCCAAAATGTTATTGACCACAGTTATCATTGTTAGTATTGAGTCCAATTTCCAAGTTTGTGCGTAAGTAATTCTAGCGGCTGTAGTAATGTGTAATATTAAATATCTATCTTCTTCATCAAATTTTCCCCTAAATATGCCTAGTAAGAATAATTCTGGTTTTAATTCAAGACTTCGTGCTATAATTTGTTCTATTATAATTTTAACCTTATTCCAAAATATTCTCACCTGGGGGCAAGTCCACCAAAGGTGGTAATATGTTCCATTTTCTATTTTACACTTCCAGCATTTAGGAGATAATTTAGTAAACATTTTTGCCAGTCGGGCCGGAGGGAGATGCCATCTATAAAACATCCAATTATGATTTCTTAATCAGAGCTTTTGGGAGGAAGCCAGAAGAGCCTCCATGACGTCCAACAGAAATAAGTCTAGCTTTGGACTTATTTGCAGGCCGGTTCAATCGGGGACTTGGCTCTTCTAAGTCATCCCACCCACCCTTGGGTGAAGATGCCTCCAAGCCACCAAACTGCAGAGAGATGTCATCTCGCCCTCCAGCCCCGGCCTCCACCTTCAGCACTGCAAACCGCGTGGAGGATATTTACACCACCAGAGGAACAGTGTGTGTGTCTTGTGGCTTGCCCAAGGCGCCAGCTAAAAAGCAACAAGAGATTTCCATCCGTTGGTCTTATCGGAGGAAGCTCCGGGAGATGATCGGTTTGACCCTGAGCGGGGGCAGACGTGAGAAAAAGAGAAGGGCGGGGTGGCTCCAAGCATCAAGAGGTGGCTTTGAAGGAACAGGTTGGAGAGATGGAATAGAATAGAATGACAGAGTTGGAAGGGGCCTTGGAGGTCTTCTAGTCCAACTCCCTGCTTAGGCAGGAAACCCTACACCACTTCAGACAAATGGTTATCCAATCTCTTCTTAAAAACTTCCAGTGTTGGAGCATTCACAACTTCTGGAGGCAAGTTATCCCACTGGTTAATTGTCCTCCCTGTTAGGAAGTTTCTCCTTCATTCCAGGTTGACCCTACATAATTTCAGGCAAACAGTTGTCCAGTTTCTTTTTGAAAGCCATCAGATGATGCACCTACAACTTCTGGAAGCAAGCCATTCCCAATTCATTGTTCTCACCATCAGGAAGTTTCTCCTTAGTTCTAAGTTGCTTCTCTCCTTGTTTAGTTTCCATTCACTGCTTCTTGTCTTGTCCTCAGCAGCTTTGGAGAATAGCTTGATTCCCTCTAATTTGTGGCAGCCCTTGAGATATTCAAAGACTGCTATCATGTCTCCCCTGGTCCTTCTTTTCACTAGACTATCCATGCCCAGTTCCTGCAACTGTTCTTCGTATGTCTTAGCCTCCAGTCCCCTAATCATCTTGGTTGCTCTTCTCTGCACTCTTTCTAGAGTCTCCACATCTTTGGAAACCAGTGTTGTCCAAGGATGTCCCTTCCAAAGGTGGAAAAATAAGATGCTGTATTCTATTGGTCCAGTCTCGGTCTTCTGTCCTCAAGACACATTGGGCAGAAATTGTGAATGGAAGACGCTAGAGAAGATGGCATTGATAGCAATAGCAATAGCACTTATATACCGCTTTATAGTGCTTTACAGCCCTCTCTAAGCAGTTTACAGAGTCATCCTATTGCCCCCAACAACCTGGGTCCTCATTTTACCCATTTCGGAAGGACAGAAGGCTGAGTCAACCTTGAGCCTGGTGAGATTCGAACTGCCAAATTGCAGGCAGCCGGCAGTCAGCAGAAGTAGCCTGCAGGTGATGGTGATGGAAACCTTTCTTTTGGTGGTGCTAGATGTTGACTTGTTTGTGGAAGCTAAGACACCTTTCCAAAATTGGCACGTTGTTAGCAATTGGCTTTCATTCTGAACTACATTCATGCACCAACGTCAAAATGTTTTGACCCCGGTGCTGTGTCTGGCCAAAAGTCACTGAAGGACGCCAAAGTTTGGAACGGTTTTGGAGACACGATCAAACTGTTCCTGGTTTATCCATCAAGCCTTTGGAATCAAAACACCCCAATCTAATTTTGTTGACTGTCAGGGGGAAATGAATGTCTGTCTGCCTGTCTGTCCATCCATGCCAAAGGCCACCGAGAGACAGAATCATGTCAACATGATTTAGAGAACTGACAAAAGGCAGGCAGCCTTTTTAAGATCAAGGGATGGTACTAATACCATTCTATAAAGCCCTAGTAAGGCCACATCTAGAATACTGAAGCCAGTTTTGGTCACCACTGTCATGCAGTGATTTTTATTGCCTGTTATATGTATATGCAGGGAGATGCATCCCTATTCATTATAATGGTTTATTCCTGAGCACGTGATTGATATGTTCTTGTACGCATGTGTGCATTCCATTCTCTCCTTCTGTTCCTGGCTTCCATTGAAGCAAGACCTACTTTTATATCAGAGATGTAGACTAATGAGGATTTATTGTTTTGTACCGAAATAAATATTTTTACTTAGACTTTTAAACTGCGGTTTCTTTTCTAATGTCTGATGTCCGGGAAAAGATCAAACTTCTCCTTTGTGAGATTAATTATTGCCTCTGTCAACCACACTATAAAAAAAGAGGTTGAGACTCTAGAAAAAAAGCAACCAGGATGATGAGGGGACTGGAGGCTAAAACATATGAAGAACGTTTGCAGGAACTGGGCATGGCTAGTCTAGTGAAGAGAGGGACCAGGGGAGACATGATAGCAGTCTTCCAATATTTGAGGGGCTGCCACAGAGAGGAGGGGGTCAACCTGTATTCCAAAGCACCCAAAGGCCAGACAAGGAACAATGGATGGAAACTGACCAAGGAGAGACTCAACCTAGAAATAAGGAGAAATTTTCTGACCGTGAGGACAATCAACCAATGGAACAGAAGTTGCCTTCGGAAGTTGTGGGAGCTGCATCCCTGGAGGCTTCCAAGAAGAGACTGGACTGCCATCTGTCAGAAATGGTGTAGGGTCTCCTGCTTGGGAAGGGGTTGGACTAGATGACCTACAAGGTCCCTTCCAACTCTGTTCATCTGTTAATCTTTCTAACTTTGCACCCACAAGAAGGAACACATGCACACACGGGTCTGACTCACCAGATTTGAACTCCAATTTGCTTCTCTAAACTGCTGTTGGGGGTCAGCATCCGTGAGCGACGCCTTGCACTGGAGACGGTCACCATCACCACCCGGAACAACACAAAGGTGTTCACCTAAATGACAATGACATCAGTTAAGACTTCCAAGGACTTTGAAGGAAGGTCCCCAAATTTTCCTTCTGGACAACCTACAATGATCACACCTAAAATGAATTTTAATAGTGAAAAAAGGAAGTTTCTACACTTAGGCAAGGAAAACCAAATGCACAGGTGTAGTATAGGTGGCAACTGGCTCAACAGCAGTAACTGTGCAAGGGATCTTGGAGTCCTAGTGGACAACCACTTAAATATGAGCCAGCCATGTGCAGCAGCTGCACAAAAAGCCAACACAGTTCTAGGCTGCATTAATAGAGGGATAGAATCAAGGTCACGTGAAGTGTTAATACTACTTTATAATGCCTTGGTAAGGCCACACTTGGAATACTGCATTCAGTTTTGGTCGCCACGATGTAAAAAGGATGTTGAGACTCTAGAAAGAGTGCAGAGAAGAGCAACAAAGATGATTAGGGGACTGGAGGCTAAAACATATGAAGAATGGTTGCTGGAATTGGGTATGTCTTGTCTAAGGAGGAGGAGGACCAGGGGAGACATGATCGCAGTGTTCCAATATTTGAGGGGCTGCTACAAAGAAGAGGGAGTCAAGCTATTCTCCAAAGCACCTGAGGGCAGGACAAGAAGCAATGGGTGGAAACTAATCAAGGAGGGAACCGACCTGGAACTAAGGAGAAATTTCCTGACTGTTAGAACAATTAATCAGTGGAACAGCTTGCCTCCAGAAGTTGTGAATGCTCCAACACTGGAAGTTTTTAAGAAGATGTTGGATAACCATTTGTCTCAAGTGGTATAGGGCAGTGATGGCGAACCTTTTTTGGTTCGCGTGCCAAAAGGGGGGGGGAATGTGGGGGATCACGTGTGTGCGTGCCCACACTCATAATTCCATGCACCCCCGCACATGCACGTATGACCCCCCTGCTCCCAGCATGCAATGGTACGCCCATTTTTCGCTCTCCCCAGGCTCCAGAGCCTTTCTAGGAGCCTGGGGAGGGCGAAAACGGCCTTCCCCAGCCCCTCTGGAGGCTGGAAACAGCCTGTTTCCCGACTCCCAGTAGGCCCAGAAGGCCCGAAAATCAGCCGGCTGGTGCACACATGCACACCGGACCTGAGCTCGCGTGCCCACCGATATGGCTCCGCGTGCCACTTGTGGCACCCGTGCCATAGGTTCGCCATCACGGGTATAGGATCTCTTGCTTGAGCAAGGGGTTGGACTAGAAGACCTCCAAGGTCCCTCCCAGCTCTCCTATTCCTATTCCTATTCCTATTCCTATTCCTATTCCTATTCTATTCTATTCTATTCTATTCTATTCTATTCTATTCTATTCTATTCTAATTCTACTCTACTCTACTCTACTCTACTCTATCCCCTATTCTATTCTATTCTATTCTATTCTATTCTATTCTATTCTATTCTATTCTATTCTATTCTACTCTACTCTACTCTACTCTACTTTATCCCCTATTCTATTCTATTCTATTCTATTCTATTCTATTCTATTCTATTCTATTCTATTCTAAATTATATTCTATTCTATCCTATCCTATCCCTTATTCTATTCTATTCTATTCTATTCTATTCTATTCTATTCTATTCTATTCTACTCTACTCTACTCTACTCTACTCTATCCCCTATTCTATTCTATTCTATTCTATTCTATTCTATTCTATTCTATTCTATTCTATTCTATTCTATTCTATCCTATCCCCTATTCTATTCTATTCTATTCTATTCTATTCTATTCTATTCTATTCTATTCTATTCTATTCTATTCTATTCTATTCTATTCTATTCTACTCTACTCTACTCTATCCTCTATTCTATTCTATTCTATTCTATTCTATTCTATTCTATTCTATTCTATTCTATTCTATTCTATTCTATTCTATTCTATTCTATTCTATTCTACTCTACTCTACTCTACTCTACTCTATTCTAATCAAGGAGAGAAGCAACCTAGAACTAAGGATAAATTGCCTGACAGTTACAACAATTAACCAGTGGAACGACTCGCCTCCAGAAGTTGTGGGTCCTCCAACACAGGTAGTTTCTAAGAAGCGATTGGAGAACCATTTGTCTGAAATGGTGGTTGAGCAGGGGGTTGGACTAGAAGACCTCCAAAGTCCATTCCAACTCTGTTATTCTGTTATTTGTCTACAGAAATAGGCTTGGACCCAGCTGGCAGAACCAGAAACAGTCTCATCTGAAGGTGTTGTGAAGTTACTACTCAATAATGTACAGACCTGGCACACAACATCTATCTAAGGTTCTGCTTAATTCAGGGTTGGCTGGGCGGGGAGTGGCAAGTATAATAGCTTTGGGTGTGGAGTTTTCCACGTTCAGCTCCACTGATGCTAGATGGGGCTGAGGAAAATTCTTACTGGTACCCAAGGTGATGTTGGACATACTTGAGGAGTTAAGGCGAGGCAACCTGCAATCAGTGGTGGGTTCCTACTGGTGCGGTCCACTCTATAGCACCGGTAGCGGCCTGCTGGTGATGTCACAGTACCGGTGCGGTCGGTTGCCGGTGCCTGGGCGCCACCATTAAAAAAATTTTTTTTATTTTTTTTAAACATTTTCTTCTGCGCATGCCCAGAAACCTGACAATTAAGTCTTTCCCCGTCCCTTTGCTTGAAAATAATAAGAAGCTCACATTTGACACTTTTCCTTCGCTTTTGCCTAAAGCTTCCCAAAGTGGGCATTTTCCGAAAGCTTAACCTTTTATACTGTTAATTTTATACAGTTTTATACTGTTATTCTTTAGACGAAAACATTGAGGACTGTTAAAAGATACTGTTCTTTTAACAGTCCTCAATATTTTCTTCTAAGGAATTCATGACTGAAACCAAAATTGCTGTATGAGACTTGCTTGTCTTTTAACTATAGCATTTTCTGCAAAGAAAGGTTGCTGTGTTGCCATGGTGTAACACGCACTTTGTATGCAAAGCTTTTCATGTAAGGTATAAAATAGCAAAAATAGTAGTAACATCTCTCTGAAATAACTAATATATGACCGGCAAGCCACGGCCACCCAGTCACATGGCCGGCAAGCGATGCCCACCTGGTCACATGGCCGGCAAGCCACACCCACAAAATAAGCCACGCCCACAGAGTGGTAGTAAGAAAATTAGGAACCCACCCCTGCCTGCAATGGACGATGGATGGAGGGGTGATATGGTGAGGCCGATGACTTTGTTGAGGGAGAAAAAAAAAATCACAGAAACGTTGAAGTTGGAAGCAACTTCTTTGATGGTGGACATGAAAGAGCCCTATTTCTGGGCCTTCAACACCAGAGGTTGGATGAGGAAGGCCAGGAGTTCCACCAAAGACTTTGGCCCTTACTGTTAGGACAAAGAGGACGGGTCCCACAAAAGCCCAGATGACCTCCGTCTGCACATTCAGCCAACAGTGATTGTCCGCCACGTATTTGTTGAACGAAGTGGCCAAGGTGACACCAACAATCAGCACGGGAAGCCCTGGAAAGAAGAGATTGGTAGGTCAGTGTCTTCATCCCATCTCCCATGGTCCACTTGGCCATTGAGGAAGAACCACAGTTGACTGCTCTGCTTGAGCATTTCTGACGGAATAAGAATTATTCCTATCGAGGCGATATAGGATCTTGCTTCCTTGAAGTCATCCTGACTTAGAAAATAAAACCGAGATTCAATTCTAATTAACACAATATTTATTTCAGTACAAAAGTAACAAAAAAAATTATAAACCTTATGAAGCTACATTGTCTCAGCTAAGAAATCACGTCTGCCTCGGGCGAGGCTCACAGGAGAAGAAGGAAGGAGGAGACTCCTGGAATGTAATGAGCCGAGGTGGCGCAGTGGTTAAAAGCAGCACTGCAACCTACCAGCTGACTGCTAGTTCAGCAGTTCAGCTGTTCAAATCTCACCGGCTCAAGGTTGACTCAGCCTTCCATTCTTCTGAGGTCGGTAAAATGAGGACCCGGATTGTTGGGGGCAAGAGGCTGAACTCTGTAAACCGCTTAGAGAGGGCTGTAAAGCACTATGAAGCGGTATATAAGTCTAAGTGCTAAGTGCTATTACTATGTACACATGCGCAGTAAAACATATCACATGTCTGCTTGATTAGAAAATACAATAAACCTAGAAATATTGCAGAGGTGCTCAACTGGCAATATTCACATCGTGACAATTTCGTTGTCTCTAACTAGCACATCCTTTCCCCTTTCTGGTCTATCCTATGAAGCTCACCCAAGTTCTCTCCTCCAAGCTTCAAATAAGACATGTAGGTACAGGCAGTGGCTGTGTGGTTAAATGAATCTTGGTTTACTCAAAATGTTTTGATGTATCTGCATAACCCATTCAACCATATGTTAATGGGTTTCGTTTGCACGATAGGGATATCTACAAAATCGTTGGCTTATTTGTGGTTCAGTCAAACCCAGCTATAGAGATGTCCAATGAGGAGTTGGCCATTTCCCATCCAATGGACTCGACTGCTCCTTCCCCAATGTGGTCCTTCCCTACCGGACATCCAATCCATTCCTTCCCATCATGGTACGAGGAGTGGAGAGAACTGTCACGGTGTGAATATTGTCAGTTGTATGTCTATGCAGGGTGCTGCATCCCTATTCTAATATTATGGTACATTCCATTACAAGCAGAACACGTGATATGATCTTGTACGCATGTCCACATTCCTAAACCACCATTAATCACTTTTGACTTGGCTCTGACCTGAATGGTCGCGTTTTCTTAGCAAAGATGTAATTAATCAGGATTTATTGTTTTTGTACCGAAATAAATATTTTCTATTAGACTTTTAATCTCGGCTTTATTTTCTAACTGTCTGAATTCCAAGTAAAGATCCACATCGCCTCTATGAGATTTATTCTCCCCCCAACAAGAACATCGTTGGGCTCACAGCAGACCTCTGATCAACTCCAGCTTAGGTTTGAACAAGTTGGATCAACTGGATCCCAGGAAGAAGAAATCTATCCCGGTCTTCTCATTGCCCCTTCCCTTTACTTGACCTCTGGGATACAGACCCCAACCGGTCACATAGTAGAACCGCATCCTCCGATCCTCACTCATGTTGACGGCCACCACTTTGCTCCAGAGCAGAAGACCTTCCACCAACATCCAAGCGAAGGCCGCCATGAAGAAGAGGTGGAGAAAGGCCGTGACAGCGAAGCAGACACCCTGGGGAGAGAGGGAGAATCCTGTGGTCCTGTGGTCTGGGGGAAGGAGGAAAGGGCTTGAGGGATTCTCTGTGGCCCCCTCCCCATTCAGCTAGGGCAGGTAGGACACCTCCCAGGTGGTCCTCCTCCTGTTTCCCAGCTCTTCTCCTGACCTGGTTGATCTTGGCCAATTCACTGAACATTAGCAAGGCTTCTGCAGCAGCCAAGGCGAAGATCAAGTTTTTATGCACCGTAGTTCTCTCGCTTTTGGGGACCCTGTCGAAAGGGGAAATAAAAAAGATTTTGGTATAAGCTCTACTAAGTGTATTCTACTCCTGTAGTTTTCTCTTTACTAAAGGGACTGAATGGGGCCTTGGGGAGGTTAGGACAGGGTTAGGGGAAGGGATCTTCCAGCGTCTCTTTGAGATCCCTTCCCACTCTGAAGCTGGACTCACACAACTGGTTCATATCCGGGCCAAGGAAGGACCTCATGGATGCATTCACATGACCCGTCAAGTCTTCATCTTGGTTAGATGTTTCGGAAGGTTGTGTGAACGGAGCTCACTTGGTTGGTTGGTTTCAAGGTGCCGTGTGGACCCGGGAAAGGAGCTGATTGGATAAGACGTGTGTCCGTCTGTGTTATTTCAGACTCACCCAACGGCTAAGAAGAGCACCAAGGTGACCATCAAAGCACAGAAGGACACGCCACAGCCGACAAACGTCAGGGTCTTCAGCGTGGACTCCTCCTCTAGGCTCCTCTGCAGGGAACAGAGATAACCCGATGAAGGTCAGGAAGGGGTGGGGTGGGCCATCGCGGGCCCCACCTCAACAGCTTCCTTGCAACGGGCCAGTTCAGCTCTTGGGACATCAGGTTTTTGCATCAGGGGGTGTGAAGGGAAGAGATCTGGAAAAGGGACTGCGGAGGATTCTCCTCCAGCCAAATAAGGATCCACATTCCGTGGCTTCTCCCCATGGTTCCACCAAAGCCCCCCCCCCAAGAAGTGTCTTCCTCCATAGGGAACGAAACCAGGGGCGGGTTCCTAATTTTTTTACTACCACTCTGTGGGCGTGGCTTATTTTGTGGGTGTGGCTTGCCAGTCATGTGACCGGGTGGGTGTGGGCCTCGGGAGCTTGGCAGCAGCCGGAGAAGTGGGGGGGGGCATTGCCCACCCGCAACACAGCCCCCTGCAGCGGGAGCAGCAAGACCGCGGCAGCGGTTCTTCTAGGAGGCTCCGTCCGGCCTGAATGCTTCTCCCCATTCGATGATCCTAGGCTCCTGCCGCCCGTTGTCCCTTCCCTCAGCAGCTCGAGAAGCCTCGAACGTGCAAAAATGCCTGGGATCATCACCGCACGTTCGTGGCTTCTCAGACTGCTAAAGGGAGGGGAACTGGGATAGGTCCTGCCGCCCGTTCTTTCAGCGTCTCACGCGCTCCCTCAGCCATCCTCCCTTGCTTGGACTCACTGTGGGGTAGGAAGGCAGCGCATGCACAGTGCCGGAAGCTCGGCTTCTGGGCATGTGCAGAAGAAAATTTTTTAAAAAATTAAAAAAAAAAATTTTTTAATGGCGGCACCCAGGCACCGGCAACTGACCGCACCGGTACTGTGATGTCACCAGCGGGCCACTACCGGTGCTATAGAGTGGACCGCACCTGTAGGAACCCACCACTGAACGAAACCCTCCCAACCCCCTTCTAACCTGAACTTCATAGACCTGCAGCAGGACTGCAAAGTTGGTGGTGTGGTTACAGGCACAGGTGGTGAGATCCTCCTGAGAAGACGACACCGAGCAACCTCTGGTCGACCAGCCTCCAACACCTTCAGGACTGAAGAGCAAGAAAACCTTCTGGGCCCAGATGCTCAAGCCCTGGACACCAAAGGCTCCCACCCCAGGGAAGGTGCCCATGGAAAGGAGCTGAGAACAACCTCCAGAGACCTCGACCCAACTCTCATCCCCCTTTCCTAATTAAAAAAACCCTTCCCTGGTTCACCTACTTCAAACGCAACCCAACCAGTAGGCCAAGGGTCGGCAACCCGCGGCTCTGGAGCCGCATGTGGCTCTTTCATTCCTCTGCTGCGGCTCCCTGTCACTGGTCAGTAAAAGGAAAAACAACGCCACTCTAGGGGGAGACTCTATGGTGGAGGAACTGGACTCCTGGTTGGCAGAGGAAAAAGGACGCTGCACTAGGAGGAGACTCTATGGTGGGGAAACTGGACTTCTGGCCGGCTCCAGAATTAAACGGGGGGGCTTCCGGTTAGGATCTTTGTGGCTCTTTGAGTGTTTAAGGTTGCCGACCCCTGCACTAGGTTCACCGACTGATAAATTAAGTTGTCTGCGGTGCACTTATGGGGCAGCGTGATTAGCAGACCACAACGTTCATACAGATGGATGGATGGGTTTTGTTGGTTGCTGTTGTTGTTGGTTCGTCTGTTGGGTATACTCAAGGCGGCCTTCTACAAAAGGGTGAAGCCTCTTGTGTCGGACGCAGATCAACACTGGGTTCCATCTGCTTTAAGAGGAAAGTTGGAACCAGGAAGCCATGCGGGAGTCAGCAATGGAGTTTGGGCCGAACGTCTTGTCACGATGTGAATATTGCCCGTTGTGCATCTCTATGTTTTCTACTGTTTTCTTATATTTATGGTCAAGCAGACGTATGACATATTCTACTACGCATGTCTGCATTCCAGAGGTTTCCTCCCTTTTTTCTCTTCGCCATTTCTACCAAGGTAGAAGTGATTTATTCCTTAGCCGATAAAATGTAGCTTAATAAGCTTAATAAGGATTCTTTTTATTACTTTTCTACTGAAATAAATATTTTGTTAATTAGATTTGAATCTCGGGTTTTATTTTCTAAGTAAGTATGTTTTCAAAAGGGAAGCAACGATCCATCGACCTCCGGGGGATCTCCCCCCGCTAACACGTCTGTCCATCAAGTCCCCCCCCCCTGTCTGTCCTCATTAGACAGTTGCAACTTCCAAGAGCGGGTACTCTTTGAAACTAGCAAGGATCCCACAAGCTCTACCCAATATCACTGAATTCTTTCTTTCTTTCCTTCCTTCCTTGCCTTTTCCAAAAAAAAAAAAAATGCAACTGGGAGACTTCTCCGAACCCGAGCCTACCTTCTGCTGAAGTTCCAAAAAGCACAAACTGGTTCCACAAGCTGGTCTGGTAATGCCTACAGAGAAATAAGTTTAGAGAGAAGATAATGACTTTCTGGAAAAGGCATAACGGAGAAGATGCTGGCTGGGACAAGGTTTGTGGGTTTCTTGGAAGTTCTCCTTGGGTTCATCTTGATACGTTGACCGAGTTGCCACCAGCCGCAGATTTCCCTAAATCTCCCTGGTGTTGGTGTTATGTGGAGGAAAGGTCTTGTTTAATTTATGAAGGATCCTTCAACCACAAACTAAGACCCATTGCGTTCCTTCCTGGAAGTTGGGGTGACCTTTTAAAATGAAACCTTTATTGTTTCGTTTTAAAACTTGCAAGGCGCCTTGCCCAGGGCATGCTGATCTTCAGAAGCTCAAAAGCCCCAAGAGTCTATGGAGATTCTCAGTCATCCAAGGTCACAGTTGTCCCAAAAGTGATTTTTTTTTCAAGAGGCAACTGGACTTTCTGGTTTCCCGTTGAAGGCGTTTCGCTCTTCATCCAAGAAGCTTCTTCAGCTCTGGCTGGATGGCCACCATCCAGTCAGAGCTGAAGAAGCTTCTTGGATGAGAAGTGAAACATC
>JALIGW010000153.1:70000-107500 GCA_023053685.1 Diadophis punctatus similis
TTCTCCTCTGGACCTCTTAAAAACAGCTTGTAGCTTTTTTTCTGGTGCAAAGATTCAAACCGAATTGAGGAAGTTTTGGAGAACCTACCTGCCATCATCCATGACCTTACCTCTCGCTCTCAGGCGCTCCACTTCCTCTGCTGGGATCTCTATTGCATCCAGCTGGTCCCAGCGGTGGGTTGGCATCAGGGAGGGCCCACCGCCAGCTCTCTCTGGGCCCAGCTCTGCCCGTCGGACCTCAATCCCTGGAAGCAGAGGGACCGGACACTTTGGTCGTGCATGGAAGGGATCCCACCATATTTCTACCCAAGGCTGCTCAAGGGCCTTGCAAAAAGTTCCTCTCCGTGCTGAATTAAAAACTAAGGGCCCCCTGGCCCCTTGCAGAGAAATGGCACCTACCTAAGTTAACTTAATGTTGAAATATTTTTTTTTATAAGGGAGCCATGCAAATGAACTTTTGAGCCAACACAGAGGGTTCCTGAGCGGCGTGAGAAGAAGCGCCCTCTTGTGGCCACTGAGCAAAAGAGCATCAAAAGCATCTTCCAGAGGTATTACAGATTAACAGAGTTGGAAGGGACCTTGCAGGTCATCTAGTCCAACCCCCTGCCCAAGCAGGAGACCCTACATCTGCCTCTACCTAGGATTGAACTCACAACCTCCTGATTGTGAGGCAAGAGCTCTACCTCTAGGCCACAGCAAAGTAGACCAAGGAATAGAATAGAATAGAATAGAATAGAATAGAATAGAATAGAATAGAATGGAATGGAATGGAATGGAATGGAATGGAATGGAATGGAATGGAATGGAATGGAATGGAATGGAATAGAATAGAATAGAATTACAGAATAGAATAGAATAGAATAGAATAGGATAGAATAGAATAGAATAGAATAGAATAGAATAGAATAGAATGCTGGAAGGGACCTTGGAGGTCTTCTAGTCTAACCCCATGCTCAAGCAGGGGAACCTATACCATCTCAGACAAGCGACTGTTCAGTCTCTTCTTAACACCCCCCAGTAATGGAGCACCCATGATTTCTGGTGGCAAGCTGTTCCACTGGTTAATTGTCCTCACTGTTGGGAAGTTTCTCCTTAATTCCAGGTTGCTTCTCTCCTTGATTAGTTTCCATCCATTGTTTCTTGTCCTGCCCTCTGGTGATCCTTGAGGATGATGGAAGATACACCAGGTGAGAAGGAGCTGCCCCGGAGTTTAAACGGGGACCTGTGGCAGGGAGGCCAACTCTCAATTTTAGGAAGCTGATCGAGTTTTCTATGCCATCTCCACTCAACCTCATCCCTGGAAGCTTTCAAGAAGAGACTTAGACTGCCATCCGTCAGAAGTGGTGTAGGGTCTCCTGCTTGGGTGGAGGGTTGGACTAGATGACCTACAAGGTCCCTTCTGTTGATCTGTTAAACCACCAATTCCAACAATGTATGCTCGATCAGAATTTCTCGACCGCTTGTCCCTTTAAGATGTGGACTTCAACTCCCAGAATTCCCTTCGAGGGACAAAGGCCCTCTAATAACCCCCAGGAAAACCTCCTTCGCCCCCAAACATTTCCATGGGATCCAGGACACGGCCCATACCCGGATGGCAGAGAGTTTGGTCTCACTTACCAATGTTCTTACTGTGAATGGTGACTATCGCTCGGTCGGGGCTCAGGAGCTGATGGAGGCTGGAAGCCATCTTGTCCACATTTTCCACCACCGTCATGGGTCCCCCAATGATCTGTAGAAGACAGGAACAATCTGAAGAGAACCACCTGAGCTTCCGTATCTCAGTTGCCAGTTAGATCAAAACTCCAAGCAAAGGATAATCCTGATCAGTGGTTGGACAGGCATCTGTCAGATCTAGGGCTGTGAAAATATCTACAGACCCCTCACCTCCTGGACATAAATTGTTTCAACTCCTACCCTCAAAACGAAGCTATAGGGCACTGCACACTAGAACAACTAGACACAAGGACAGTTTTTTCCCCCATGGCATCACTCTGCTAAACAACTAATTCCCACAAGACTGTCAAACTATTTACTAAGATTGTATTACTATTCTTCTCCTCATCCTTCCTATGACGGATCTCCTTTTCTACTTATGGCTATAACTTTGTTGCTTGTATCTTTACGATTTATATTGCTTTATTTAGTTTCCTAATATGATTTTAATTGCTTATTTAGTATCCCATGGCTATCACTAAGTGCTGTATGAGTCATGATGAATGTATTTTTATGATGACTAGGATCAGGATTTATCACATATCTTTTATGTACACTGAGAGCTTATGCACCAGAGACAAATTCTTTGTGTGTCCAATCACACTTGGCCAATAAAGAGTTCTATTCTATTCTATTCTATTCTATTCTATTCTATTCTATTCTATTCTATTCTATTCTATTCTATTCTATTCTATTCTACTCTACTCTACTCTACTCTACTCTACTCTACTCTACTCTACTCTACTCTACTCTACTCTATCCCCTATTCTATTCTATTCTATTCTATTCTATTCTATTCTATTCTATTCTATTCTATTCTATTCTATTCTATTCTATTCTACTCTACTCTACTCTACTCTACTCTATCCCCTATTCTATTCTATTCTATTCTATTCTATTCTATTCTATTCTATTCTATTCTATTCTATTCTATTCTATTCTATTCTACTCTACTCTACTCTACTCTACTCTATCCCCTATTCTATTCTATTCTATTCTATTCTATTCTATTCTATTCTATTCTATTCTATTCTATTCTATTCTATTCTACTCTACTCTACTCTACTCTACTCTACTCTATCCCCTATTCTATTCTATTCTATTCTATTCTATTCTATTCTATTCTATTCTATTCTACTCTACTCTACTCTACTCTACTCTACTCTACTCTACTCTACTCTACTCTACTCTATTCTATTCTATTCTATTCTATTCTATTCTACTCTACTCTACTCTACTCTACACTATCCCCTATTCTATTCTATTCTATTCTATTCTATTCTATTCTATTCTATTCTATTCTATTCTATTCTATTCTATTCTATTCTATTCTATTCTACTCTACTCTAGTCTACTCTAGTCTACTCTACTCTATCCCCTATTCTATTCTATTCTATTCTATTCTATTCTATTCTATTCTATTCTATTCTATTCTATTCTATTCTATTCTATTCTATTCTATTCTATTCTATTCTATTCTATTCATTCTAATCTAATCTATTCTATTCCTCTTGTAATCTATTTTATTCTGTAACCTGTTCTGGGTTCTATTCTATTCTGTAATTCTATTCTATTCTGTAATTCTATTCTATTCTGTAATTCCATTCTATTCTATTCTATTCTATTCTATTCTATTCTATTCTATTCTATTCTATTCTATTCTATTCCATTCCATTCCATTCTATTCTATTCTATTCTTCCATTCCATTCTTGTAATCTATTTTATTCTGTAACCTCTCCTGTGTCCTTTGTCCTATTCCATTCCATTCCATTCTTCTATGGACCTCCTCTCTTTAGTAGACTAGATGCCCCTCAAAGACCCTTCCCCAATACTGTTATTTTTATTACCGGCTTGATCTCAGACCAATCCTCTGTCGTTCTCTCCTCCAGGAGTCTCCCTGTAATCTCCACATAATGCTGACCCAGTTCTTCCAGTGCTGCCAGTTGACCTGCTTCTTCCACCTCTACGTCCGACACCTCTTTCAAAAGCTGGAAGACACCCAGGAGAGAAGAGGCATCCAGAGGTGGAGGTTGGGCTTCGGACAGGATCCTCTCCACGACCCCCAATCTATTAGCGGCGGCTGAAATAGTCACACCTTGGACATCGGCCTGGAAGACGTTCTCGGGAATCTGCAGACGAGGAACCAGGGCTGGCATTAGAGAAGGACATTGGGCAAGCTTTAGAATAGAATGAACGAGCTGGGAGGGACTTTGGAGGTCTTCTAGTCCAGCCCCCTGCTTTAGCAGGGGTACCTATACTATTTCAGATAGTGACTGTCTAGACTAGGGGTGGCCAAACTAGGGGTGGCCAAACTGAGCATGGCTGGCTCAGGAATTCTGGGAGTTGAAGTCCACAGGTCCTCAAAGAATCATAGTTTGGCCACCCCTGGTCTAGACTCTTCTTAAAAACCTGCCGTGATGGAGCGCCCATGATTTCTGGTGGCAAGCTGTTCCACGGGTTAATTGTCTTCCTTGTTAGGAAGTTTCTCCTTAATTTCTGGTTGCTTCTCTCCTTGACCAGTTTATTTATTTATTTATTTATTTTGTGAGATTTATATACCGCCTCACAGTGCAAGCACTCTCTAAGCGGTTTACACCAGTAAGCAATGTATATTTACATTGCCCCCAATGGGCAATGGGTCCTCTGGGATCTGGGTCCTCATTTTACCTACCTCGGAAGGATGGAAGGCTGAGTCAACCTTGAGCCGGTGAGATTTGAACCGCTGACCTGCGGATCAGTGACAGCTAAAGTGGCCTGCAGTACCTGCCTCTAACCGCTGTGCCACCTCGGCTCTATCCATTGCTTCTCGTCCTGCCTTCTGGTGCTTTGGAAAAGAAGTTGACCCCCCTCTTCTTTGGGGCAGCCCCTCAAGTACTGGAATACTGCTGTCATGTCACCCCTAATTCTTCTTTTTCTTTAGACTAGCCAAACCCAAATCCTGTAGCCTGACAGCGACACGAAGAATCGATATAGTCATCCTGAAGGAGGCCCTTCTTGAACCTACTTTTTGGCCTGAGAGGAGAACATGGAAAGCAACCAGGAGCTGAGATAGTGCAGTGGTTAAAAGCAGCATTGCGACCTTCAGCTGATTGCTAGTTCAGCAGTCCAGCTGTTCGAATCTCACTAGGCTCAAGGTTGACTCAGCCTTCCATCCTTCCGAGGTGGGTAAAATGAGGACCCAGATTGTTGGGGGCAATATGCTGAACTCTGTAAACCGCTTAGAGAGGGCTGGAAAGCACTATGAAGCGGTATATAAGTCTAAGTGCTATTGCTATTGCTATTGCTAACCAAGAGAAAGTCACTGTGTCCTCTCTCTTGCACCAACGGTATGACCTCTGATCCTCTTCTACTGACCTAGCAAGGCTGTCTGTATTCTTGATAACAGACCTTTGAGTGCACTGTCTCTACACCTTCCTCAGAAGGTAGGTTGGGAGGCTATTAGCCAATGAATTGTACAGATCCTACAAGAAGGATCACTTGAGGAACAAAACTGCATTCAGTTTTGGTCGCCACGATGCAAAAAGGATGTTGAGACTCTAGAAAGAGTGCAGAGAAGAGCAACAAGGATGATTAGGGGACTGGAGGCTAAAACATATGAAGAACGGTTGCAGGAACTGGGCATGGATAGTCTAGTGAAGAGAAGGACCAGGGGAGACAGGATAGCAGTGTTTCAATATTTGAGGGGCTACCACAGAGAGGAGGGGTCAAGCTATTCTCCAAAGCACCTGAGGGTAGGACAAGAAGCAATGGGCGGAAACTAAACAGGGAGAGAAGCAACTTATGTTAAGGGAAGAATATTCCCGTACAGGCGACATCTGGATCTTTTACTTGGAATTCACACACTCAGAAATAAAACCGAGATTAAATGTCTAATAGAAAATATTTATTTCAGTACAAAACAATATAAAACAATACATCTACATCTTTGCTAAGTAACACGACCGTTCAGGTCAGAAGACAAGGCAGAAGTGATTAATGGTGGATTAGGAATGTAGACATGCGCAGACATCATATCACGTGTTCTGCTTGTATTGGGAAGTACCATAATATTAGGATAGGGGTGCATCACCCTGCATAGACTCACAACTGACAATATTCACATCGTGACAACTTAGAACTAAGGAGAGATTTCCTGACAGTTAGAACAATTAATCCGTGGAACAACTTGCCTCCAGAAGCTGTGAATGCTCCAACACTGGAAGTTTTAAAGAAGATGTTGGATAACCATTTGTCTGAAGAAGTGTAGGGTTTCCTGCCTAAGCAGGGGTTGGACTAGAAGACCTCCAAGGTCCCTTCCAACTCTGTTATTATTATTATTATTATTATTATTATTATTATTATTATTATTATTATTATTATTATTATTATTATTATTATTATTATTATTATTATTATTATTATTATTATTATTATTATTATTATTATTATTATTATTATTATTATTATTATTATTATTGCAAACCGAGATGCTTCCTGGCTTCAGGACTAGGGAAATGGGCCATCTGGCTGGAGAGGACATGCTCCAGATAGACCTCACGATCAATCCCCAGGAATCTAAGTGAGGGAACCCCGTGGATGATCTCTTAGACTTACCACTGTCGTATTCGCCTGGGCATTCACGCGAGCGATGAACGGCGGGACAGGTTCTGACTGGGTTTTCTTTAGCTGGAAGTAAAGATCTGGACGGGGTGAAAAGGCCACAGATGGACATTTACCTTTCCTGGGTAGCCAGATATTTTCATTCTTGCTTTGAGTTCTCATTTTTCCTTCCAGGTCTTCATTTTATATACATTAGGGTATATTTCTACAAAGGAACGGTTGGTCCAAACTCATCCTTGGGTCTCAATAGAGGTAGTCCTCGGCTTACGGCACTGGTTCACTTAACAACCATGGCAGGTGCTTATTGACCGCCGCACAAAAGGTCACAAAATCAGATTGGACACATCTTTACAGTGTCATGACTTACGACAACGTGATGCTCTAGGCTCCATGATGGTTGTATTAGCAGAGGGTTGACTACTTCTGGTGGTTTTGAACTCAGATCTTCTTAAGCTTAACCAAGCAACCCAACCCCACGGACGGTGTTCCTGAGAAGGTGGAGGCACCCCCCCCAAACTGACCTACCTTTTCTGTAGCGACAGACGAAAGGTAACATCGCAGAGCAAGGGCTGTGTTGGCTTCCATGGCTGACCTTGAAAACACGACATTCTTCCGCGGAGACTGTGGAGGCACAAGAAACGCCTGATCAGGTCAACCGAAAACCCATCAAAGGGTCTTAGCGCGATCCAAGCAACAATAACACACTGGATGATCTTCTTGGCTTATCTCAAGCACTTTCTCCTGGTGGGCCATGCCCATCCCATCCTCTTTGCTGTGCTCCTGTGACAGTAACTGTGAGAGGGACCTCGGAGTCTTAGTGGACAACCAGTTAATTATGAACCAACAGTGTGCGGCAGCAGCCAAAAAAGCCAATGCAATCCTAAGTTGCATTAACAGAGGAATACAATCAAGATCACATGAGGTGCTAATACCACTCTATAAAACCTTAGTAAGGCCACACCTAGAGTACTGCATCCAGTTTTGGTCACCACACTGTAAAAAAGATGTTGAGACTCTAGAAAGAGTGCAGAGAAGAGCAACCAGGATGATTAGGGGACTGGAGGCTAAAACATACGATGAACGGTTGCAGGAACTGGGCATGGATAGTCTAGTGAAGAGAAGGACCAGGGGAGACAGGATAGCAGTCTTCCAATATTTGAGGGGCTGCCCCAGAGAGGAGGAGGGTCAAGCTATTTTCCAAAGCACCTGAAGGCCAGACAAGGAATAATGGATAGAAATTGATCAAGAAGACATTCAATTTAGAAATAAGGAGAAAATTTCTGAGAGAGAGAGCAATCAACCAATGGAACAGAAGTTGCCTTCAGAAGTTGTGGGAGCTTCATCCCTGGAAGCTTCCAAGAAGAGACTGGACTGCCATCTGTCAGAAATGGACTCCTGGGGGGGGGCAGGGGGGGCAGGGCCAGCCAGGAGTGGGATTTCGGGATTCTCTGAACGTGCATGTTAATATAAGGCAACTGGCAGTTGGAACAGAGTTCTTTTCAGGTGGGGAGGGGGAGTAGAACGTCTAACTCCTTAACACCAGACCGTGTTAATTAATATAATACTGTATAAGAAATACTAATGATCTGATGGTCATTTCGAAAAATCCTTTCTTAGCGAGCACCTAGAAGCCAAGAGGAACATATGTGCCAAGTTTCAAGTTTGTAGGCTTTACAGTTCTGGAGATTTTGTGATGAGTGAGTAGTATTTGGCTTATATATAGAGAGATTGAAAATGTTGCTCTTTCTTTACATAGTAAAAATACAAAAAATATTTTAAAAAATCACAACATTTCTTCAAACCTACGTGGACCTCTTGTGACAATCTGTGGGCCCGATTGGCCTACATGGTTTGTAATCCACTGTGGAAGAAAAGCAGAGACACGCAACAAGAACTGGATTGAGCATGAGGTAGAAAGAGAGTTGTATTGTCCAAGAGCTGGGAGATCAACCAAAGGGTTTCCTATTCAAGGAGTGTCCTTCTCTAGTGTCCACCACAGTTGGTATTCAGCCGGCTTGGACTGGTTCGGGAGAACTGGTAGTAGCGACCTGCGGGTGGGGGCCAAGCGCAATCCCATCCTATATCGCTGTGTTTTTGACATCGCACACATGTGCGGACGGCACGCATGCACAAATTGCCGCATTTTGTGACCCCGCACACATGCGCGGATGGCGCACGCTCACACGCGAACCGGTTGTAACAATATGTGAAGCTCACCTCTCGTCTCCACGGACCGATCTATGCCAGTGGACAAAGCAGTGCACCACTCAATTGGCTTCAAACGGGTAACTCTGGGCAGCTAGTGGTGTTAACCCCCAAGGGAGACTCACCTGGGCAGGTGAGCTTCACCGTGGCCTCCTGAACACTTGTTTCCACTTCTAAGATGTCGTCCCTCCAGTCAAAGATGAGACCTTCCCTGATGGACACACAGGAGCGGATTTTCTCCACCTGCTCTTGGCTGAGGAACCTGCCCCACACTTGTAGGTCAGTGAGGTTCCCACTGAAGGATTCTTTCTCCTTGAAAGCGCCCCCCAGGGAATCCTGGTCTTGACCGATGATGAACGTCCCGTGGCCGTCAATGGCTCGAGAAGGTGCAAGTCCAGAGGCTGAGGCCTTCTGCTTCCCATCGGCATAGATGACCCACGTGCCGTTGGGTTGCTGCCACGTGACGCAGAAGTGGTGCCAATCTGTGTCTGTGTGGAAGACTGGCAGGTAAGGGGAGTGATGGCCATGGAGGATGATGGCAAACTTGACCAATTGGTCCTTGTCGACGATGCCCCGTAGCTGGAATTCATTGGTGAAGGCTGGGACCGCATAGGAGAAGACGGTCGAGACCTCTGTGGCCGTGGGGTCCCACTGGACGTGGGCACAAGCGCTCACTGCGGCCATGGCTGGGAAGTCAGCCAGGACCTTCACAAACTTGGTGTCTGTTTTATTCCCGAATATCAGGATGGAGGGTGAGTGGACGCCTGAAAAGAATTGGTGCAGAAATGAAGGTTAGGAGCGTATTCGGGGAAGGAGGTCCACAGAAGGATCTAAAATTAAAAAGAAAGGAAGAGGAGAAGGAAAGAGAGAAGCAAGAGGAGGAGGAGGAGGAAGAGAAGGAGGAGGAAGAGAAGGAAGAGGAAAAGAAGGAGGTGGAAGAGAAGGAGGAGGAAGAGGAAGAGGAAGAGGAGGAGGAGGAGGAAAAGAAGGAGGAGAAGGGAAAGGAGGAGGAAGAGGAGGAAGAGGAAGAGAAGGAGGAGGAGGAATGGTGGGGAAGGAGAAGAAGTAGTGGAAAGGGGGAGAAAGAGAAGATAGATGAAGGTGATGGAGGAGGAGGAAGAGGAGGAGGAGGAGGAGGAGGAAGAGAAGGAGGAGGAAGAGGAAGAGGAGGAGGAATGGTGGGGAAGGAGAAGAAGTAGTGGAAAGGGGGAAAAAGAGAAGATAGATGGAGGTGATGGAGGAGGAGGAGGAGGAGGAGGAGGAAGAGAAGGAGGAGGAAGAGATGGAGGAGGAAGAGGAAGAGGAGGAAGAGGAGGAATGGTGGGGAAGGAGAAGAAGTATTGGAAAGGGGAAGAAAGAGAAGATAGATGAAGGTGAAGGAGCAGGAGGAGGAGGAAGAGAAGGAGGAGGAAGAGAAGGAGGAGGAGGAATGGTGGGGAAGGAGAAGAAGTAGTGGAAAGGGGAAGAAAGAGAAGATAGATGAAGGTGAAGGAGCAGGAGGAGGAGGAAGAGAAGGAGGAGGAAGAGAAGGAGGAGGAGGAATGGTGGGGAAGGAGAAGAAGTAGTGGAAAGGGGAAGAAAGAGAAGATAGATGAAGGAGCAGGAGCAGGAGGAGGAGGAGAGAAGGAGGAGAAGACAGATGAGAAGGAGAAGATGAAGGAGAAGGAGAGAAGGAGAAAGAGTGAAGGAGGAGAAGCAGGAGAGAAGGAGAAGGAAGAAAGGATAGATGAGAAGAAGGAGAATGAAAGAAGGAGGAGAAAGATAAGAAGGAGCAGAAGGAGAACGAGAAGATACTTCTACTCAGAAATGGTCAGGTCTCTTGAACCAGTTTTGATAAGTGATCAGCTTTGACTCCAAGAAGGATTAAGGCCAGATCCCTTCCATAACTACTGGCTTACAGTCCTCTCCCTCCTTCCCTCTGCCCCACTCCTCTTATCTTCATTATGGCGATATCCCTTCAATCCAAGGGATCACACCTACCATCTCAGGACTTCTCTCAGTCACCACCGCCCACCCCAAAGTTGCAGCTCACAGATGATGGGGCTGTTCTACTCACGTCTCTGCTTTGGCTTCCGCTGCAAGAGTTCCTCGTCGTCTAACCAGACGGGGCTTTGAAGCCGGCCGGAGAGGTTTTGGCCCAAAGATGACAGCTCATCCTCCCAGCTCTCCGAGGGCAACTGAGCAAAACGCTGCTGGCAGTAGACATTGGCGTGCCACCAGTCCAGCAGATCGGACACGTATTCATAGACCGCTGTTGGGGTCTCGATCACCAGTGGGAAGGGACCGGTACCTGGAGAGAAAATCAACCGGGCGGAAGTGGGGTTAGAGGAGGTTTCCCAAACTCTGAAGCCAGGACAACCAGTTGCACATTGGAATGAGTAGCAAGGAGGAGGAGTGGGGAGGATGATGATGGAGGAGGAGGAGAAGGGATGATGATGGTGTAGTGGACATGGAGAAGAAGAAGAAGAAGAGAGAGAAGAAGGAGGAAAAAGAGGAATGATGATGACGATGGAGAAGGAGAAGGGGTGATGATGGTGTGGTGGACATAGACATGGAGAAGAAGAGAGAGATGGAGGAGGAGGAGGAGGAGATGATGGAGAAAGAGAAGGAGGAGGAGAAGGAGAAGGGGAAGAGGACGAGAGGAGGAGGAGAAAATAGAAGAGGAGAAAGGAGGGAGGAGGACTGTGGGGTCCTTGGTGCCTTCTGAGCTTGGTTGTTTTCTTGCAGACGTTTCATGACCCAACTAGGTAACATCATCAGGGCTAGAGGAGAGTGGGTTTTGCAGAGTAGAAGAGGGGGGAGGGGGGAGATGGAGGAGGAGGAGGAGAGGGGATGATTATGATGATAATGGAGAAGGAGAAGGGATGATGATGGTGCTGATGGACATGGAGATGGAGAAGGAGAAGAGAGAGAAGGAGGAGGAGGAAAAAGAGGAATGATGACTATGGAGAAGGAGGAGAAGGGATGGTGATGGTATGGTGGACATGGAGATGGAGAAGGAGAAGAAGAGAGAGATGAAGCAGGGGGAGAAAGAGGAATGATGATGATGATGATGGAGAAGGAGAAGGGGTGATGATGATGTGGTGGACATGGAGATGGAGAAGAAGAGGGAGAAGAAGGAGGAGGAGAAAGAAAAATGATGATAAGGAGAAGGAGAAGAGAGAGAGAGGAGAAAGAGAGGGAGAAAGAGGAATGATGACGATGATAGAAAAGGAGAAGGGGTGATGATGGTGTGATGGACATGGAGATGGAGAAGAAGAGGAAGAAGAAGGAGGAGGAGAAAGAAAAATGATGATGAAGGAGAAGAGAGAGAGAAGAAAGAGGGGGAGAAAGAGGAATGATGATGATGGAGAAGGAGAAGGGGTGATGATGGTGTGGTGGACATGGAGATGGAGAAGGAGAAGGAGAAGAGAGAGAAGAAGGAGGAGGAGAAAGAGGAACGATGATGACGATGGAGAAGACGGAGAAGAGATGGTGGTGGTGTGGTGGACATAGAGATAGAGAAGAAGAAGGAAAATGGGACATTATCGCCATGCTTCTTGAGAGAGGCCCAAATGTCTCCACTCCCTGGGTCCCCTTCTCACCAACTGCCTCTGAGCCTGGGGGGCAACACCCCCACTTTTATCATCCACCCCCCAAAAGAACTTTTTTAAAAGCCATGCCTTCAGCCCAGGGTTGGGTTCTAACTTACCTCGCCGCCGGTTCACTTCCTCCCACGCCATGTGGCTGCGTGCGCATTGCACGCCGCATGGCTGGGCCGCGCGGGTGGAAGAGGGCGAAGCGCGCATACACGTGCATGCACAGTGCCAGAAACTGGCTTCTGCGCATGCGCCGAAGCAAAAACAAGCAAAAAATCCCCCCCAAAAAAAATTCCCCCCAAAAAATTCCAAAAAAAAGATGGCGGCGTCCACGGACCGGAACTGACAGAACCGGCTCTGTGATGTCACCACCGGTTTACTACCGGTTCTATAGAACCGGTGCGAACCGGGAGGAACCCACCTCTGCTTCGACCACCTTCCTTTCAGACAGCCACGGTGGAGAAGGAAAGAGAAAAGAACTAAAACCTTTTCTAAATGCGGACTTCTTTCCCTCGGGGGTTATAGAGCTGAGGTGGCGCAGCGGTTAGAGGCAGTACTGCAGGCCACTTTAGCTGACTGTGATCCGCAGGTCAGCGGTTCAAATCTCACCGGCTCAAGGTTGACTCAGCCTTCCATCCTTCCGAGGTAGGTAAAATGAGGACCCAGATTGTTGGGGGCAATATAAATATACATTGCTTACTGGTGTAAACCGCTTAGAGAGTGCTTGCACTGTGAGGCGGTATATAAATCTCACAAATAAATAAATAAATAAATAAATAAATTCTGTCTTGGGAGCACAAAATAACAATTGGCAGGACTCCCGAGGGGGAGCTGACCAAACCTTTAGTTTGTGGGGGTATTTCCGCCTCTCCCCGAAAGGTCGGAGGGGGGGAGGAGCTTAACCGGTTTGCAAGCCAAGAGAAGACTGGCATTTATGGAAATGCGTCAGTGGAGACCTTTTGTTACGTGGTTTTCGACAGGTATAGTGAAGGCCAGCGTCTTCCTCCAGGAAAGGACGACCTGGGGGGGGAAAAATCGAGTTTTGAGACCACCTCCTGCAAAAGGAACCCCCCCTCCCTCCTCTGGTGTTGCAAAATGCAAGTTCCCAAATTCTGGATTTTTTCCCAGCCTGAAGCCCTCTAAAGCAGCAGTTCTCAACCTGTGGGTCGCGACCCCTTTGGGGGGGGATCGAACGACCCTTTCACAGGGGTCGCCTAAGATCATCGGAAAACACATATTTCCGATGGTCTTAGGAACCGAGACACCGCTCCTCTATCCGTCTCCAGGCGGGTCCACCCACATGCAAATAGACTACTGCAAAAGAACAATCAACCAATGGAATAGAAGTTGCCTTCGGAAGTTGTGGGAGCTTCATCACTGGAGGCTTTCAAGAAGAGACTGGACTGCCATCTGTCAGAAATGGTGTAAGATCTCCTGCTTGGGTGGGTGGGGCTGGACT
Organism: Diadophis punctatus similis; assembly: GCA_023053685.1. NCBI lineage: Eukaryota > Metazoa > Chordata > Lepidosauria > Squamata > Dipsadidae > Diadophis > Diadophis punctatus. The sequence goes on from JALIGW010000153.1 coordinate 83,556, forward strand.
AGATGACCTACAAGGTCCCTTCCAACTCTGTTAATCTGAATCTATCTAAGATGATCAAAGGCCTGGAGGCTAAAACATACGATGAACGGTTGCAGGAACCGGGCATGGCTGGTCTAGTGAAGAGAAGGACCAGGGGAGACATGATAGCAGTCTTCCAATATTTGAGGGGCTGCCACAGAGAGGAGGGGGTCAAGCTATTTTCCAAAGCACCTGAAGGCCAGACAAGGAACAATGGATGGAAATTGAACAAGGAGAGATTCAACCTAGAAATAAGGAGAATTTTTCTGATAGTGAGAGCAATCAACCAATGGAACAGAAGTTGCCTTCAGACGTTGTGGGAGCTTCATCACTGGAGGCTTTCAAGAAGAGACTGCCATCTGTCAGAAATGGTGTAGGGTCTCCTGCTTGGGCAGGAGGGGTTGGACTAGATGACCTACAAGGTCCCTTCCAAGTTCCAACTCTGTTAATCCGGAGGCTACTAATCTGGAGCCCACCCCAAGTGGAAACGGCAAAGACCCCAACAAACCAAGGAGGTGGCGGCTCTTTGGAAAGCGCCAGAACTCACCAAGAAGCTGAGCAGAACCCCAGCTCCGCAGCAGCCCAGGCAGACTCGCCGAGGGGAAAGAGCCATCTCCGGCCAGGGGAAGGAAAGGCTGCCTCTTCCGAAGCCACCAGGATGAGTCCAGCAGCGCTGCCTTCCAGTCGGTGGACCGCTTTATCTGGGGATGGGGTGGGGGGGAGCCAAGGCATTCATCCAGTTTCAAGGCCAGGCAAGGGGCTCCAGAGCCCGGGCGTCGGAACCACTAGGCTGGCAAGCCCGGAGAGGGCTGGGGCCCTCGCTTATCCCCCACCCCGATCGCGGAGACCTCCACCCACCCTTCAGCCTTACGGGCGACCCCCGCGAATCCGACGGAGCGACGACGATGCTGCGCGCAACCTCTCCAAGAGCGCTCAGTCTTTCCAGACGCCCCGGGCTGCGATGGGAGCGGTTCCGACCTCTCCCCCGCTTTCCCACCCCGGGAGATCTCGCCTCTCCGGGCAGCCCGAAGCTCCGAGAAACCCACCCCACCCCGCTCTCAAACCTCGCGCCCCGCCGTCGAAGGGGACCTGGAGGGAACCAGGCGACCGACCGACGCGCCCAGGGCGCACGCTTGCAGAGTCCCGCCGTCGGGTCTCCAAGCGCGAAAGAGGGACAGTCTGAGGATCAGCGCCCCAAATCTTCGGGGCCGGCGGGTGGGCACGGCTGAAGCATCTTGGCGGCGTCTCCCACCGGCGGTGGGCGAGAGGGAACGGTGGGGACGCGCCCCCACGCGAGAACCGGCCAGCTCTTCGCTTCCTCGCCTCCTCCTCCTCCGCACCCCCTCTTCCCGGCAGCCCAGCCAACGGGAGCCGGGAGAGGCGAGGGCACAAAAGGTTTTTTCCCCTCCCTCCCTCCCTCCCTCCTGGGCAAGGGCCCAAGCTGGGAGGGGTCGCCCCTGGTGTGATTCACTGGCAGGGAAAATAGCAGCCGGTTCCCAGGCCTTGCATGTGTGGGTCGCATCTTTGGAGTGGCTCCCTTCCCACAACCAGCAGGAGAAGAAAAATCGGAGGAGGGTGGGGTGCCCCCCCCAGGGGTCCTTAGGAAACCTCCCAACTCAGCAGGAGAACTGGCTTTCTTGGAGGTGGGGCCTCCCAGATGAAAACCTCAGAATGCCACCCCCCCCCCCAATATCTGGGGGAGGGAGTAATCCCTCCTCTTGGAGGACTCTGGAGTGCCATTGTCAGAAATGGTGTAGGCAGGGTCTCCTGCTTGGGTGGAAGTGGGGGGGGGGGTTGGATAGGCTCAAGATACAGAAGGATTTTGACAGACTTGAACATTGGGCGCTATCTAACAAAATGAAATTCAATGGTGGAAAAAGGAAGATTCTACATTTAGGCAAGGAAAACGAAATGCACAGCTACAGTATATGTGGTACCTTGCTCAATAGGAGTAACTGTGAGAGGGATCTTGGAGTCCTAGTGGACAACCATTTAAATATGAGCCAGCAGTGTGCAGCAGCTGCCAAAAAAGCCAACACAGTTCTAGGCTGCATTAACAGAGGGATAGAATTAAGATCACGTGAAGTGTTAATACCACTTTATAATGCCTTGGTAAGGCCACACTTGGAATACTGCATCCAGTTTTGGTCGCCACGATGCAAAAAGGATGTTGAGACTCTAGAAAGAATGCAGAGAAGAGCAACCAAGATGATTAGGGGACTGGAGGTTAAAACATATGAAGAACGGTTGCAGGAACTGGGTATGTCCAGTCTAATGAAAAGAAGGATCAGGGGAGACATGATAGCAGTGTTCCAATATCTCAGGGGTTGCCACAAAGAAGAGGGAGTCAAACTATTCTCCAAAGCACCTGAAGGTAGAACAAGAAGTAATGGGTGGAAACTAAACAAGGAGAGAAGCAACTTAGAACTATGGAGAAATTTCCTGACAGTGAGAACAATTAACCAGTGGAACAGCTTGCCTCCAGAAGTTGGGGGTGCTCCATCACTGGAGGTTTTTAAGAAGATGTTGGATAACCATTTGTCTGAAGTAGTGTAGGATTTCCTGCCTAAGCAAGGGGTTAGACTAGAAGACCTCCAAGGTCCCTTCCAACTCTGTTGTTGTTGTTGTTGTTGTTGTTGTTGTTGTTGTTGTTGCTGTTGCTGTTGCAGTTGTTGTTGTTGTTATTATTATTATTATTATTATTATTATTATTATTATTATTATTATTATTATTATTATTATTATTATTATTATTATTATTATTATTATTATTATTATTATTATTATTATTATTATATGACCTACAAGGTCCCTTCCAACTGTTATCCGACATGCCAGAGCTGAGCCCCAAGTGTGATTCAGGCTTGTTCTAACTTTAATGCAACTTCCCAAACTTAACACTCAGGAAGACAAAGGCTGGCTAAGTCTTCCACACGCCCATGACCCTTTGAAGGTCAGTAGTCCTGGACTTACAACGGTTTACTTAGTGACCGTTCAAAGTTACAACGGCACTGGAAAAGGGACTTATGACCGTTTTTCACCGTTACGACCTTTGTGGCATCCCCCATGGTCACGTGATCGAAATCCAGACGCTTGCCACGTGATCCCCTTTTGCGACCGTCTGACAAGCCAAGTCAAACAGGGAAGCCAGATTCACTTCACGACCGGCTTACTCACTTATCAACTGCAGTGAATTCACTTAACAACCGTGGCCAGAAAGGTCATAAAATGTGGCAGAACTCTCTTAACGAATGTCTCACTTAAGGACATAAATTTTGGGTCACCAGCCGAGGACAACTGGTGAATTTTTCTTATGTCAGAAATTTAGAAAAGAAAGGTAAACATTTGTTTAGCACAGCCAACTTTTAAAAAACATTCTTTCAAATATCCCACCGTGTTTCATGCTCCACTCAAGATGGCGAAAGTGCCTAGTTCTCCCCCCTCTTTCTATTTCCCTCTCAACAACCTCCGGGTGCAATTTAAGGTATTGGTCGTTACCTTTAAAGCCCTACATGGCTCAGGGCCAGGTTACCTGCGGGACCGCATCCTGCCGCATACCTCCCTAAGACCGGTTAGGTCCCACAGAGAGGGCCTCCTCCGGGTCCCGTCGGCCAAACAATGTCGATTGGCGGGGCCGCGGGGGAGGGCCTTCTCTGTGGGAGCCCCGTCCCTCTGGAACCATCTTCCACCAGAGATCCGGACTATCCCCACCCTGCTGGCCTTCCGTAAAGCCCTAAAAACATGGCTCTTCCGGCAGATGGGGTGAATAGGATAAGCAAATTCCCCCTGAATGTTGTGTTTTATAATGTCTTCTTTTTAATTATTTTTAATTTAAATTTATGATTACTGTTTTAAATTGTACGCTTCTTACTTATGCTGTACGCCGCCCTGAGTCCCATGGGATTGGGCGGCTTATAAGAGCGTTTAAATAAACAACGGCCCTGCGAGGTGGGTTGGGCTGAGACAAGAGGGACTGGCCCAAAGTCTCCCAGCCAGGCCTAAGGCGGGACTCGAACTCACGGTCTCCTGGTTTCTAGCCAGCACTGACACCCCTGGACCAAACTGGCTCTCCATAAAAACAAATAAATCCATAAATAGGATAAGTTTGTAAAAACTTCTGGACACCCTTTATCAAACTTTTCCGGTTCAGAGGGGATTCCCACCCCTCAAATTCCTGGCTCCTGTGAGTGTTTTGGAAAAGCAAGGTTGCAACAGAGGTGAGCTGACTCTACAATGGCCTGATTTCCGGAGGATTGTCCGTTTCCTCTCCCTCCCTTCCTTTTCCCAGAAAAGTCCCTGCCAAAAACATCTCTAGGAACTAGGAATCCCCTTTTTGATTCAGACCTTTCCCTTTGTACCCCTATAAAGGTGCTTAGTAGTGACACAAATGCTGCTCTCAGCTGTGGTTGTAAGTAAATGACAACCACAACCACAACCACAACCACAACCACAACAACAACAACAACAGAGTTGGAAGGGACCTTGGAGGTCTTCTAGTCCAACCCCCTGCTTAGGCAGGAAACCCTACACCACTTCAGACAAATGGTTGTCCAACATCTTCTTAAAAACTTCCAGTGTTGGAGCATTCACAACTTCTGGAGGCAACTTCTGTTCCACGGATTAATTGTTCTAACTGTCAGGAAATTTCTCCTTAGTTCTAAGTTGCTTCTCTCCTTGATTAGTTTCAACCCACTGCTTCCTGTCCTGCCTTCAGGTGCTTTGGAGAATAGCTTGACTCCCTCTTCTTTGGGGCAACCCCTGAGATATTGGAACACTGCTATCATGTCTCCCCTGGTCCTTCTTTTCATTAAACTAGACATACCCAGTTCCTGCAACCGTTCTTCATATGTTTTAGCCTCCAGTCCCCTAATCATGTTTGTTGCTCTTCTCTGCACTCTTTCTAGAGTCTCAACATCTTTTTTACATCGTGGCGACCAAAACTGGATGCTGTATTCCAAGTGTGGCCTCACCAAGGCATTATAAAGTGGTATTAACACTTCGCATGATCTTGATTCTATCCCTATTTTGCATACAAAGTGATCCATGTTTGTTTTGCAAGATCGTTCTTGAACAATGGGCCCTATCCAACAATTTGGAATTTAATGTGGAGAAAAGCAAGGTTTGACACCCGGGCAGGGAAAACCAAAGGTACAAGCAGAGATTAACCTGGCTCAATAACAGTCACTGTGAGAGGGACCTTGGAGTCCTATTTATTTATTTATTTATTTATTTTGTGAGATTTATATACCGCCTCAAAGTGCAAGCACTCTCTAAGCGGTTTACACCAGTAAGCAATGTATATTTATATTGCCCCCAACAATCTGGCTCCTCATTTTACCCACCTCGGAAGGATGGAAGGCTGAGTCAACCTTGAGCCGGTGAGATCTGAACCGCTGACCTGCGGATCAGTGTCAGCTAAAGTGGCCTGCAGTACCTGCCTCTAACCGCTGCGCCACCTCGGCTCATAGTGGACGATCACGTAAATATGAGCCAGCCGTGTGCGGCGGCAGCCAAAAAAGCTAATGCAATCCTTGGTTGCAGAAACGGAAGCACAAAATCAAACTCACGTGAAGTGTTAGTACCGCTTTGTAAAGCCTTAGTAAGGCCCCTCCTGGAATACCGCATCCAGTTTTGGTCACCAGGTTACAAAAAAGATGTTGAGACTTTGGAAAAAGTGCGGAGAAGAGCAACTAAGAGGATCAAAGGCCTGGAGACTAAAACATATGAAGAACGGTTGCAGGATTTGGGTTTGGCTAGTCAAGAGAAGAGAAGGACTAAGGGGGACATGATAGCAGTAGTCCAGTATATGAGGGGCTGTCCCAAAGAAGAAGGGGGTCAGCTTATTTTCCAAAGCACCAGAAGGCAAGACAAGAGACAATGGATGGAAACTAATCAAGGAGAGAAGCAACCCAGAACTAAGGAGAAACTTCCTAACAGTGAGGACAATTAACCAGTGGAACAGCTTGCCACCAGAAGTTGTGTGTGCTCCATCACTGGAGGTTTTTAAGAAGACACTGGACAGCCACTTGTCTGAAATGGTATAGGGTCTCTTGTTTGAGCAGGGGGTTGGACTAGAAGACCTCTAAGGTCCCTTCCAGCTCTGTTCTGATTGTTTCCAGGCCTCGGTCCGAAGCAAAACCTGGATCTCCAGAGGAGAGAGACAGCCACCTTTTGGAAAACGATAAAACCATGCCTGGCCTGGCCTAATGAAGCCCGCGGACTAAAATGACTTCATTGAACCATCCAAAATAAAACCCCGTTTAGATCTATTAGCCGTCGATGGAATAAGCCCTGGTGTGTGTGTGGGGAGGTTTCGGAATGGATCTGTGCCTCTTTCCGTGGCCGGCTCCCTCTAAAGACCGATTTGCTTCCCTTCTGAATGATGAGGTTCGATTGGGGAGTTTTTATTTTTGCAAAAACAAATCTCGCAGGGGGCGGGGGGGCATTTAACCAGCATCCCGGGAAGAGCAGCGGGGTTTAATCTTTCTCTTCCAGTTGCCTCACATTGTCCAAGCTGAAAAGCGCAGCCCGGAGACCATCCCATTAATTGCAGGTTTTATGTTTTCCCATGACAAGTATATTGTCTGCCCAAAAGAGGATCCATTGTGGCCCGCCGTGGCAGGACACCAGCTGTTGATTCAGTTTTGGGGGGTGGGTGGGGGCGGATAGGCAAGGGAGCAGTGGGCACGGCTGAATTCTTCGGTGCCCTCTTGCTTAAGAACCGAGTAACCTAGGAGTTTCTCCAAGGGGTCGGAAAAATGAGTTCCCCTGCCCACATTCTTCTCCGGCACTCAAGAGTGCCCAAGGAAAGATGCCGCCGCCTGTTTTCCCTCTCTAATAATTCCTTTTTTTAAAAAAAATATTATTATTATCTTGTTTAAAGCAAACGCCAGGCCCTTGTGCCATTGGCACAAGTCATCTTGGAAGAAAAAAAAAACAGCCTTAGTTTTATAAATTTGCTGTTCAGGGTTGAAAAGAACACAAGGAACGATCTGATTTATGGACATGGAAGGCGGAGGGAGAACATAACTTCCCTGAGAAAAAAAGAAAAAACAAACGACAACCAACAGAGGCAGGATTTGTGCTCTAATGTCTGCAGATGGTCATTTTCTTTTGCAATTAAAAGAATTAAATTAAAAGCCCCTCCCGGGTAGAGGAAGGGATTTTGGGAAAGCGAAGGAGAACGTGGAAATCTACGGAGGTTTCCATGAGCGTTTCTAATTATTGTTTTTTTTTTTAAATTTATTCGCCGCCTATCTCTCCATGGGGCTACTCCAGTGGTGGGTTCCTACCGGTGCGGTCCACTCTATAGCACCGGTAGCGGACCACTGGTGATGTCACAGTACCGGTGTGGTCGGTTGCCGGTGCCTGGGCGCCGCCATTTTTTCAAAAAAAAAAATTTAATATATTTTTAATTTTCTTCTGCGCATGCCCAGAAGCCGAGCTTCCGGCACTGCGCATGCGCTGCCTCCCTACCCCACAGTGAGTCCAAGCAGGGGAGGATGGCTGAGGGAGCACATGAGACGCTGAAAAAACAGGCGGCAGGAGCTATCTCAGTTCCCCTCCCTTCAGCAGTCCGAGAAGCCACGAACGCACGGTGATGATCCCAGGCATTTTCGCACGTTCGAGGCTTCTCGAGCTGCTGAGGGGAGGGGGAACGGGCGGCAGGAGCCTAGGATCATCGAATGGGGAGAAGCATTCAGGCCGGACGGCGCCTCCTAGAAGAACCGCTGCCGCGGTCTTGCTGCTCCCGCTGCGGGGGGCTGTGTTGAGGGTGGGCAATGCCCCCCCTGCTTCTCTGGCTGCTGCCAAGCTCCCAAGGCCCACGCCCACCGGTCACATGGCTGGCAAGCCACACCCACAAAATAAGCCACGCCCACAGAGTGGTAGTAAAAAAATTAGGAACCCGCCCCTGGGCTACTCAAGAACACTCAAAAGGAAGCGTGTAAAACAGAACAGAGGTAAAATAACAGAATAATTTAAAAACAGATCAGAACAATGAAAAGGAACGCGATGAGAATACTTCAATATGATAACCAGAAAGATGGATGAGAGGAGAGACAGAGAACATCAGGTAGAAAAAAAAATGCCTCCAGGGTTGAATTTAAGTTTTTCACCCACAATTTTATTTATTTTTATTTATTTTGTGAGATTTATATACCGCCTCACAGTGCAAGCACTCTCTAAGCGGTTTACACCAGTAAGCAATGTATATTTACATTGCCCCCAACAATCTGGGTCCTCATTTTACCTACCTCGGAAGGATGGAAGGCTGAGTCAACCTTGAGCCGGTGAGATTTGAACCGCTGACCTGCGGATCACAGTCAGCTAAAGTGGCCTGCAGTACTGCACTCTACCCGCTGCACCACCTCGGCTCATCAATGTGTGTCTTTCTGAGATCAGGGCAGAAAGACAATGTGTGTCTTTCTGAGATCAGGGCAGGCAGCGGGCCCATCTCGGCCGTAAATCTTGCCCATCAGCAGCAGCTATTTCTTCGTCCCCAAAGAGGACAAATTCTTGAACCATTTGGTTGCTATTTGGCAGCCGTAAAAAAGGGTAGGGTTTTTGACTTTCGCCTGGCCCGTCGCCTGGTGCTTGGTCTAAAAAAAAGAGAGAGACTTGTATATCTCAATAGGGAGCGAAAGAACTTGGGGGCAGAGATCAAACCCCGATGGAAAATCCCCAATCCGTTTCCATTTTGTTCTCCTTGTTTCCAGCGCCGGAAAAATATGTTGTGTTCTAGAACCTGTCGACTTGGATAGCAAATCATTGGAGTTCAGTTCCTTGAGAGGCTCAAAGGAAACCAGAAGGAAAAAATTCTTAAATTCTGTGGCTGAAGATGATCTATTTTGAAGTATTTGGCTGGACTTTTTATTTTAAATACTAACTTCTCCCTATGTATATAATATATCTGCCCATCAAAAGCCTCATTAGGACTTTATCCAAGCCAAGAGAGTTGTGGTTTCATTCAAGAGCCACCAATATTACCAAAATTCCCCTCAGGCAGGAATTTTCCAAAACTAAATGCAACCCTCTTTTGTTGCTGTGGGTTTCTGAGAAATAATGACCAATATTTACTGTTAGAACCCTGTTCAAACGATTGGGTGTGTTAATATATGATTAAGCCACAAATCATTGTTATGTGTATATTGCTTTAAATGCATTGTGGATGATTACTATATAAGCAAGCAAGAGAGCATGCTCAGTGTGGTTGGTGGTTTATGGTTCAGTGTGGTTTAGTGTGGTGAGTGGTGTATGACGGTGTGTTCCGGATTGAAGACTCTCTGCTGCTTTACTGCTGAGTAGATTACTTTATGGCTGTGTGAAATTGCTGTGAAGAGAAGAGTAACTATCTGTGATAGTATAGAATTAAGTGATAGCTGTAATCTTTGTTTGTGAGTTAAAACAGAGATAGGCAAGAAGAAGAAACTTCGCATTGATTGAATAACTGTGTATGACTTGGACTTCCTATTTAACCTTGCTACTATTCAAGTAAAAACTATTTCGTATATACTATTCTGTTTATTGACTGAATAGCATTCATATCAAACTGCAACACCATTACTACAACACATTTCGCTGTGTATGTATAGAATGGAATGAGCTGGAAGGGACCTTGGAGGTCTTCTAGTCCAGCCCCCTGCTCAAGCAGGAGAACCTATACTATTTCAGATAAGTGACTGTCTAGTATGTGCTTAACAGCACAATAACTCCTTAACATTTACTAATTTGGAGTCTCTTAAACGGCTTTTTCCTGCCTTGTCAGGGTATGACAATAAGAAATAGGACTTAATAACTCAAATATATTGTCCTTATTATTAATCACACACAAATTTCTCTCAAAGAAACGGTAAGGTTGCTCAGTAGAATGAATGCAATCTGGGTTGCCCTTTTAAATTAAATTAATTCGGGTTCAATTCAATTCATTTAATTTAACCCGAATTAAATTAAAACCATTCAATTAGGTCTGCGGATAAATGCATCTATGTACCGTTTCCCCCCCAAAATAAGACCCTGTCTTATATTTTTTTGAACCCTGAAATAAGCGCTTGGCCTTATTGCCATGCACTCAAAAAGCCCGATTGGGCTTATTATCAGGGGATGTCTTATTTTGGGGGAAACAGGGTATCTCTATCTATCAATCTATCTATTAAGAGCTGAAGTGGTGCAATGGTTAAATGCTGCAACTGCAGGCTGACTGCTAGTTCAGCAGTTCAGCTGTTCAAATCTCACTAGGCTCAAGGTTGACTCAGCCTTCCATCCTTCCGAGGTCGGTAAAATGAGGACCCAGATTGTTGGGGGAAATATGCTGAACTCTGTAAACCGCTTAGAGAGGGCTGGAAAGCACTATGAAGCGGTATATAAGTCTAAGTGCTATTGCTATTGCTATTGCTCTTATCTATCATCCTCATCTCTACATCTATCTATCTATCTATCTATCTATCTATCTATCTATCTATCTATCTATCTATCTATCTATCTATCTATCTATCTATCTATCTATCTATCATCTATCTATCTATCTATCATCTATCTATCATCTATCTATCTATCTATCTATCTATCTATCTATCTATCTATCTATCTATCTATCTATCTATCTATCTATCTATCTCTACCTACCTACCTATCTCTATCATCTATCTCTCTATCTATCTCTATCTCTCTCTATCATCTATCTCTCTATCTCTCTACTGTGTTTCCCCGAAAATAAGACCCTGTCTTATATTTTTTTGAACCCTGAAATAAGCGCTTGGCCTTATTGCCATGCACTCCAAAGCCCGATTGGGCTTATTATCAGGGGATGTCTTATTTTGGGGAAAACAGGGTATATCTATCTATCTATCTATCTATCTATCTATCTATCTATCTATCTATCTATCTATCTATCTATCTATCTATCTATCTATCTATCTATCTATCTATCTATCTATCTATCCATCCATCCATCCATCCATCCATCCATCCATCCATCCATCCATCCACCCACCCACCCACCCACCCACCCACCCACCCACCCACCCACCTACCTACCTACCTACCTACCTACCTATCTCTATCATCTATCTCTCTATCTATCTCTATCTCTATCTCTCTACTGTGTTTCCCCGAAAATAAGACCCTGTCTTATATTTTTTTGAACCCTGAAATAAGGGCTTGGCCTTATTGCCATGCACTCAAAAGCCCGATCGGGCTTATTTATCAGGGGATGTCTTATTTTGGGGGAAACAGGGTATTTGGAGTGAAGAAGGGTCTAGGTCAGCCCGTCAGCTTCAAAAAAATAAATAAATAAGGGTGACGATTTGAAATGTTTTGCCTCTGAAGGTACCAGCAAAAAAAATAATAATTGTCATTTCGTAAAACCTCTCATGGCTGAGATTCTTAGATTAAAATCAGCATTTCCGGAAAACTCTCCGTTTGCAAGCAAATTATAGGTGGATCTAATGGGATCTGTGCATTCCAGGATTTTGCTCCTTGGTGTAAACGTCATTAAAGTCTCTCTCTCCTCATTTTTCCGTCTTGCTCCCTTGTCTGTCCCATTTTGGCCTGCAAAAGCTCCCTTCAGACAACCTCACACCTTGATTATTAAGCACCATTTAATGATCAGCTGCCCGTCCGGCTGGCCAGGAGCGATAAGATAAACCGGAAGCTGAAATGTCAACTTGATGCTGATTGAAAAGCGCTGTATTGAGCTGACAGCATATTCCATTCGTTTGGCCATTTTTATCATTTCTTACTATTTCTGCAGAAGATAAGGCAAGGCTGCCATCTCCTGGCCTCCAGCAACACTCTTTCGCTCTGGCTCTCCGAAAAAGGGTAGGACCTCCTTGGACAATACTTGCCAAAGTGGAAAAGCCAAGCCTAAATCCTGCCTTTAGCCATGAAAGTTAGCTGGGTGACTTTGGGCCAGTCACCAGGAGACGGTGAGTTCTAGTCCTGCCTTAGCCATGAAAGTTAGCTGGGTGACTTTGGGCCAGTCACCAGGAGACGGTGAGTTCTAGTCCTGCCTTAGCCATGAAAGTTAGCTGGGTGACTTTGGGCCAGTCACCAGGAGACGGTGAGTTCTAGTCCTGCCTTAGCCATGAAAGTTAGCTGGGTGACTTTGGGCTAGTCACCAGGAGACGGTGAGTTCTAGTCCTGCCTTAGCCATGAAAGTTAGCTGGGTGACTTTGGGCCAGTCACCGGGAGATGGTGAGTTCTAGTCCTGCCTTAGCCATGAAAGTTAGCTGGGTGACTTTGGGCCAGTCACCGGGAGACGGTGAGTTCTAGTCCTGCCTTAGCCATGAAAGTTAGCTGGGTGACTTTGGGCCAGTCACCAGGAGACAGTGAGTTCTAGTCCTGCCTTAGCCATGAAAGTTAGCTGGGTGACTTTGGGCCAGTCACCAGGAGACGGTGAGTTCTAGTCCTGCCTTAGCTATGTAAGTCAGTTGGGTGACTTTGCGCCAGTCACCAGGAAATGGTGAGTTCTAGTCCTGCCTTAGCCATGAAAGTTAGCTGGGTGACTTTGGGCCAGTCACCAGGAGACAGTGAGTTCTAGTCCTGCCTTAGCCATGAAAGTTAGCTGGGTGACTTTGGGCCAGTCACCAGGAGACAGTGAGTTCTAGTCCTGCCTTAGCCTTGAAAGGCAGCTGGGTGACTTTGGGCCAGTCACCAGGAGATGGTGAGTTAAAAAAAGAAGCGGTCTCCGCGTGGAAACAAAAGGACTTCTATTCTTTTCTTTAATCCAAATAGTCAATTCTGCCATTTCCGCCAAACTCCATCCACTTCTGCAACCGTTCGTCCATGGTAGGAAATTCGAAGGGCCCTTCCATTTTTCTGCATGTAATATTACACTGCTAACCAGAGCATACAAAATATTTGCTAGACCAATTCTTGAATACAGCTCACCTGTCTGGAACCCGCACTGCATATCGGACATCAATACAATCGAGAGAGTCCAAAAATACTTCACAAGAAGAGTCCTCCACTCCTCTGCTCGCAACAGAATACCTTATTCCACCAGACTTGAAATTTTGGGCTTAGATAGCTTAGAACTTCGTCGCCTTCGATCTGACCTAAATGTAGTTCATAAAATCATCTGCCACAATGTCCTACCTGTCAATGATTACTTAGCTTCAACCGCAACAATACACGAGCACGCAATAGATTCAAACTTAATGTAAACCGCTCGAAACTCGACTGCAGAAAATACGACTTCAGCAACAGAGTGATCAATGCCTGGAATGCACTACCTGACTCTGTGGTTTCTTCCCCAAACCTCAAAAACTTTAACCTTAGACTGTCTACAGTCGACCTCTCCCCGTTTCTAAGAGGTCTGTAAGGGGCGTGCATAAGCACACCAGCGTGCCTACCGTCCCTATCCTTCTGTCCTATTGCCTAATTTACCTGTACCTACTTTGCTAATGTTTATATTTATACCAATACCTACTATCTTGTACATGTTTGACAAACAAATAAATAAAATATAGTTTTGCTGCTAAAACAAGAGTCCATTTGTGACGGACGTATTTCACGGCTTGCCAAGGGCGAGCAAGGGGGCAGCAGGGGGCGCTCTCGCCCAGCCAGGGAGCCGGCCCAGCCTTACCTGGCCATCTGTTGGAAAGGAATCCTCTTACCTGGGAGGATAAGAAGGGAGGTAAAATAATAAACCGGCGGCATCTGCTTCCATCTTCGGGACCAAGAGGGAAATAAAACCGTTGTCCCTTCTAGCGAAAACCTGCTGTTTCTCTTCCCCTCTGGATGTCTCGCCACCAACTGCTCAAATGTTTTGGATGCCAAGCCGTATCTGATGCCCCTCGATCACCGTCCCGGGAGACGGCAGTTTAACTTCATCAAGTGAACACAAAAAAAAAAGAGGGGGGTGGGGGAGGAGAGAGGAAGACGGGAAAACACAGCGCCACGACAAAAAGAAAACCGTGTAAAAGTCCGACAGCGACTCGGCCAGCTGCATCTCTTCTGCTAAACTGGAGGTTTATAAGAAGAGATTGGATAGTCACTTATCTGAAATGGAAGGGGGTTGGACTAGATGACCTGCAAGGTCCCTTCCAACTCTGTTAATATGTTAAACTGTAGGTCAGTGACAGCTAACTTTTTGGCACTGAGTGCCAAAACTGGAGTACGCGCATGCACGCCGGAGCGCTGGAACCCGGAAGAGAGCAGCTGGCCACTCTTCCAGGTTCCGGCATGCGCATGCCTCTCTGGTGCGCATGTGTACACCAGAATCTGGAGGAGAGCAGCTCGCCAGTGCGCGTGCACGCCAGACCATCTGTCCGGCATGCATGCGCACCATGGAACCCAGAAGAGCAGCTGGCGACGGCACGCATGGCCACAGAGAGAGCTCTAGGGTCGCCATCACGAGTATAGGTTCTCTTGCTTGAGCAGGGGGCTGGACTAGAAGACCTCCATCGTCCCTTCCAGCTTATTCTATTCTATTCTATTCTATTCTATTCTATTCTATTCTATTCTATTCTATTCTATTCTATTCTATTCTATTCTATTCTATTCTATTCTAATTCTAATCTCTATATTCTGATGATGTTCGTCCATCGTGTTCGAAGAGGACCTTGACATCTAACAGGCTGTGGGCTGTCCACGATGTGTCCACAGGTGGCTGGTAAGGCCTATACGGGCACGAAATGTTCTGCCACATGTTGGGCAGACATGTGTGGGCACCATTGGCGCATCATTTGCAGCTCTGGCTTTGCGGAGTGCTCGCTTTTCTTCTGCTGTGGCTGTTCTTCTGTCCTCAGATATTTGGCAGCCTTGGTGGATCAGCATGCGCCATGTTGATCGATCCTGTGCCAGGGTTTCCCAGGAGGTTGGTGTCGATATCGAGGGACTTGAAGGAGGTTTTCAACGAGTCTTTGTATCATTTCCTTTGTCCCCCGTGCGATCGCTTTCCTTTAGACAGCTCACCATAGAGGAGCTGTTTAGGGATGCGGTGGTCTGGCATCCTTGCAACATGGCCTGCCCAGCGTGTCTGGGCTTTCATCAGCAGGGTGGGTATTAATGGCAGGCCTTCTCTGGAGGGGACTTCTGTGTCTGGCACCTTGTCCTGCCACCGGATCCTCAGAATTCTACGGAGGCAGGTCATGTGGATGTGGTTCAATTGCCTAGCATGCCTCCTGTACACAGTCCAAGTCTCACTGGCATACATCATGGTAGTTAGCACTACTGCTTGGTAGACTTTGAGCTTTGTCTCAAGGCTTATTCCACGGTGGTCCCACATGTTGGTCAGTAGTCTGCCAAATGCAGAGCTTGCCTTGGCGATTCTGCAGTTGACCTCAATGTCAATTGTCACTGCACGGGAGAGGCTGCTGCCAAGGTATGTAAATTGGTCCACTGCTTGCAGCTTTTGTCCCTTCACTGTGTTGGTGGGCTCTTGGTGTTTGGCTTTTGGAGCTGGCTTGATGCATCACTTTGGTCTTCTTTATGTTGATAAGGAGTCCAAAGTTGTCGCATGCTGCTGCAAATTTGTCCATACTGGCTTGCATTTCCCGCTCTGATCCACCATTCAGGGCACAGTCGTCAGCAAAGAGAAGATCGCGTAGCACAGTCTCCTTTATCTTGGTGACAGCCTGGAGTCTTTGCAGGTTGAACAGTTTCCCATCGGTCCTGCATCTCAGGCTGACTCCCAAGGAAGTGTTCAGGAAGGCATCTGACAGCGTGGCTGAAAACGTTATGCTGAACAAGGTCGGTGCCAACACGCACCTTTGCTTGATGCCGTTTGTAACATAAAAGGCCTCTGAAGCTTGTCCGTCGTCCAGAACACGGGCCATCGTACCATTGCGAAACTGACGTACCATCAGGATGAAATTATCTATTCTATTCTATTCTATTCTATTCTATTCTATTCTATTCTATTCTATTCTATTCTATTCTATTCTATTCTATTCTATTCTATTCTATTCTATTTCTATTCTATATATTCTATATTCTACATTCTATTCTATTCTATTCTACATTCTATTCCTTTCTCTATAATATTCTATATTCTATTCTACTCTACTCTACTCTATTCCACATTCTATTCTATTTTCTATTTTCTATTTTCTATATTCTACATTCTATTCTATTCTATTCTATTCCACATTCTATTCTATTTTCTATTTTCTATTCTATTTTATTCTATTCTATTGTACTCTACTCTATTCCACATTCTATTTTCTATTCTCTATATTCTATTCTATTCTATTCTACATTCTATTCTATTCTCTATATTCTTCATTCTATTCTATTCTGTTCTCTATATTCTATATTCTTTTCTATTCTCTATATTCTACATTCTATTCTATTCTCTATATTCTACATTCTATTCTATCTATTCTATTCTAATTTCTAATTTCTAATTCTACTCTATTCTCTATATTCTACATTCTATTCTATTCTACTCTACTCTATTCTACATTCCACTGTTCTGTTCTGTTTTGTTCTGTTCCAAATTCTTCATTCCATTATTCTCTTCTCTTCCGATTTCTCTTCTCTTCTCAAGTATTTTTGGTGTGTTCCAAAATACCTTCACTTGGGGGAGGGATAAGTCTGGGAGGCGTAATTTCAGGGAAGAACTGGGCGGGGGACACAAACCCAGAGCCCCCCACCCCAGAAGGCAAAACCAGCAATTGCACCAGGATTGGCATCCTGATTTAAGAAAATGAAATGGCCCATTCTGGCAAGGTCCTGGGTTCAAAACCTGCTCCTATTGTGGGCTCCTTATTTCCAGAGCCTGGGCAACCCCAGACCTTTCCTCCGGCTGCTTACCAGTCGGCCAATCAAGGAAACCCCAAAGCTACATCTCTGAAAAATATCCCATAATGCAAGACAGAGCTAGGCAGCTGCAAAGACACACACACACACACACACACACACACACAGACAGACAGTAGCACATTGCTCAGTGCCTGCCTGGGGTCCCTGTGGCTAGGAGAACCTCCATCTCAATTAGAGAGGCTTTTCAGTGTAATAAGCTGCGGTATTTCGAAGCCTTCGGCAACTAATTTAGCCGAGTAGCTGCTGATTTTGCAACCTGCCCGAGTTATTCCCTGGGAATAGCTGAAAAGCACTTGGATGTTCTGGTTGGTTCTTTCCCACCTGTCAAAGGCTGGGGTCAGAATCTGGGTCAGTCCCATTCCTGCCCAAAAGCACCAAGTTTGGGGGAAATAATTAAAAGACATTTCTTTGTTGTTGTTGTTGTTGTTTGTGTGTGTGTGTGTGTACCCGGCAAGGGTATGGCTATCTGATGAGAGCGAAATAGCTTGAAATAGATCTATAATAGTCTCCCTTCATTTTCATTTATCAGCAAAAAAATGCTACACACACTTTATTTCCAAGGTTAAAATAAAGAATTAAAATTCTTAAAAGAAACAAACCACTTCTCTCTAAAGTTACAGGAGTAGAACTTGACTTAAAAGTTTATATTTAAGTATTTATTACATTTATCCTGCTGTTGCATGAAAAAAATGCCCACTGCAACGGCGGGACAAATAATTGTAATAAATATAACTTATTTATCATTTATTATTTATTTAAGAGTCTGGTAGTATTTCCCCCCTCCCACCAAACAAACCCATGTTAACTTTTCTTAACTAAATATAGCAATCTGCTTCTAATAAGATCGGATTCCAACTGTAGAAGGCCCAGCTAGCTTTGACTCAAGATTGTTCTGGGATGAAAAAAAGTGGTGATGAACAGAACGACAGAGCTGGAAGGGGACCTTGGAGGTCTTCTAGTCCAACCCCCTGCTGAAGTAGGAGACTTTATACCATTTCAGATAGGAAGGAAGGAAGGAAGGAAGGAAGGAAGGAAAGGAAAGGAAAGGAAAGGAAAGGAAAGGAAAGGAAAGGAAAGGAAAGGAACACACCGGTATATACGGTATATACTGGTATATACGTATGTGTATATGTACACACACACACACACACACACACACACACACACACACACACACACACACAAGATTAGTTCAGTTTCCATTCCAGTGAGAACGTCCGTATCCTCAGATACGGTCTGTGTGCCTTTTAAAAAAATATCTACCTACTTCTATCTATATATTTTGCAGTAATAGATTTCTCAGGGAACCAGACAATGGTTCCCAGCCTTGATCAAATCCCAGCAGGGCCGAGAGGTCAACGCCAGCAAGGTTGTGGTTATCCATCTCCATCTCTCTCTCTCTCTCTCTCTCCCCCCCCCCCGTCCCCTTCAGCCAATTAGAGTCTGGCTGGCCGTCGGCTGCGGTGCCGCTGAGGACCATGCGCTTGTGGCCATTCCTCAGGTGAGAAGACTTCAAGGGTCTCCGGCTCAGCCACCCGGTTGGACCCCATGCAAGATTTATGCTCTGGTTTTCCGCCTGAAGAAGCAGCTGTCACTCACGTCGGAGCATTAAAGATGGTGCATAACTTGATCAGATGGAGAAGTCAAAATAGTTTTGCCAACTTAAGACATCTCACTAAGGGGGCGAAGGTGCCAGGTTCCCTCGGCCGGGGCTGAAGCCACCAGGATTTTTATTTTTATTTCACAGATTAACAGAGTTGGAAGGGACCTTGTAGGTCATCTAGTCCAACCCCCGCCCAAGCAGGAGACCTTACACCATTTCTGACAGATGGCAGTCCAGTCTCTTCTTGAAAGCCTCCAATGATGAGGACAACTTCTGTTCCATGGGTTGATTGTTCTCCCTGTCAGAAAATTCCTCCTTATTTCCAGGTTGAATCTCTCCTTGTTCAGTTTCCATCCATTATTCCTTGTCTGGCCTTTGGGTGCTTTGGAAAATAGCTTGACCTCCCTCCTCTCTGTGGCAGCCCCTCAAATATTGGAAGACTGCTATAATGTCTCCCCTGGTCCTTCTCTTCACTAGACTAGCCATGCCCAGTTCCTTCAACCGTTCACATCGTATGTTTTCCAAGTTCAAATGGACGATTTGGGTCCGTCCGAAATGAGAAGGCCCCGAGGCCAGGTTGTCTCACCGATCTGAGGGTTCTTTGGATCGGAAATGTTGTGGGAGTTGGGGATGATGGGAGTTGGGGATGATGGGCTGGAGCTTATGGAAGTTGGCGTCCTCTGTCTCAATCCTTCCCTAATCTGCTCTGGTTCAGTTCTTGTGGCTGGGGATGATGGAAGCCTGGTCCAGCCCCCTTCCTTTCCCTTGACTCCTTGGGACTCACTGAGGGAACAGCTCCCTGCAATGGGGCTGAGGAGGATGGGCGCTGAATGCATCAGCGCCCTGGAAACTCCCAACAGCACAACTGCTTCTTTTTGTGGATGGGGATGATGGGTGTCCCGATGCTCCTTCTCCCCTTCTGGCATAAGGGGACAGCAACATCTTAACCATGGGATGCTGCCAATGCAACACCCAGCAGCTGGGGATGATGGGACCTTGCCCTGCATGGGGCTGTGTGACACTCCCAGCTCCGGCTGGGGATGATGGATCCCTTACCCTGCACGGGGCTGTGTGACAGCCCAACTCTGGCTAGGGATGATGGGACTCCTTGCCCTGCACGGGGCTGTGTGACACTCCCGGCTCTGGCTGGGGATGATGGGACTCCTTGCCCTGCATGAGATTGTGTGACACTCCCAGCCCCGGCTGGGGATGATGGATCCCTTGTCCTGCACAGGGCTGTACGACAGCCCAGCCCCGGCTGGGGAAGATGGGCGTTTAACACCCTCCAGAATCTCCGCCCTGCGATCCGCATCCCCAACCGGCCCACGTGCGCAGCGGAGGGCGTGGCCCGCCTCAGCCTGGGGGGCGTGGCCAAGGGCGTGTCCCTCCGCGCTCGCCCCGCCTTCTCCACAACCGACCAAGATGGCGTCGCTCTCGCTGCTGAAGCAGGCCTCGATGCCGGCGACCGGCGGCTTCTCCTTCCACAACTGCGCCCGGTGAGGCCGGGGAAGCGGCGGGGAGGCGGGCGTGAGGCCCGAGGAAGACGGCGGAGGGGCCGGGAGGCCGCGGCGGGGCCCAGCAGGCCGCGGCGGGCGAGGCCAAGGCGGCCGTGACTCAGGAACCGGGCTCCCCTCGGCCAAGCGGGCCCGGAGCTCGACGGACGGCCGGATGCCGCTTCCTCCCGTCCGGGAAGACCCCCTTCGCCGCTCCCCGGCGGGTTGTGCCCGTTCCCGGCGGCGGACGGGCCGGGGCTTCTCCGGGCCCGCTGGGAACTATTCCTCCCAGAGGCCCCGCCGTTGGGGGCCACGCTGAGGCATGCTGGGAGTTGGAGTCCGGGAAAGGGAAGCGGCGCCTCTGGGCAGCCAGCGGAGATGGGGATCGCACCTTGGTGGGGCGGGGCATGCGAGGATAGCCCCTCCCCTCCAAAACCAGCCCCCCCTTTGAGTTGATCTTGGGTGGCACCCCGTTTTTCAGCCCCAGGTGGGGAGGGCCCCCCCCAAATATCAATCCATGATTTGGGAATGCTCATCTCATGTTGGCTTCTCTTCCGCTGAAGGAATGCCCAGCTGGAATCGGAGGGGGCCCAGAAGGGTCTTCGGCTGCCCACCGCCCGCAAGACGGGCACCACCATAGCCGGTGTGGTGTACAAGGTAAGGCTGACGCTGCAGCTCTCGGGGGTGGGGGAGCGCCCTCGGTTTCGTGCCGAGATGCATCCTGAATCCTCTTTCTCGTCCCCCCCAGGATGGTATTGTGCTGGGGGCAGACACCCGGGCCACCGAAGGGATGGTGGTTGCCGACAAGAACTGTGCCAAGATCCATTTCATCGCTCCCAACATCTAGTAAGCCCCGAATTGGGGTGGGAAGGGCTGGGAGTTTGTGGCTCGTCGAAGGAGAAGATGCGTGTGAATTGTGTGGCAAGCGAGATGTGAATGACATGACCACTATCCTCTTGAATGCTTTTGGGTGTCACGTAAAGCAAGTGCCAGTTCTGCCATTTTTGGCTTGGCACCTTGCTGGCATCCTGCCATCAAAGGCTAGGAGGGAGGTGGCATGGGGTCTGGGCAGTAATGTATGGGGATGTGATGGGGTTTGAAAGAGCTGAGGTGGCGCAGCGGTTAGAGGCAGGTACTGCAGGACACTTTAGCTGACTGTGATCCGCAGGTCAGCGGTTCAAATCTCACCGGCTCAAGGTTGACTCAGCCGTCCATTCTTCCGAGGTGGGTTAAATGAGGACCCAGATTGTTGGGGGCAATATAAATATACATTGCTTAATGGTGTAAACCGCTAAGAGAGTGCTTGCACTGTGAGGCGGTATATAAATCGCACTAAATAAATAAATAAATAGATAAATAGATAAATAGATAAATAGATAAATAGATAAATAGATAAATAGATGATAAATAGATAAATAAATAAATAAAAAATAGGAAGGGGAGAAATGACAGTTTGATGAAGACCAGAGAAGCACGGAACCAGTTTGTGCCGGCATTCAAAGCCACGCACCCTGAGAATGGAATGTGGACTGCCCCAAACATCTCGGCGATTCTCAAAACTCTCATGTGGCTCTTCATTGGCTGAAGAGGAACCGATCGTGTGGGGAGGGCTGGGATGAGGGGAAAAATTTGTAACGTTTCATGTGGGAAACGTAGATATAGCCTGACTTTACCGCAGCCAGCAACCTTTAGTAAAAGAACCTATCACAGTGTTAGTGAACCTTTTCTGCACCGAATGCGGAATCCGGAAGAGCATGTGTGCGCCGGGAAGATGATCTTCCAGTTTCTGGCGTGCGCATGTGCACCGGCCATCTGGTCTTCCGGTTTTCAGCGCGCATGTGTGCGCAAAGACCAGCTGGCTGGTTCGCATGCACATGCCGGAAATTGGAAGATCGTATTCCTGGTGTGCGCATGCGTACTGGGCGGCTCCCACATGCGCGCCGCAACCCGGAAGAGCAACGGGTGACTGCTCGCGTGCCGGGAGAGATGGCTTTGCATGCCACTTCTGACACACGTGCCATAGGTTCGCCATCACGGCCCTATCACTTCACTCAAATGGAGTCGAGGGTCTTTCTTTCCTAAGAGCCCTGGCTGGGCAGGTCTGACAGTAAGGTTCCTTTGGGGTAGACTAGGCTGATTGGTTTCAGTGGGACTCAAGAGAGGTGTAAAATGATGCTGTTTTACTCTTGCAGCTGCTGTGGGGCCGGAACGGCTGCGGACACCGAAATGACCACCCAGATGATCTCTTCGAACATGGAACTTCACTCCCTTTCGACCGGCCGGCTTCCGAGAGTCGTGACGGCCAACCGGATGCTCAAGCAGATGCTTTTCAGGTACCTAATTGTTGCCTGGGCGGGATTGTTAGCGGGGGGGAGAAGGCTTCCATCCACACCTTTCAGAGGCTTCTTTGGGGAGGAGGCAAAATATTCAAGATGGCAACCGTGAGCGCAATTTATGCGGTGGGGGGGGGAAGACAGGCAGGATTTCAACTGCATAGTCAGGTTTGCCTACAAAACTGGAGGATGCACGCAACTCACAGCTCTGTATGAAAAACTAAGGCAGCTTTATTTATGATTTTAGTTTCCTTTATTCAATTTATATACAGTTAGTCCTCGACTTAAAAACAGTTCATTTAGTGACCGTTCCAAGTTAACGGCACTGAAGAATGACTCACGACCAGTTTTCACACTTAAATCACCATTGGAACATCCCCATGGTCACGTGATCAAAATTCAGACGCTTTGACAATTGACCCGTATTTATGACGGTTGCTGTGTCCCCGGAGTCACGCATTCCCCTTTTGCGACCTCCTGACAAGCAAACTCAGTGGGGAAGGCAGATTCACTGAGCAACCGTTTGACTAATTTAACAACGGCGGCGATTCGCTTAATAACTCTGGCAACCAAGGTGGTAAAAACTCACTTAACAAATGTCTCACTTAGCAACAGTGGTCGTAAGTCAAGGATTACCTGTAGACGCCACAATTCACACGCGGTGACTCTGGGCAGCGTGCAACATGAAAAACCCACAATGAAAAACCCACATTTTAGGATAAAGGAGTTACTAGAATGAATTAAATATAAATAAATAAAAGGGAAATAGAAAATTATGGTAGAAATGGAGTACACTAATATATGATGTAAATGATGTATATGAATAGAAGTGTGAAATATATGTATATAATAGAAATGAAAAATGAAAGAGGAAAATACTGTAAAACTTAACATGTGTTAGCGACGTGAAATTGTTGTAAAGAAGGAAATTGTATAAATTTCCATGTCTGTTTTTAATGTAAAAAAATGTTCAATAAAAATTATAAAATAAAATAAAATAAAATGACAAAGTTAAAAAAGAAAAACCCACATTTTAAACCAACGCCCCATTTTTCTTGCTTTCAAACCAAGAAATTACTATAGAATTTGGGAATCTTTTTACCGGTGGTTAGAGAACAGGCAATAAGGATTAACAGCAAGAGAAGTTATTTAAAGTATAGAAAAATGTATTAATAGTTAATATAATTAACAGAGTTAAATAAAGGACAATGGGATTGTTATAATATTAGATACATAAAACATTGGAAATTAAGCTAAGATGAGATTAACTAATGAATAAGGTTGTATATTTTTAATGTTGGCACAAAATATTTGTACCCAGATGACACACTGGTTAATAGAAAATGGATTATTTATATAAAAATAAAATAAATTTATTACAAAAAAGAAACCCAAGAAATTTACAACGGGTTGGAGGACAGCCAGTGCAAAAGTGCATCAGAAAGAGATTATCCACACTGATGTTTCTTGATTGATTGATTGATTGATGTTCCAGGTACCAGGGATACATTGGTGCGGCTTTGGTTCTCGGCGGGGTGGACGTAACCGGGCATCACCTGTACAGCATTTATCCTCACGGCTCGACCGACAAGCTGCCTTACGTCACGATGGGTGAGTCACGCTCTTTTGGCACAACCAAGTCGAGGTGTCTGCACTGCCCCCTAGTGGGGGCCCAGAGCATTTAATTTTTTTCCACCCTCCATGTCCTTCCCGATGATTCAGCTAATCGGG
>JALIGW010000153.1:112500-212500 GCA_023053685.1 Diadophis punctatus similis
CTATCCTATCCTATCCTATCCTATCCCTTATTCTATTCTATTCTATTCTATTCTATTCTATTCTATTTCTATTCTATTCTATTCTATACATTCCAATATTATTCTATCCTATCCTATCCTATCTTATCCTATCCCTTATTCTATTCTATTCTATTCTATTCTATTCTATTCTATTCTATTCTATTCTATTCTATTCTATTCTATTCTATTCTATTCTACATTCCAATATTATTCTATTCTATCCTATCTTATCCTATCCCTTATTCTATTCTGTTCTGTTCTATTTCTATTCTATTCTATTCATTCCAATATTATGCTATTCTATCCTATCCTATTCTATCCCTTATTCTATTCTATTCTATTCTATTCTATTCTATTCTATTCTATTCTATTCTATTCTATTCTATTCTATTCTATTCTATTCTATTCTATTCTACATTCCAATATTATTCTATCCTATCCTATCCTATCTTATCCTATCCCTTATTCTATTCTATTCTATTCTATTCTATTCTATTCTATTCTATTCTATTCTATTCTATTCTATTCTATTCTATTCTATTCTACATTCCAATATTATTCTATCCTATCTTATCCTATCCTATCTTATCCTATCCCTTATTCTATTCTATTCTGTTCTATTTCTATTCTATTTCTATTTCTATTCTATTCTTTCTATTTCTATTCTATTCCTTATTCTATTTTATTCTATTCTTCTTATTAATAGTTTTCATACAGGTAGCCTTTGATTTACAACAATGGTATTTAGTGAACGTTCAAAGTTACAACAGTACTGAAAAAAGTGACTTTTGACCAGTTTTCACTCTTACGGCCGTTGAAGCATCCCCATGGTCACATGATCAAAGTTCAGACACTTGGCAACTGACTCACATTTATGACGGTTGCAGTGTCCCAGGGACATGTGATCACTTTTTTGCGACGTTCTGACAAGCAAAGTCAAGGGGGAAGCCAGATTCACTTAACAACCGTGTTATTAACAACTGCAGTGATTCGCTTAACTGTGGCAGGAAAGGTCGTAAAATGGGGCAGAGCTCTCGTTAATGAATGTCTCACTTAACAACAGAAATGTTGGGCTCGGTTATGGTCGTAAGTCGAGGACCACTTGAATTAGTGCGGTTTCTCTCTCTGCCTTTGACACTGTTTGGAAGCTTTGATACGATGGGGGTCCAGCAGGAGTCAGGATTGGCATATTTAAGGCAGGGTTTTTTCCATCTCAGCAACTTTTTAAAACCTGTGGACTTCAGCCTCCAGAATTCCCCAGCCAACAAGAATACTGAGAGTTGAAGTCCACGCGTCTTAAAATTGCTGAAGTTGAGAAATATTGATTGAAAGCCCTGAAAAAGTTTAATGAGACATGAAAAAAAGGAAAAACAGATGGAGATCACCCAGGATAACCATTCCAGTGACGGCCTTAGTTCATTGTAGTCCAGCCCCGATGGGGGAATTCTCGAAATTGATCCAGAAAGGAGAGAGGAGTTTTTCCTCCGATTCTGAGATCCCTTTTCACTTCCTTATTACTTCCGAGGGATGATGTAGAAAGTTCCTTTTTTTTAAAGCAAAAAAACACTTGGAAGAGTCCAAGTCTATTGATTTTTTTTAAAAAAAACCCTATTTTTGAAAATGCTTCCAAGCATTTGTGCTGCTGCTCTGTTACGACGGTGTTCTAAAGTATACGCCGCTAAAAGAGTTTAGGCTGAAATGGTGCCGTGGGTCCTTAGTTTAGCTTCCCAGTGGTTGGTTTTGAGGAACGCTGAGTCAAACCCCAAAGAGGAGAAGTGAAATGCTACTTTTTTTTTAAACACGGCGTTTTAAAATCATTCACCCAAGCTCATCACAGCTAGTTTTAAAACCGGGATGCTGTTGGGTCCAAAATTGTCTTTAGAGTTTTAGAATTTCTGGGAAGACTGCCTTTGTGTGATATCCATACAAGGAGGCAACATGAAACCGAAGAGAAGTTTGCAGGCATTGATTTGAGAAACCTGGCTATTTATTTCCAGGATCTGCAGAAAATTCAGTACCACGGAGAGCAATCTCGCAGCAAAATGAATGACTTGTTATCTTAGCTTTGTTTTAGAGTTTGGCCAGGAAAATCCTTCGATGCCCAGATTTGGTATCAGTTTCTTTAAAAGAGCCCGCATCCTTTAGCTTCTTCAGAGCATAGTTAAGGAGTTATTGTGCTGTTGAGCACATACACAGCGAAATGTGATGTGGTTGTGGTGTTGCGGTTTGATATGAATGCTATTCAGTCAATAAACAGATCAGTTTAGTATTTACAAATAGTTTACTTAAAGTAGTAGCAAAGTTCAATAGGAAGTCCAAGTCATACACAGTTGGTCAGTCAATGCGAAGTTTCTTCTTCTTGCCTATCTTTGTTTTAACTAACAAACAAAGAGTACAGCTATCAATCAAATTCTACACTATCACAGATAGTTACTCTTTCCATAGCAGCTCTTCACAGCAATTTCACACAGTCACAGCAATTGCTCAACAGTGAAGCAGCAGAGATAATCAGCAGAGAGTCAGCACTCCGAATCACACCATCAAACACACACAGACATTAATCACCATTCTGAGCATGCTCTCTTGTAATAATAATCAGCCTACAATTCGTTTAAAGCAATATGCGCGCAACATTGATTTGTGGCTTGTTCATATATTAGCACACCCAATCGTTTGAACAGGGTTCTAACAATATGGATCTAGGTAGTAAATGCGTCAGGTTCTTTGTTACTAAAAAGACAGCTGCATTTCCCTAGAATTTGTGGGGTTCCAGAACTGGGGAACAGGATTACGTCTGCAAGAGAATGGAGGCTGATTTCCTCTTAACACTGTTGTTGTCAGCTGTTGGACTTGAGGGGGCTGATAGATCTCTTGTGTGCTGAAGTACACAACTCATGTCCCAAATGTGCTCTCCCTGCCCCCCCCCCCCCCCGAAGGCAACTGGACTTGGTTTTTTTCCTTGAAGATGTTTAGCTTCTCATCCAAGGAGCTGAAGAAGCTTCTTGGGTGAGAAGCAAAACGTCTTCAAGGAAAAACCAAGCCCAGTTGCCTTCTGAAGAACTGAAGAAGCTTCTTGGGTGAGAAGCGAAACGTCTTCAAGGAAGAACAAAATCCAGTTGCCTTCTGAAGAACTGAAGAAGCTTCTTGGATGAGAAGCGAAACGTCTTCAAGGAAGAACCAAGCCCAGTTGCCTTCTGAAGAACTGAAGAAGCTTGTTGGGTGAGAAGCGAAACGTCTTCAAGGAAGAACCAAGCCCAGTTGCCTTCTGAAGAACTGACGAAGATTCTTGGGTGTGAAGCGAAACATCTTCAAGGAAAAACCCAAGTCCAGTTGCCTTCTGAAGAACTGACGAAGCTTCTTGGGTGTGAAGCGAAACGTCTTCAAGGAAAAACCAAGCCCGGTTGCCTTCTGAAGAACTGACGAAGCTTCTTGGGTGAGAAGCGAAACCTCTTCAAGGAAAAACCCAAGTCCAGTTGCCTTCTGAAGAAAGCACCGTTGGGACAACTGTGACCAGGATGACTGAGAATGGACTTTTACACAACAAGTGTTTTATGAAATCCTTGGTCGATGTGTGGAAGACACGTACCTTTTGTTGACACAGAGGCAGCGAGGGTCACAGCTGGTGGTTGAGACGGTGCTTTTGTGTAAACCTGGAAATCTTCGACATACCAGGCATCTGTGTGAGGAGATGCTAAATGCCACACGTACAGATCTCTGCTAATGATCTTCCAGCGTCTTAGAAGCAGGATGCTAATTGCCTGCTTTCCTTAGCGGGCTTGCAAATCGTCAAGGCGTCCAGCGTGCATTTTATCCCTCGCTGAGCAAAACGGGCGTCCAAATTCGACGCCTCGGAGACGAGAGCGCCCTGCCCTTTCTCAGAAGGAGCTTAAAACCTACTCGGTGCTTACCCAGGAGTGAAAACATCAAATTAAGGTGTTTGTGCTGACAAAGGACAAATGTAGATTTCAGCAAACGAGGCAAGATTTGTCTGATTGCGGGCTGCCGAGCAAAAGCTCCCGGCCACGGCTCCGTAATGAAATGCGTGCATAAAATTACGACGCTTGGAAGTCTGGATCCGAGGCCTCGGGAAGCAGCGCGAGGCTCTCGGGTGGCTCAGCCTGGTCTCTGGGCACTCTCGAGTCGTTTCATATTCATAAATCTCCCCTTCCTTCCGTTGGCAATGGCTGTCTGCGAAAACAGCCAGTGCCACCAGGAGACCGGGGCCCCTCATTCAGCAACTGGAGTGAAAAATGATACCGATCAATGGGTCTGCAGAGAGCAACGGATTCGTATCGGGGAAGAGCCGAAAATTGAATAACAATGAGGTCGGGTGAAGAAGTGCCTTGTCAAGTGCTGGTGACACTGATGGATTAGACAAATCGGAGCGTCTTACTCTTCTCCACTCGGCTGCCATCCCCAGTGCGCGGACGCTGCCGCAAACAGGTTTTGGGGAGCTGAGGGCAGGGGTGTCTCTTTGGGGGGGGGACCAGGAAGTCCTCTTCAAGGTTGACTCAGCCTTCCATCCTTCCGAGGTGGGTAAAATGAGGACCCAGATTGTTGGGGGCAATATGCTGAACTCTGTAAACCGCTTAGAGAGTGCTGTAAAGCACTATGAAGCGGTATATAAGTAAAGTGCTATTGCTATTTTAAGTGGCTCTCCCTCGAAGACGGGATTTTTCCTGGATATTTCAGGAAGGGGGTTTAAGGGGCGGAAGGATCCAAGGAAAGTTCTCGGCGAGGAAGCCCATCCTGTTGTCTCTGGAAAGAAGATACCTTGAACTTGAATAGAATAGAATAACAGAGTTGGAAGGGACCTTGGAGGTCTTCTAGTCCAACTCCCTGCTTAGGCAGGAAACCCTACACCACTTCAGACATTGTTATCCAACATCTTCTTAAAAACTTCCAGTGTTGGAGCATTCACAACTTCTGGAGGCAACTTCTGTTCCACTGATTAATTGTTCTCACTGTCAGGAAATTTCTCCTTAGTTCTAAGTTGCTTCTCTCCTTGTTTAGTTTCCACCCATTGCTTCTTGTTCTACCCCCAGGTGCCTTGGAGAATAGCTTGACTCCCTCTTCTTTGTGGCAGCCCCTGAGATATTGGAACACTGCTATCATGTCTCCCCTGATCCTTCTTTTCATTAAACTAGACATACCCAATTCCGGCAACCGTTCTTCATATGTTTTAGCCTCCAGTCCCCTAATCATCTTTGTTGTTCTTCTCTGTACTCTTTCTAGAGTCTCAACATCCTTTTTACATCGTGGCGACCAAAACTGAATGCAGTATTCCAAGTGTGGCCTTACCAAGGCATTTTAAAGTGGTAACACTTCACGTGATCTTGATTCTATCCCTCTGTTTATGCAGCCTAGAACTGTGTTGGCTTTTTTGGCAGCTGCTGCACAACTACTGGCTCCTATTTAAATGGTTGTCCACTAGGACTCCAAGATCCCTTTCACACTGCTGTTGAGCAAGGTATCTTGAATCCTTCCTTTCTTTGCTCCTGGATCCAAAACAGAATTTTGGACTTCCATGAGCACTTCTAGACTGTTCTTCAAATGGAGTCACACGGTTGCTTCTCCCCGCACCCCAAACTTAACTGATGACCTTGGGAGCAATTCCGCGGACTTTAGGACACGGGTAGAAGGTCCTTCAATCAGTGGCTTCAAACCGGATCAGAGCTCCTCAACGTCTCTTGTCTCCAGCACAGCATTTTAAGAGCAATTCATGAGGTGGCCCAGCTCCATCCATGAATGGACACCCTAAACCAGTGTTTCTCAACCTTGGCAGTTTGAAGATGTGTGGACTTCAACTCCCAGAATTCCACAGCCGGCGTTGCCGGCTGTGGAATTCTGGGATTTGAAGTCCACACATCTTCAAACTGCCAAGGTTGAGAAACACTGCCCTAAACCATGCTTTAGACACCCCTAATCCATGTCCCCCTGTCTTGTCCTAGATAAGACAGGAGCAATAACGGCATTGCACGTGGGCAGGTGTCAAGGTGGCTGGGCCAGGTTGCAGTTTTCTACCTGTACGGTAGTCTCTTGTATTGTCCCCGACAGAAATCACATAGAAATTTTTGCTCATACGCGAATGGGAAACGGCAAGAGGTGCGAAGTTTAACTTCTGGCTCCTAATTTTTTTCCTCCCTCCTTAAAAGCTTAAAACCCTAGCGCCGTGAGGGCGAACCTATGGCACTTGTGCCAGAGGTGGCAGGCAGAGGCCTCTCTGTGGGCACGCGCACCATCGCCAGCTGCTCTGGTTTCCGGTGGGCACGTACGCGCCGGCCATCTGGTTTTTGCAGGCGCCGGAAAACGGCCCAAAACCAGGCGGTTTTCGGGGCTTTTTTCAGGCCGTTTTTGGGGCGTTTTCCGAGGTGTTTTCGGGCCGTTTTCCGGCTGTTCTTCAGTCTGTTTTTTGGGTAGTTTTCCGGCCTGAAAATGGCTTGAAAATGGTCAAAAAATGACCAAAAAACAGGCATGTACGTGCCGGCCAGCTGGTTTTCGGGTTTCAGGTGCTCCGGCATGCGCACATGCACGCACATGCACACGCGTTCCTGTTTGGGCACTCAGTGCCAAAAAGGTTCGCCATCACTGCCCTAGCGTATCTTCCTGTTTCTCCCTCCCTTTCCCCATCTTTTGGTTGTTTTTCTTAAAAATCTTGTTAAAGAGATTATGGGGTGCTTTATCTCCCCCCTCCCCACATAGATGTTATCCCAAGCCTTAATTCCGTCTGTCTTCTCCCTTTAAAACTTCGGACAATCGACCCCCCTCCTAGGGACGTTGCCGTCCCTTTTCTTTTTTAAAAAAATAATAACCTTTTTAATTTCCCTTTTTTATGACGCACCCAACAGACGATCTGTGCCCAAAGGGGTTGAGAAGATGCTTTTGGGCTCCCCTCCGCTTAGAAACGTGGCGGTGTTTGGTCCTGTAAAGGTAATGGCGCTTAGCCACGGCATCCTTGTATAATAGGAGATTCTGTCACATTTCCTGGGATTACCATTCTTCCTTGATTGGTGTCTGTAAATCCGCTGCTTCTGCCCTTTGAAACTTGATCTATAATTGGGCTCCCTTAAATGCCGGAGATAAGATAAGTCTGCATTTTCTACGGCAGTGTCGCTGTCAGCTCGCCTGCCTTTTCATTATACATTCAGCAGACGTGATCAGATCAGCGGGGCCCCTCATTTGAAACGGGTTTAATCGGCTGTCTTTTTCCTCCCCCCCCCTTTTCTTTTTCCTCAACCATCGAGGTGGTCAGGCAATGTACACACAAATCATTTTAAATAGCTAGCTAACCCAGTTAAATAGATAGCCGGTATGCAAAACCAGTTTAAAAAGTCATAAATGCCAAAAAAAAGGAAACAAAAAACCCCCTCCTAATTGGTATAAAAAATTGCGCCCCCAAAAATCATGGAGCGGGCTGAAAAATTGTCAAGAGGGCCTGCACGCAAGGCAGATTAACTTCAGGGATTTTTTTTTCTGTGTGTGTGTGAAGCGAAGCAGGATTAAAATGGTTGAAAAGAGTGTGTGCCGATTTTTAAAAAATGTATGTTTGTTGGCGTGCGTGGACTTTCTAGAAGAGAGAGGGGTGGCTTTTATCGTACCATTCTAAAGTTTCTGGAAGCTGCAGAACCCTGATTGGACATGTAGTCCATTCTCATCCGATGTGTCTTGTCTGTTTTGTGGCTCAAAAGAGCAAAACGTGAAGCTACCTAACCACCTAACCTCTTAGTGGGCCTGGAGTGTTGTCTCTTCTGCTGGTGTAAATGTGTTTAAAAGTCCGTGCTACCTTGTCTCAAAAGCTTCTAGCAATGGGTGTCTTAATGCTACCTGCCTGTAAAACCCCAAATCCTAAAACAAAACTTGAAATAGATAGATAGATAGATAGATAGATAGATAGATAGATAGATAGATAGATAGATAGATAGATAGATATTGATAATATATGAGAGAGATGAGAGAGAGAGAGCTAATAGATACAGAATAGATTAGATAGATAGATAGATAGATAGATAGATAGATAGATAGATAGATAGATAGATAGATAGATAGATAGATAGATATTGATAATATAAGAGAGATGAGAGAGAGAGAGCTAATAGATACAGGATAGATTAGATAGATAGATAGATAGATAGATAGATAGATAGATAGATAGATAGATAGATAGATAGATAGATAGATATAGATGATAATATATAAGAGAGAGATGAGAGAGAGAGCTAATAGGATAGATAGATAGATAGATAGATAGATAGATAGATAGATAGATAGATAGATAGATAGATAGATAGATGATAGATAGATAGATAGATAGATAGATAGATAGATAGATTAGATTAGATTAGATTAGATTAGATTAGATAGATATAGATAATATATAAGAGAGAGATGAGATAGATAGATAGATAAATGGATAGATAGATAGATGATAAATTGATAGATAGATATAGATAGATGATAGGAAGGAAGGAGGGAGAAAGAAAGAAAAAAGAAAGAAAGAAAAAGAAAAAAGATACAGGATAGATATAGATACTCTGAAGATGCTCTGAAGCAGGGGTCTCCAACCTTGGCTACTTTAAGCCTGGAGGACTTCAACTCCCAAAATTCCCCAGCCAGCTTTGCTTTGCTGGCTGGGGAATTCTGGAAGATGAAGTCCACCAGGCTTAAAGTTGCCAAGGTTGGAGACCCCTGATCTGAAGGACTCGGCTGCTCCCGATGGGATTTCTACTCCCTTCCTTTGAAGGACCCCAAATGTAGCTGAGTTAGGATTGGAGGTCTGCTTGTTTTCCAAAGGGGTTTGTGTCAGTGCCCCCTCTGCTTATCCTGAGCTGGAAGATGTGGTCAGAATTGCATCCTGGGCCTTTTTCTTAATGCTTGGGATTTCTGAAAATGCTCTGGGCTGTCTTGTGAGCAGCACCACGTCAAAGCAAGGCTACATGTTACTCACTCTGTCGGTTCTACCTTTAAATAAGCAGAAACAATGCTTCTATTTTTAAAAAATATATATATATTACCGTATATAGTTCAGGGTTGTCTTCCCTCCTTTTCTGTAGATAGATAGATGATAATGGATGGATAGATAAGAGAGAGAGATGATAGATAGATTGATAGATTGATAGATAATACAATATAGATAGATGTAGATATAGATAATATATAATAGAGATAATAGATACAGGATAGATAGAGAGAGAGAGAGATGGAGAGAGAGATGGAGAGATAGATAGATAAATAGATAGATAGATAGATGATAGATAGATAAATAGATGATACAGTATAGATAGATGTAGAGATAGATAGATAGAGAGAGAGAGATAATACAGTATAGATAGATGTATAGATAGATAGATAGACAGATAGATACAGAGAGAGATAGATTGAGAGATAGATAATACAGTATAGATAGATGTAGAGATAGATAGATAGAGATAGAGAAAGAGAGAGATATATATATATAATACAGTATAGATGTGGCGATAGAGAGATAGATAGAGAGATAGAGAGATAGAGAGATAATAAAGTATAGATTGAGAGATAGATAATATAGTATAGATAGATGTAGAGATAGATAGAGAGAGAGAGAAAGAGAGAGAGAGATATAATACAGTATAGATAGATGTGGCGATAGATAGAGAGATAGAGAGATAGAGAGATAATAAAGTATAGATAGATGTAGAGAGAGAGAGAGAGAGAGAGATAAAGTATAGATAGATGTAGAGATAGAGATAGAAAAATAATACAGTATAGATAGATGTAGAGATAGATAGATATATATAGATAGAGAGAGATAATATAGTATAGATAGAGAGATAGAGAGATAGTTGATAAAGTTTAGATAGATGTAGAGATGTAGAGATAGATAATACAGTATAGATAGATGTAGATGTGTGTATATATATATATATATATATATATATATATATAGAGAGAGAGAGAGAGAGAGAGAGAGAGAGAGAGAGAGAGAGGAGAGAGAGTACAGTATAGATAGTGAGATGTAGATATAGATAGATCTATAGATAATATATAATATAGAGAGAGATAACAGATACAGGATAGATAGATAGATAGGTAGGTAGATAGATAGATAGATAGATAGATAGATAGATAGATAGATAGATAGATAGATAGATAGATAGATAGATAGATAGATAGATAATGATGGGTGGATGGATGGATAGATGAGTGATTGATTGATTGATTGAAAGAGAGAGAGATTGAAGAATAAGGGGGAAAACTACAAACTTATGGTTCTTCTTTCTGGTGGATTTCAGGCTCTGGATCTCTGGCGGCTATGGCGGTCTTCGAGGACAAGTTCAAACCTGAGATGGAGGTAAATCTCCCCCACTCCTCCCCCCCCCAGACCTTTCTTTGTGTAACTCTAAAAATCCTTCAGGATGGTTTATGCCCAGTTTTCTTCCTGATAAGGTAGACAGAATTTCCCGGCGTTGGGAGAAGCATCTTCTCAGCCTTCCACGCCACCTCAAAGCAGAGCCCCTCTGGGGGTTGAAAAGCCTGAGGTCTTGATCCCCTCCCCTCCCCCCCCACACCCCAAATTTGTCACTGGGTGGGTGTGGGTGGGGCGGGAGAGGGCTTGAGACCTGCTTCCATCAAAGCCCATGCGAAACCAGATCCGTAGATTCGGTCAAGACAGGAGGCCGGCTTTTATCCCGTGGCTAATTGCCAGGCGGTTTCGTTTCGCGCTCCGAGAGGGCGGGCCGTATCTTCTAAAGTCCATCACATCACAGGGCAGCGATTCAAAGGCTGCGCTGTCCCGCACCCTCCGGTTTCAACTCGCAAATTAGCATCTGGAATCTAATTAAACAAGCTTAATGAAAGCCGCAGCTGACGATTGCGGGGGAAAAGACAATCACACTCTCCCCCCCCCCCCCCGGTTCCCTCTGATATATTCCCCGCTCCTGAAGCCGCGTTAAAAGAAATTAGCATTTATTTGAAGGCGAGCAAAATGTGGGCTTTCCCCCCCCCCCCTTCCCCTCCCCCCCATCTTGCAGTCTTGCAGCTTTCGCCAGCCCTGGCGCTCTGCCACTGCCAGATAAGTTGTCGGAGTTTCTGCTTCTGCCTTGGGCAAGCTCTCACACACACTGGCAGGGCCCAGGCTCCCCCCTTCCTCCTCCTCCTCCTCCTCCTCCCACCAAATCTGGAGTTTTGAGTACCAAGTGACTTGGCTGGTGCCAAGGCCTGACAATCACACGTCCCGGGGCTTACAAGGCGGCGAAACGCCCGTCTTCCTCCAGCAGCTTCCTTCCTGCCAAGATGGAGAACAGCACCTCTCCAGCAGAATGGGGAGACGTTGCCAAAATCGGCAACCGGCAACCTCCCTAAAGCTCCCTTGAAGCATCAGAGGGGAGGCAGTAGCACACCTGCTTGCTGGAAGGCAAGAAAGAGCTACCTGGGAGACCCTTGAATGTCTCTGAAATCAGAGGCCCGAGGTTCAGCGTTTGGAGAAACCGCTTGGTTTCTCCCCCCTCGCTGGCGGGAGAAAAATGCCCCCCAAAAAGAAAACCAAAATATTGGTTTTCTTTCCCCCCCAATCCCTGCAGTGGGCCGGCGTCTTGTTCACGAAGGCTCCGCTTGGGGGAGCGCGGAGAGGGTCCTCGCAGCCGCCAGCCGGGAGGAGGCCAGGAACCCCTTCCCCAGCAGCTCTCCAACACCCCCCCCCAAAAAATAATTTTGGAAGGCCGGCTTGTCTTCTCGATCTCGATCAAGAGCTGTCAAGTTCATCAGTCTCATTTAGGCGATCCGGGCTGCCAAGCGACACCCAGGAACCGCTGACAAGCCGCATATGAATTCCTGCCTTCATTAGTAGCGGGGGCTGATCAAAAATGCCCCCGGTCCCCACCACGGGGCTCAGGTGTTGGCTTGTCCTCGGCCTTAATCTCCGCAGCTGACACTGGCGTTTTAATGACTCCGCGGGAAGGTGGGGGGGGGGCAGGCTGGGAACGCAGCCAGGAGACAGCCGAGATCAAGGGAGACGGTCCGCGTTAAGCTGGAGAGCTGCCTTCGGTAACGTGGCGCCATTGGCAGCGGGCAGGGCTTAGGCAAATGCTGGAGGGAGGGGGGGTGTTTGTGGGGGGGGGCGACCCCTTTGTCCAAAGAAACATCCAGGTTTTTGTCTATCTTGGTCTATTGCTTTTTGTCTCCATTTTTTTAAGCTTTTCTGGGACAGCTTCCCCCCCCCCTTCCAAATTTTTCAAGTGGGGGGAGCAGATTATGATTAATATTCATTTGACTCTTGGCAGTCAAACCAAAAAAATCACCTTAAACACTTTTAGTAGACTCCGGTCATCTTTTAAAAGCTGCCTCTACTTTTCTGGCATTGGTCTCATATTTGCATGTTGACCCCTTGCTCTTGACTCAGTTATTTATTTTGTGAGATTTATATACCGCCTCACAGTGCAAGCACTCTCTAAGCGGTTTACACCAGTAAGCAATGTATATTTATATTGCCCCCAACAATCTGGGTCCTCATTTTACCTACCTCGGAAGGATGGAAGGCTGAGTCAACCTTGAGCCGGTGAGATTTGAACCGCTGACCTGCGGATCACAGTCAGCTAAAATGGCCTGCAGTAACTGTCTCTAACCGCTGTGCCACCTCGGCTCTTGTTTCTCGGACTTTTTTCACGTGGACCCGGAGCTCACTCTTGGCTGGGAGGTAGCAGGCTAAGGAGGTGAAAAACCCACCCACCCCACATTTCTGCACTTGCTTCTAATATTTGCATCATCGGAATTTTACTTCTGCAAGGACGAAGAATAATAGAGCTGGAAGGGACCTTGGAGGTCTTCTAGTCCAGCCCCCTGCTCGAGCAGGAGACCTTATGCCAGTGACGGCGAACGTTTTCAGCACGGAGTGCCCAAACGTGTGAATGTGTGTGTACCGGAGCACCAGCTGGCCAGCATGCACATACCTATTTTTTGGCGATTTTTGAGGCCGTTTTCAGGACCGTTTTTCGGGCCAAAAACAGCCCATTATTTGGGCAATTTTCTGGTGCTCCGGTGCCCGCGAAGACCAGCTGGTTGGGGGCACATGTGCCCCAACACTGGCGGTGGTGTGCATGCCCACAGAGAGGGCTCTGCGTGCCACCTCTGGCACACGTGCCATAGGTTCGCCGTCACAGCCTTATGCCATCCCAAACAAATGGTTGTCCAATCTCTTCTTAAAAACCTCCAGTGTTGGAGCACCCACAACTTCTAGAAGCCGTTCCACTAATTAATTGTTCTGAATTTCTTCTTAGTTCTAGGTTGCTTCTCTCCTTGGTTAGTTGCCATCCGTGCTTTGGAAAATAGTTTGACCCCTCCCTCCTCGTCTTTGTAGGAGCCCCTCAAATATTGGAAGATGGCTATCCTGTCTCCCCTAGTCCTTCTTTTCATTAGACTGACAGAATCGTCCTTCGTATGTTTTAGCCTGCAAAACGAAAGCTCAACCTTGGTCATTTTTGTGACTGCCTGCCCCCTGTGATAGTCCGGGCGTTTTTCAGAAAATAATAAAGGAACCCATGAAATGTACATCCATCTCCTGTAGGGATTGGACGAGAGTTTGATTGATTGATAGAAGATAGAAAGGTAGTTTTGCCAATAAAAGAGCAAGAGACAAAATCAAAGAAGGTCGTGGGACTGAGCAGGAATTCCAGAATCACACGTTGTTGCCTTGGCAGGTAATTTGCTATAAATTGTTAATGTAAATTCAGGTTAGTAGAGAGGATTCCCCCCCCCTTCTTCTTTTACTTCCCTCCCACCCTCCCCGAAGAAAAAAGAGAGAGAGAGAGATAAACTGCTGATTAATTCAGTATAGAACTCAATTACAAATTGAAAGAACCACAGCGGGACTTCCGAACCCTAAAGACAACAGATGTTGAATTGATACTCCAGCATATTTTACACCGGTATGAAATATTAACATGGTTTATTATTATACTGGTATTGGAGGATAGGAGAGAGGAGAGGCTGAGGTTGTTCGTCTTTTGAAAATAGCGGAGTTTCTGCCAACTGTAAGTGAGGGCTGTGGAAGATGGGTATTTTCAGTCTCTCTTTAGGCCTTCCTTTTTTGTTAGAGGTTGCAGAACACGCGAAAGGCGCTACCGTGTTTCTCCGAAAATAAGACTGGGTCTTATATTAGTTTTTGCTCCAAAAGACGCCTTAGAGCTTATTTTCCGGTTGGGTCTTATTTTCAGGGAAATACGGCACTAAATGCATCCGTCTGGCTGACGGACTTAATTGGGGCTTATTTGGGGGGTAGGGCTTATTTTCAGGGAAGCACGGTAGGATCTTCATTCCGTAATGTTTGAAGGGAGGAATGCTGAGCCCAGGATCATGATTTGCTTTTCATGCGGAATGAAACGGTAGTTTCAGTCCAACTTATTTATTTATTTATTTATTTATTTATTTATTTATTATTTATTATTTATTTATTTTATTTATTATTTATTTATTTATTTTATTTATTTATTATTTATTATTTATTTATTCATTTATTCATTTATTCATTTATTCATTTATTTATTTATTTATTTATTTATTTATTTATTTATTTATTTATTTATTTATTTATTTATTTATTTATTTAGTGAGATTTATATACCGCCTCACAGTGCAAGCACTCTCTAAGCGGTTTACACCAGTAAGCAATGTATATTTATATTGCCCCCAACAATCTGGGTCCTCATTTTACCTACCTCGGAAGGATGGAAGGCTGAGTCAACCTTGAGCCGG
The DNA here is from genome assembly GCA_023053685.1 of Diadophis punctatus similis. NCBI lineage: Eukaryota > Metazoa > Chordata > Lepidosauria > Squamata > Dipsadidae > Diadophis > Diadophis punctatus. Next base: position 127,243 of record JALIGW010000153.1, read on the forward strand.
TGAGATTTGAACCGCTGACCTGCGGATCAGTGTCAGCTAAAGTGGCCTGCAGTACCTGCCTCTAACCGCTGCGCCACCTCGGCTCTCTACTCTCTCGACTTCTGTTGGCCAACATTGGGTTTCTTCAAAGTTTGGACGTGACCGAGCTGAGCCTTCCATTTTAGGAGTGGTCATTCCTGTCCTGGGAGGGTTGTCTCCAATCAAGGGAAGCTTTGCAAACCCCTCCTTGCCCGGGCAACTTGGCAAGACAAGCGATTGAGATGGCTGCTTCTTTGAAAGCCCACCAGCTGCACTCCATGAATGCAAGGGCGTTCTTCTCACCCCCATGGTCACATGATCAAAATTCAGATGCTTGGCGAGTGGTTCATACTGAATAGAATGAAATAGAATAGAATAGAATAGAATAGAATAGAATAGAATAGAATAGAATAGAATAGAATAGAATAGAATAGAATAGAATAGAATAGAATAATAATTAGAATAGAATAATAATAAGAATAGAATGGAATAGAATAGAATAGAATATGGAATGGAATGGAATGGAGAATGGCATGAAATGGAATAGAATAGAATAGAATGAAATAGAATAGAGAATGGGAATAAAATGGGATGGGATGGGTTGGAATAGAATAGGGAATGGAACGGAATAGAATAAAATAGAATAGAATAATAGAATAGAGAATGGGAATAAAACGGGATGGGTTGGAATAGAATAGACTAGAATAATAGAATAGAATAGAGAATGGGAATAAAACGGGATGGGATGGGTTGGAATAGAGTAGAATAGAATAGAATAGAGCAGAATAAAGCAGAATAGAATATGGAACGGAATAGAATAACAAAGTTGGAAGGGACCTTGGAGGTCTTCTAGTCCAACCCCCTGCTTAGGCAGGAAACCCTACATCACTTCAGACAAATGGTTATCCAACATCTTCTTAAAAACTTCCAGTGTTGGAGCATTCACAACTTCTGGAGGCAGGCTGTTCCACTGATTAATTGTTCTAACTGTCAGGAAATTTCTCCTCAGTTCTAAGTTGCTTTTCTCCTTGATTAGTTTCCACCCGTTGCTTCTTGTCCTGCCCTCCTTGTCGAAGTTAGTGGACAACGAGTCTAGGAAAGACCTTCTCACCGAAGTCCAGATGGAAGAATGGGACTTGAGAAGGTCAAGGCCCCTTCAGATGGACCTATGAGTCTCCTGGGCTTCTAGGAGCCTCCAAAAATGTCTTGCTTAGCTCAAAAAGGAAAGCTTAGCCCACGTAAACTTCTTGGTGAGCTCTCATTTTAGATCAGCAGAAAGAAACTTGAGACTCAGGGGTAACTTTCTTTGATTCTACCTTTCTTAGAAAGGTGGAAAAGAACATTTGGGCAGGTAAGATGGTTTGACTTTCCGCATTCCCCTTTCTTTTTAAAAAAAATATTTTTATTGAATTTTTAAAACATTAAATGCAAAACATTTACGTATATTTACGTTTTTCATTCCTGTGACATTGGTTTAAAGTCAATCTACATACATATTATTCTATATAATTCTATAGATAATATTTACATTCATTCAGAAATTTTCTTATTCTTTCTTATTTCTAACCAATTGTAGAATTTATCCCACACTGCGTAAAATTCTTTCTCTTCTCGATTTTGTCATTCTAGCGTTAATTTTGACATTTCTGCACAATCCCATTATTTTTTTTAGTATCACATTCTCCGTTGGGGTTTTTTCATCTTTCCATGTTTGGGCGGAAGTTATTCTGGCAGCAGTTAGGACATATATTATCAAATATTGGTTTTCTTTCGTCTGTTGCCCTCTAATAATACCCAATAAGTATGTCTCGGGTTTGAATTCCAATTCGGAATCTATCATTTCTTGTAACCATGTTCCTAATCATGCTCCAATATCTTCTTGCTGTCGGGCAAGATCACCACATGTGTTAATATGTGCCATGTACTTGTTTGCATTTCCAGCATCTTTGGGTTCATATTAGCATATATTTTGGCATATCTTTCTAACCTATTTTCTTTTTGAAGAAAGAAATGAAAATTGCTTTGATTTTTTAGTATCTGTGTCGGGTCGGTTCTCTTCGAACTTTCCCAGCAGATTTTAGCCCTGCTAGTCTCAGTTACATATTGATCCGCGCACAATTTCTCCCGGAAGACGGGTGTATCCGCATTATTCTTCCACGCTTTAATTATCCTGCTCTCGGTTTATTTAGCCTTCAAGAACCATCATTTTCCTAGTCTCAAATCCCCAGCACATCTCTATAGATTTTTGCGGCTGGTCTGACCTCCCTCACGCTGCCCTTTCCCCAACCCAGTTATTTCTCTCAGATTCCTGCTTAAAGTAATTTGTCTTTTTATCTCTCCTTTTGCCTTTATTTATCCCCCCCTTTATCTCCCCCCCCCCAGTTTTGTAAGAACTTTGAACATCTTCCATTCAGGGCGGTCTGTTTTGGAAATGTCATAAATAAGGATATATATATATAGAGAGAGAGACATATATATATATCAAGTTGTGGATACAATCCATATCACAGCCGGTGAATTGATAGGCTTTCTTTCAAAAGCCAGAATTGCTTGCAACAGTTTGCATTTAAAAAAAAGAAAGAAAGGAAAAATAATGCACAATGATGTATTCTCAAAGGATTTCATATAAGGAAAAGGCTACGGAGAAATAGAACTCAATAAAGGAGAATATTTGTAGCTTGGGGTTGAAATGAGGGGGTCTTTGGTGCTCTCTGAGCTTGGTATTTTCCTTGCAGACTTTTCATGTCCCAAATCAGGTAACATTAACAGAGTTGGAAGGGACCTTGCAGGTCATGTAGTCCAACCCTCAGCCCAAGCAGGAGACCCTACACCATTTCTGACAGATGGCAGTCCAGTCTCTTCTTGAAAGCCTCCAGGGATGAAGCTCCCACAACTTCTGAAGGCAACTTCTGTTCCGTTGGCTGATTGTTCTCACTGTCAGAAAACATCTCCTTATTTCCAGGTTGAATCTCTCCTTGACCAGTTTACATCCATTATTTCTTGCCTGGCCTTCGGATACTTTGGAAAATAGCTTGACCCCCTCCTCTCTGTGGCAGCCCCCCCAATATTCAAAGACTGCTATCATGTCTCCCCTGGTCCTTCTCTTCACTAGACCAGCCATGCCCAATTCCTCCAACCGTTCATCGTATGTTTTAGCCTCCAGTCCCCTAATCATCCTGGTTGCTCTTCTCTGCACTCTTTCTAGAGTCCCAACATCTTTTTTATAGTGTGGTGACCAAAACTGGATGCAGTACTCTAGGTGTGGTCTTACTAAGGCTTTATAGAGTGGTATTAGCACCTCACTTGATCTTGACTGAATCCCTCTGTTAATGCAATTTAGGATTGTGTTGGCTTTTTTGGCTGCCGCCGCACACTGCTGGCTCATATTTAACTGGTTGTCTACTAAGACTCCGAGATCCCTCTCACAGTTACTGCTATTAAGCCTGGTGTCACCCAGTCTATATGTCTACTTTTGGTTTTTCTTGCCTAAGTGTAAGACCCAGATTGTTGGGGGCAATATAAATATACATTGCTTACTGGTGTAAACCGCTTAGAGTGTGCTTGCATTGTGAGGCGGTATATAAATCTCTCAAATAAATAAATACACTTACGTTTGGTGAGATCTACATCAGATGACTAGCATTGACGATGTTACCTAGTTTGGGGTCATGGAATGTCTTTAAGAAAGCCACCAAGCTCAAAGCAACGGTTCTCAAGGTTGGCAGCCTGAAAGTGGGTGGACTTCAACTCCCAGAATTCCCTAGTCAGCATGGAATTCTGGGCGTTGAAGTCCACCCGCCTTCAAGTCCTCACGCTGGGAAAAAGGTAAAAGGCAGCTCCTGTCTTGACCTTGTCAAGCATAGAAGCGAAGCTGGGCCACATCTGGTTAGCACTGATTTTAGATTTATTATTAGAGTTGGAAGGGACCTTGTAGGTCATCTAGTCCAACCCCCCGCTCAAGCAGGAGATCCTACACCAGTGTTTCTCAACCTTGGCAGTTTGAAGATGTGTGGACTTCAACTTCCAGAATTCCACAGCCAGCAACGCTGGCTGTGGAATTCTGGGAGTTGAAGTCCACACATCTTCAAACTGCCAAGGTTGAGAAACACTGTCCTACACCCTTTGAGACAGATGGCAGTCTAGTCCAGTGATGGCGAACCTATGGCACGTGTGCCACAGGTGGCACGCGGAGCCATATCTGCTGGCACGCGAGCCGTTGCTCTAGCTCAGCTCCAGTGCACATGTGCACGCTGGCCAGCTGATTTTCGGCTCATACGGAGGCTCTGGGAGGGCATTTTTGGCTTCCGGAGGGCCTCCAGGGGGACAGGGGAGAGCATTTTTGCCCTCCCTAAGCTCCAGGGAAGCCTCTGGAGCCTGGGGAGGGCGAAAAATTGGCCTACCGGGCCCACCTGAAGTTGGGAAATGGGCCATTTCCGGCATCCAGAGGGCCTCCAGGGGGCGTGGAAGACCATTTTTACCCTCCCCAGGCATTGAATTATGGGTGTGGGCACTCGTGCATGCGCGATAGTGCATGCGATAGTGCTTTCGGCACCCGAGGAAAAAAAGGTTCGCCATCACTGGTCTAGTCTCTCCTTGAAGGGTCGATAGGCTGCTGACAGAAAATTCCAGCTCTGTTGGTCCAGCTGGTAAGGGGGGGAAAACATCTGGAAGAAGGTGTGGGGCAGCCATTTCGGTATCGCGTCCAGGAAAATTGGGTGGATGTTGGACCTGGCTTGGGTTAGGATCGTCTTGAAAGAGAGACGGCTTTTGGAAGCGCCGGTGGTTAAGTTTGGCCCTTGCCGGTTTTTCTCCTGAAAACCTTGAGTTGGCCCGTTCTCCTGCCCTCCTTCCTAGCCAAATTGACCCAACATCTGCAAGACAAAGGCAGAAATGTGGAGTGGGGAAAGGAAGGAGACTCCCAACTGTTGGGGCCTCTTGTCATTAGAGCTGGAAAGGAGGCAATATATCAAGTTTTGGCACGCTGTGTACGGAATGCAAGTCTCCAGATAACAGGTTTAAAGTCAAGATTTAATACGGGGCCCTCTCCAATGATGATGCTGCAGTGACAGTTTAAAACTCGCTCTTTAAATCTCAGCAGACTTTATAGCCAGCAGAGGGCCAATATAGAGTTTAATGGCATTACGAGACATAAATCATCTTTTAAAAGATGCTACCAGTAGCTCCAAAATTAAATGCAGGCAATCTCCTCCGTGATAAATAATTTATCAAACACCATTTCGGATGAGCTCTCCACGCTGAGTTATTTATTTTAGCCTTTACCGCTCAATTCCTCCGGCGCCCTTTCACGGAGCCATTACTGGTCAGTTTTAATGAACTTGGGGGCTCTGCCGTGGCCTCTCCCAGCCGTTTGGCACAGCTGCGGTGACCATTAGGCGGCTGGCCTGGTCCTCTTTGTGCCTTTTACAAGCGTGGCCCATTTGTCTTGCGCCAGTAAATGGCGGAGCACATCGGAGCCCTGGGACACATTACACGATGTAGCAACGGCGCGCAAGCCGCCTGCCCTGGAAAGGGGTTGCTTGTCGCAGCTGACTTCAAATACAGTACATCACTCTTACTGTATAATCTCATTTATGGGATATCTGGGGGCGGGGGGGGGGGGCTGTGTTCTCAGCTAGCTTAGATCCTGCAACCTTCAAGGAGGATCTCCTCCCTTTGAAATAATCCCAAACTTTTAGACGACTTTTTCTCTCTTCCCAGAGACGAAATCCACCCAGAATTGGCCAAAACGGCCAAGTTTGCAAAACGTTGGCTTGCCAGAATGAGGTTGAGTGTATTGATCTGACAAGCCAGGTCCTGAATTGAGAGCCGGCTCTGTGTGTGTGTGTGTGAGAGAGAGAGAGAGAGAGAGAGAGACAGAGACACAGACAGAGACAGAGAGAGATAGAAAGAGAGAGAGAGACAGAAAGAGACAGAGAGAGAGAGAGAGAGAGAGAAAGAAAGAAAGAGAGACAGAGAGACAGAGAGAGATAGATAGAAAGAGAGAGAGAGAGAGAGACAGAAAGAGAGACAGAGAAAGAAAGAAAGAGAGAGACACAGAGAGAGAGAGAAAGAGAGAGAGAGACAGAGAGAAAGAAAGAGAGAGAGAGAGAAAGAGAGAGAGAAAGAGAGAAAGAAAGAGAGACAGAAAGAAAGAAAGAGAGAGAGATAGAAAGAGAGAGAGAGAGAGACAGAGAAAGAGAAAGAGAGAGAGACAGAAAGTGACAGAGAGAGAGACAGAGAGAAAGAGAGAGACAGAGAGAGACAGAGAGAGATAGAAAGAGAGAGAGACAGAAAAAGACAGAGAGAGAGAGAGAGAGAGAGAGGGAGGAGAGAGATGGAATTAGGAGTAACCAGGTTCCTGCAAATGACCAAAGCAGAAGCAAACAGGCCTTTTGCATGGAGGAGATTTGGAGCCGAAATAATTGAGCTGTGAGAATCTGGGCCTCTTGTGTGGAGGGTCTCTGGGGAGGCTTGAACATGTGCTGGGAACAGGCTCAATTGCCCATTGGGGTCCTCTTCAGCGCTACGCATGGCAGCTGCTGTTGGAAAACATTGGGAGAACCTTTAGGGTTAAAGAGGAGCCGCACACGGCCTGCTCCATTTTTCAAGCCACACAGGGACTTGAAGCTTTGACATTGAGGATGAAAAAGTGTGCCTTCCCCCCCTCGCTCAGCCTTGTCGAGTGAGGGGCTCTGAGGTGGGTTAGGTGGTCTGGATGGGGTCTACGAGACAGAGAGACAGGGCAAAAGCCTGTAAAAGATGCTGAAATTCATACAGTTCTTCTAAGATTTGGTCCTTGGACTGTCTTTTTTTTTCTCCCATTTCACATCCGACGTGACTTTCTTTCAAGTTCCCCCTGTCTAAATGCAGACTCTTTTCTTTTCTTTTAATAAGTTTTATTAATTTTCTATTAATTACATTTCTTAGCGCTTAATAAACATCGTGCTGTCTGGGTATTTAGTTTGCTTAATAATACATCTTTACATTCTTACTCTCCACCCCTTTTTTCCAACCACTGATAAAATAGATTCTGTGTCATCTTTCTGTTTGATTTTCAATGTCAGTCTATCCATTTCTGAACAGTCTTGGTATCTTCCTACCAAGACTGTTCAGAAATGGATAGACTGACATTGAAAATCAAATCGCGGCGTTTCTTCATTTTTCCAATATTGTGCGAAGGTAATCCTCGCTGCTGTTGAAACATGTAATATTAAATACCATATTTTTCGGAGTATAAGGTGCACCTCCCCCCCCTAAAAGAGGGTGAAAATTTGGGTGCGTCTTATACACCAAATGTAGCCCCGCCCAGCCTCTCAAACGGAGGTTTCAGGGGCTGAAAAAAGCCTCTCAAACGGAGGTTTCAGGGGCTGAAAAAAGCCTCTCAAATGGAGGTTTCAGAGGCTGGGGGAAAATCCTCTGAAACGGAGATTTCAGGGGCTGAAAAAAGCCTCTCAAACGGAGGTTTCGGGGACTGAAAAAATCCTCTCAAACGGAGGTTTCGGGGGCTGAAAAAAGCCTCAAACTGAGGTTTCGGGGGCTGAAAAAAGCCTCAAACTGAGGTTTCGGGGGCTGAAAAAAGCCTCTCAAACGGAGGTTTCGGGGGCTGAAAAAAGCCTTAAACGGAGGTTTCGGGGGCTGAAAAAATCCTCTCAAACGGAGGTTTCAGGGGCTGAAAAAAGCCTCTCAAACGGAGGTTTCGGGGACTGAAAAAATCCTCAAACGGAGGTTTCGGGGACTGAAAAAAGCCTCAAACGGAGGTTTCGGGGACTGAAAAAAGCCTCTAAAATGGAGGTTTCAGGGGCTGAAAAAAGCCTCTAAAATGGAGGTTTCAGGGGCTGAAAAAAGCCTCAAACGGAGGTTTCGGGGGCTGAAAAAAGCCTCTCAAACGGAGGTTTCAGAGGCTGGGAAAAAAGCCTCTGAAACTGAGGTTTCAGGGGCTGGAAAAGCAAGGCGCAGAGCTCACAACCAACAAACCTGTTGCTAAAGTTCACTTCTGGGAACAGCTGTTTGGGGGTATTCCAGGAGGCCGATTCACCCACCAATCAGCTCTTTTCTTATTTTCGTCCCAAAAAAACTAAGGTGTGTCTTATACTCCAGTGTGTCTTATAGTCCGAAAAATACGGTACATACTTATCAAGTTTTTTCTGATATCATACCTAGTAAAAACAGTTCAGGTTTTTAAATCGACGGGTTTCCCTATCATCTTTTCCTGCCACCTGGGTATCTGCCCAGGGTATCTGTCCTCCATATATGATCAAATGTGCCCGGGTTTTTTGATTACATGCAGACTTTCTATTGCCCAGAGGAAGTGACTTCCTAGCTGTAGTTAAGGAGGAAGAAGAGACCTGAAAGTCTCTTCAGCAATTGAGGCCTTCTCCTGCCCCTTAGAAGAGGCCAACCTTGGACGTTTGTTTGGGAATCCCACCAGTGTTGGGTGCCTACCGGTGCGGTCCACTCTATAGCACCGGTAGCGGCCCGCTGGTGACGTCACAGTACCAGTGCGGTCGGTTGCCGGTGCCTGGGCGCCGCCATTAAAAAATTTTTTTAAAAAAATAAAAAAAAATTTTCTTCTGCGCATGCCCAGAAACCTGACAATTAAGTCTTTCTCTATCCTTTCGCTTGAAAATAATAAGAAGCTCGCATTTGACACTTTTCCTTCGCTTTTGCCTAAACCTTCCCAAAGTGGGCGTTTCCGAAAGCTTAACCTTTTATACTGTTAATTTTATACAGTTTTATACTGTTATTCTTTAGACGAAAACATTGAGGACTGTTAAAAGATACTGTTCTTTTAACAGTCCTCAATATTTTTGTCTAAGGAATCCATGACTGAAACAAAAAATGCTGTATGAGACTTGCTTGTCTTTTAACTATAGCATTTTCTGCATATAAAGGTTGCTGTGTTGCCGTGGTGTAACACACACTTTGTATGCAAAACTTTTCATGTAAGGTATAAAATAGCAAAAATAGTAGTAACATCTCTCTGAAATAACTAATATATGACCGGCAAGCCACGCCTACCCGGTCACATGGCCGGCAAGGCACGCCTACCCAGTCACATGGCTGGCAAGCCACACCCACAAAATAAGCCACGCCCACAGAGTGGTAGTAAAAAAAATTAGGAACCCGCCCCTGAATCCCACCACACCAACTCTTCTGCTGTCCTGAGACAGGAAGACTTGAATACCTTGGAAGTTGATTTGGTTGGTGGGCTGGGTCTCAAAACCTTGCCCGCCGTTTTTACTCCAGATGGGATTGTTGTGGCCCACCAGCAACTAGCGGGACTGGCAGCAGATTCAAACAGTGAGGAGGTTGGGGAGGAACATGGGCCAGTCCTGGAGTCTGGGGAAGGCTTGGACAATAAGTGCTCTGCTTTGGAGGCAGAGATGGGGCCAGGGCCGTCTGACAGTTATCAGCTGCCTGCGGAGTCAGACATCAGTGAGGCAGACGAACCAGTGTGCGCATGCGCAGAGCTGCCAGACGAAGGGAACAGCTGAGGAACAAGGGTCGACTATGGGCCTGGCCACTCTCAAAGCCTGATAAAGGTCGGTAATTGTGGACTATCTTGAAAGACTGTGGGAGAGGAAAGACTTCGCTGGCGAGAAAAATTCACTGTACATTAAATAAAAGAGGTTTTATCGGAGCGAGGAGTCTGCTTCGTGGTTTGGGAAAAGCCTAGGTCAGAACAGAGATTGTCCAGGAGAGCCTTGGAAATATTCGGTCCCTTTTTCTGGTGGCTCTGTAGAGCAGGGGTGTCAAACTCAAGGCCGGGGGGCCAGATCCGGCCCACAACGTGATTACATCTGGCCCGCAAGACTGCCCAGGAAACAGTGAAGGACCGACCGCCGGTGCTTCAGCCCCAGCCCAGGTCGGCCGGACACTGATTTAAAACTTGGTGGCAGCCATCTGGGCTGGAAAGTGGTCAGTCTTAGATCCGCGGAGCTGCCCTGGAGTAAGCGAGGGGCCGCTGCTCCCCCCTGGGTGTGCGCTGGAGACAATGGATCCCCCCGCCCCACCTGGGCCACCAAAGACGCCCCCCCTGACGCTAGCAACGTCGAGCTGGCCACGACCACCTAGTCAGCTGCTACCACCCGGCCACGACCACCCCAGCCATGCCCATCCGCCATCCCCCGAGGTCAACCACAACCCTGATGCGGCCCTCAATGAAATGGGAGTTTGACACCCCTGTTGTAGAGGGTGCCGATGTAAATAAGAGTTGCATTTGACAACTCTGTCCGTACGGCCACTTTGCAGGCATTTAGGAGCCCCAAAGTGTTGGTTTCTTATTTATTTTTATTTTATTTTATTTTTATTTATTTTGTCAAGTACGTGTTGGTAATATACATAGATGTATCATTGTTTATATACATAAGATGGGTACTGAAAGAGGGAACATTAGGACAGGGACGATAGGCGTGTTTTTCACCCCAACACGAACTAAGGGATCTTCCGTGCTTTGCCCCCTTTTCTAATTGCTGCTCCCTCCGATGATCAGCTGTGCTTTAGAAGCACAGCCCCAACCAGCCCCAACCTCAAAACCAGCGAACGAACGAACGAATATGCTGAAGCTGACCAGGCTAAGGACTAGCCAGTTGAGAATACCTGGTAGCCAGAATCCCCCCCTCCTATTTTCCGCCCCCAAAACTAAGGTGCGTCTTATAATCCGAAAAAAAAGTAATCATTTTAGGCGTGAGCAGATCGGCTCTTATTTGTTTTCTTCTTCAGCCCAGGAAAGCGAGAGCTCCTCCCTCGGTTGAACTTTGCAGTTATTCAAATGCCTGCAAATTTATTTCCTCTTTTCTGGATTTTCCCTCCCAATTGGGAGAGTCGCCGCATAATTCCAGCTAATGTGTGGGCTGTAGAAGCATCCACCGACTTCACTGTGCTCTCTTTCATCCATATCTTGGTCTTCTTTTCTCTTCTGGTTTCCCTCTATAACAGGTAGCCCTCGACTTACAGCGGTTCGTTTAGTGACCGTTCAAAGTTACGACGGCACTGAAAACTGTGACCGTTTTTCAGAGTTACGACCTTTGCAGCATGATCCCGTGATCAAAAGTCAGGCGCTTGGCAACTTGGTCACATTTATGATGGTCGCAGCATTCCCCAGGGTCACAGGGTCATATACTCAATTTTTGCGACTTTTCTGACAAGCCAAGTCCACGGGGGGAAGCCAGATTCACTTCATAGCAGGGGGACTAGCTTATCAACTGCAGCGGTTCGCTTAAGAACCGAGGCAAGAAAAGTGGTAAAATGGGGCAAAACTCGTTTTAACCAATGTCCCGCTTAAGAACAGAAGTTTCGGGCTCAATTGTGGTCATAAGTCGAGGACTACCTGTATGTGTGTGTGTGACTACCCGTGTCATACACACACACACAGAGAGAGGTAGTCCTCGACTTATGACCACAATTGAGCCTGAATCTTCTGTTCTAATATATATATATATATATATATATATATATATATATATATATATATATATATATATATATATATATATATATATATATATATATATATCTCCCAGTATATCTGGGTAAGGGGTAAATCAGTAAATCCCAGTAAGGGGTATGGCTATCTGACGAGAGCAAAATAAGCTCGAAATAGATCTATAATAGTCTCCCTTTATTTTCATTTATCAGCAAAAAAATCCTACATATATATATATATATATATATATATATATATATATATATATATATATATATATATATATATATATATATATATATATATATATATATATATATATATATATATATATATATATATATATATATATTTGTAAGAGCCGAGGTGGCGCAGGGGTTAGAGGCAGTACAGCAGGTCACTTTAGCTGACTGATCCGCAGGTCAGCTGTTCAAATCTCACCGGCTCAAGGTTGACTCAGCCTTCCATCCTTCCGAGGTAGGTAAAATGAGGACCCAGATTGTTGGGGGCAATATACAGTAAATATACATTGCTTACTGGTGTAAACCGCTTAGAGTGCTTGCACTGTGAGGCGTTATATAAATCTCACTAAATAAATAAATAAATAAATAAATAATATGCTGGATTCCTTACATTTTGCTTGAATTTTTTATGAGCCATGGTGGCGCAGGAGTTAGAGTGCAGTACTGCAGGCTACTTCTGCTGCCTGCTAGCTGCCTGCAATTTGGCAGATTCAATCTCACCAGGCTCAAGGTTGACTCAGCATTCCATCCTTCCGAGGTCGGTAAAATGAGGACCCAGATTGTTAGGGGCAATATGCTGACTCTGTAAACTGCTGTGAAAGCACTGTGAAGCGGTATATAAGTCTTAAGTCCTAGAGCTATCTTATCTACTTAATCTCTTATTTACATCTTTCTATCCATCCATCATTATCCCTATCATCTATCTATCTATCTATCTATCTATCTATCTATCTATCTATCTATCTATCTATCTATCTATCTATCTATCTATCTATCTATCTATCTATCTAATCTCTCTCTCTCTCTCTCTCTCTCTTATCTATCATCCTCACCTCTACATCTATCTATCTATATCTAAGAGCCGAGGTGGCGCAGTGGTTAAAGTGCAGCACTGCAGTTCAGCTGTTCAAATCTCACTGGCTCAAGGTTGAATCAACTTTCCATCCTTCCGAGGTGGGTAAAATGAGGACCCAGATTGTTGGGGGCAATATGCTGAACTCTGTAAACCGCTTAGAGGGCTGTAAAGCACTATGAAGCGGTATATAAGTCTAAGTGCTATTGCTATTGCTATCTTTTATCTATCATCCTCATCTCTACATCTATCTATCTGTCTGTCTGTCTGTCTATCTATTTCTTATCTATCATCCTCATCTCTACATCTATCTATCCATCCATCCATCCATCCATCTATCTATCATCCTCATCTCTCTCTCTCTCATCTCTATCTGCTGTGGTGGCACAATGGTTAGAATGCAGCATTGCATGCTAACTCTGCCCACTGCCAGCAGTTCGATCCTGACTGGCTTAAGGTTGACTCAGCCTTCCATCCTTCCGAGGTGGGTAAAATGAGGACCCAGATTGTTGGGGGCGAGAGGCTGACTCTGTAAACCGCTTAGAGAGGGCTGTAAAAGCTCTGTGTAGCAGTATATGCCTATTAAGTGCTATTGCTATTTTTCCCTCCCCCCTCCCTCCCCCCAGGAAGAAGAGGCCAAACAGCTTGTGAGAGATGCTATTGCAGCCGGCATATTTAATGACCTGGGCTCTGGCAGCAATATTGATATCTGCGTCATTAACAAGAGCAAGCTGGACTTCCTCCGTCCGTACAACACACCGAACAAAAAGGGGGAAAGGTGAGTTGTGTGTGTGTGAGCCAGAAGGGTTTTGCTTAGGGTTGCAAAAGGCCGCCTTGGGGGGCAGCGGCCTGGAGGCCTTGGAAATGGGGTGAGAAACCTGAGCACAATAACCACCACAGGTAGTCCTTGACTTACAACAGTTGAGTGACCGTTGGAAGTTACAACGGCACTGGGAAAAAAGTGACTTAGGAGCGTTTTTATCACACTTAACGACCGTTGCAGCATCCCCATGATTAAAATTCAGATTGTTGGCAACTGCTTCATACTTATGACAGTTGCAGTGTCCCGGGGTCACTTTGCGACCTTCGGACGAGCAAAATCAAGGGGGAAGCCAGATTCACTTAACGGCCGTCTTCCTAACGTTAACAAATGCAGCGATTCGCTTAACAGCTGTGGCGAGGAAAGTCGTACAGTGGGGCATAACTCACTAACAAATGTCTCGCTCAGCAACATCAACGTTGGGCTCGATGGTGGTCGTAACTCATGGACTAGCTGTATAAGGTAGCCTGCAAATGTCTGTGGAGGTTCTCGGTCATCCTGGTTTCCAGAGACGGCTGGACTTCCTTTGTGTTTTCTTGAAGACCTTTTGCTTCTCGTGCCAAAAAAGCTGCTTCAGTTCTGAACGAACACAAATCCTTCCCACTGTCCAGTCAGAACTGAAGAAGCTTCTTGGATGAGAAGCGAAACACCTTCAAAGAACCAAGAAAGTCCAGTCGCCTCTTGAAAAAAAACACCTTTGGGATAGGGCAAACGATTCATCGATGCATCGACTTACCGTATTTTTCGGAGTATAAGATGCACCTTAGTTTTGGGGGAGGAAAACAAGGGAAAAAGGCCTCTGCCTCCCAGCAATTTGCCAAACAGCAAACAGCACAGATGATATACACTGTTTGCTGTGTATTTCTGTGCATGTGTGCCTGACCCATTGAAATAGCAAAGAATTGGAGAAATGTACATTTATGGCAGTATATTAATCCCAGAAAGTTTTCTTAAATGTAATCACACTAACTCCTCCCAATTATTTAAATAGATCTACTCCAAACATGACTAAGTCAGGGTTTCTCAGCTGCCTTATTTTAATACTAATACTTAATACTAAAACAGGACATTTCAGATTATACTTTTACAGATCTTTAAAATTGATGTGGCTTTCTGGAAGTATTCTCTGCTATTTAAAAGAAGATACAATAGCACTGGGCCTCTTCAGAGCAAGCATTTATTTTAAAAAGCTTCTTCATTTTGTTAAGTTGTCTAGAACAATAGTAAAGCAGTCTTTAAAAAATAAGTCTAATAATTTGAACACTCTACAAACATTTAACAAAATAACATATTTACAGAATCTGCCTCTACCTAGGATAGAACTCACAACCTCCTGATTGTGAGGCAAGAGCTCTACCTCTGAGCCATAGCAGCTATAGCTTGCCTCCTTGCAATTTCAGCAGTCTAATATTGCCCGTCAGCTGTAGATCGGGAGGCAGTTTATCTCTTCTTGTGCTTTGCCCTGTTTGCTGCAAAGAGGTAAATTGCTGGCAGGCAGAGGCCAAAGGGTGGGGATGGCTGGGTGGGGCTACATTCGGTTTATAAGACGCACCCAAGTTTTCACCCTCTTTTGGGGGGTAAAAAGGTGTGTCTTATACTCCGAAAAATACGGTAAATGACCAAGGCTACCATGAAGGAATTTAGGCTGTGGGACACGAGGCTGAACTGGCCACGTGAAGGTTTCAGCTCCCGGCCTGCAAACGTTTGCCCTTTTTTCGTGGACCGTCTTACCAAAATCTTTGGCGGCCCCGTCGTCTTGCGAGGGCAGCTTTCCTCCCACAGTGGCCTTGAAGGCTCCCGAAGGAGAGGCATGAAAAAGGGCCGTTACCAAAGGGGTTTTTCCAAAAGGCAAGGGGGATTTCCTTTGTTCTTGCTTGAAGACTTTCGCTTCTCCTCCCGGAAGCTTCCTCGGTTCTGACGGAACAGTTGGGGGGGGGGGAAAGGTTTTATGTTCCGTTAGAACTGAAGAAGCTTCTCGAATGAGAAGCGAAACGTCCTCAAGGGGGGGGAAAAAAGTCCAATCGCCTTTTGGGGAGGAAAAGTGGGAAAAAAAGCACCTTTAGGATAACCACGATCCTATGGAGAATCTCCGCAGGCACGAAAAGTCCACGTGTGTTTCTAGTCCTCAAGATTCCCTAAATCTCTCGGCCGGGAGGGGGTGGGGAAGAAGTCTTGCTTGCCAGCTGCGTACGCCTGCAGCCTGGTAGAGTTACTCAGAGCCACACAGCTTTTGTGACTGTGCCGCCTCTTCGCTCCTCGACAGGCAAGGAAAATACCGGTGTGAAAAGGGAACCACGGGGATCCTGTCGGAAAAGGTGATCCGCCTGGAACTGGAAGTGGCGGAAGAGACGGTGCAGACCATGGACACGTCCTGATTCCTGGCGGAGAGTCCGGGACACAATGACGGGACCGAGAGTATTCCTTCGAAGTCAAAATAACCTTTTGGAATGTTACAATTAACCGATGGAATAAAGCAAATAATGGAACAGGATCAGTGGTGGGTTCCTACCAGTGCGGTCCACTCTATAGCACCGGTAGCGGCCCGCTGGTGTGGTCACAGTACCGGTGCGGTCGGTTGCTGGTGCCTGGGCGCCGCCATTTTTTTGAAAAAAAATTTCTTCTGTGCATGCCCAGAAGCCGAGTTTTCGGCACTGCTCATGCGCTGCCTTCCTACCCCACAGTGAGTCCAAGCAGGGGAGGATGGCTGAGGGAGCGTGTGAGATGCTGAAAGAACGGGCGGCAGGAGCTATCTCCATTCCCCTCCCTTCAGCAGTCCGAGAAGCCACGAACGTGCGGTGATGATCCTAGGCATTTTCGCACGTTTGAGGCTTCTGGAGCTGCTGAGGGGAGGGGGAATGGGCGGCAGGACCTATCTCAGTTCCCCTCCCTTCAGCAGTCCGAGAAGCCACACCCACCCGGTCACATGGCTGGCAAGCCACACCCACAAAATAAGCCACACCCACAGAGTGGTAGTAAAAAAATTAGGAACCCGCCCCTGAACAGGATGGGTTGTTCTTGGAATTTGGAGGAGGGCAGGGAAGAGTCTCCAAGCCCATCATTCTCTACCTGTTGTGATAGAAGCTTTATGGGTTTGAATACACGGGGTCCTTGACTTACAACCTTTCGCTTAGTGACTTTTCCAAGTTGCGTTATTGGGGTATTATTGCACATTGTAGTTAGCTAACTCCAGCTCTGATGCGTGGGGACCATCCATAGCCCAGTTCTGTGTATAAATAAATCCCTCAACTTAACCTTTCGTTTAGTGACCGTTACGAGTTACGGCAGCCCTGGAAAAAAAAAAGACCCACAACTGTTTTTCACACTTTACACAACCGTTGCAGCGTCCTCCGCGGGCCAGCTGATCAAAATTCGGACGCTTGGCCATTGGCCTGGACGTGACGACGGTTGCAGGATCCCGGAGGTCACGCGCCTCTCTTTTGCGACAGGCCCGAGACAACGGGGAAGCCAGATTCACTTTACGACCGTGTCACTCGCTTAACCCCCTGCAGTGAATTGACTTAACAGTGGCAAGAAAAGTTGTAAAAAGGGAGCAAAGCTCCCTTAACCAAAAAGCTCCCTTCGCCGCCGTCTTCGCTTAGCAATGTAAAATTTGGGCTCCGTTGTGGTCGTAAGTTGGAGGACTACCTGGATTTCTCTCTGCTCTCCCGCTGAGGGAAGTAGAATGTGTGAAAGGTGCTAGTTTTAAGCCCCTCGTCGACGCCAACTCAATGCTGGGGACCATTTTCTTTTTACAAAGGAAACTTTTATTTGGTAAATCGTTTTAAATCTTGCCTAAAAATGCACAGTTGCCTTCCCCCCCCCTTCGTCAAAAGGACGACGACATAAGCGCTAAGAGGAGGCCTTAACCGCGCATGAGAGAAGAGAGGGAGAGAGAGAGACAGATAAGAGAGACGGGGAGAGAGAGAGAGAGAGAGAAAACGCAGTCAGGTGGAGCCAAGAAATCTATCTTTCCGAAATCCCCCAACAGCCCAAAACCTTTCCAAAGTTGTTATCCCCAAGACTAGGTAGCGTTCCCACCCACCCCAAAAAATATCATCTGCAGAGCGGCGGAAAGTTTTCGGCAGAAGAAGCGAGCCGGTTTGCAACGTCTTCACGAGAAACGTTTCCTGGGCCTCTGGTCACCCCTACATCCCACCTACCCTGCCTCGCAGTTTGGCAGCCCTTCTTTAAAACCTTTCGTTCCAAAACCGGTGACTTAAATTTGCTTTTTCAAAGCCCTTGGAGATGCAAAAACCCTGCCGTAGGAGGTATCTTTAATCTTCTTTCCAAGAGAAAAAAAAGTTTTTTTCGCCGTTTCTTCCTCTTCCTCCTCTAAAAAGTGGCCTGCAGGAAGCAGCTTATGACTACCCCTTCCTCTCTCGAGGCAGGGGCCCAAAAATCCTGTTTGCAAGGGATGGCGATCCCAGAGTTAAGGCTCCGTCAAATAAAAAAAATACTTAAGCCTTAACATGTCCAGAACGCTTAAGTCTGGATTTATGTTTGTTTGTTTTTTCCTTCAGATCAGCTTGTTTAAAAAGTATTCACATTGGTAAATGAGTTTTCACAGTAAAAAAAAATGCAGGCCATCGCCTTGGGAATTCAAAGCCACTTCCCCTCCGGATTTACCTGGTTTCAAGCCCAGAATTTTAGGGGTTCAACCCTGGCTAGAGATGGGCTTGACAGAATGGTACCCCAGCGCCTGTAGTCAGACCGCGCTCATCGGGCTTCGTGGCGGCTGTGGCAATCTCGAACCAGAAAAAAATGTGACAAAAAACACAACGACATTCCCTTCGGTGTGAAAGCCCCACCCCGGTCTGAGCAGCCAGAGCCGACGACACACACTGCAAAATAAATCGTTCTAAGGTTTGTTGAAAAAGAAAAAAATTCAGCCTCTTCCTGACCGCTTTCTTGCAACGGCGGGAAATACGAACTCAAATTAAAAACGCAGGTCGGATGTCTTGTCTCTGTTGTTTTTTTTTTAAAAAAAATACACGAACTTAAAATCTGAACTTGCTAATAACCCCTGCTAGAAGAAGCAAAGTAGCAGTTATACACATTACACCTCCCCCCCCGCCCCGAAAAAAATAATAATCTATTGCGATTCTTAACGTTAGGATTAAAGTTGATTTTTGCGGAGGAATTCATTTCCCCGTTATTTCACATTCGTTAAAAGATACAAGGGGTATGTCAAAAATACACCAACCAGAAACCCTTGAGCCTAACTTAGATTACACACAAACAGTTTGAAGAAAGAATCTTTAAAAAACAAAAAAACAAAACAAAAAAAACACGAGATCTACATCAGTAACATGTTATCCGTTTTCGAAAGAGGCAACTCAACTCATGCTGGCTGCCGCATCGCACAGCCGTGGCTGGGATCAGAAAATCCACCCACTGAGCACCTGTACAGAAATCATGGGTCTTCCTAAAGGCGGCTCAACTCAAACTCAAAAGCCGCTTTTGAGTTCGATGAGGCACCGCTTGGTTTCGTCTGAGACAGAAGTTAAGTAAGACTAAAGCCGGCAACGGTTCTCCTCACAGGACGCGGAGCCACGCTTCAAGTGCTGGACGTCCAGAGGTGCATCTGTTTCGCTAACTGGTGCACGTAACCAATATCGGGTCTCTGGTCTGGATCCGGGTAGATACACATGCTGACCAGCTCCCGCAGCTGTGAGGAAGGAAAGAAGGGGGGGGGTGAACACACACAACTCGCACAACTATCCATCCATCTAGACCAGTGGTTCCCAACCTTTTTGTGATCGAGTACCACTTGGAGGTCCCGTACAGTCGCCGCGTACCACCTGGTTCCAGAGAAACTAAATTCGATCAGATATCACTTTATTTCCATAATTGTACCGTTCCTTTTTTGGCCCCGCGCATCCAGCAACTGGATTCTCGGGCCGCTGGGACCAGGTGGGTGGCGTGTGGCAACAGTTGCAAATCGTTGCCAGATTATCTTGTGTTAGGCAGTAAACATTTTTGTGAAGTAAAAAATAACTAACTAAAAATCGTTCATGACCCCGAAAGTGTTCGCGTACCACCTGGAAGGCCCTCGCGTACCACTAGTGGTACACGTACCACAGGTTGGGAACCACTGATCTAGATCAGGGGTATCAAACTTAAATCCGACCCGCGGGGCCGGCCTGGGAATATCAAAGGACCAGCCCGCGGTGCCTCTGCCTCCGAAAACGGGCTGCGCAGGGCTCCTTTGCGGCCCATTTTCGGCCTCCACAGCCTCCAGCAGAATTCTGAAAACTGGCCGCACAGGGGCCTCAGGAGGCCATTTTTGGCCTGCAGAGTGCTGCAGGAAGCCATGGAGGGCAAAAATGAGGTGTGTGTGGGGGGGTGCATGCGGCCCCCCATGCCCCATTTTGGCCGGTAAAGTGATGCTTGCACTGTGAGGCGGTATATAAATCTCACAAATAAATAAATAAATAAATAAACCCAAGGAATGCTTGGCTGGCTTTTCTGGCGGGATTCAAAACGGGACTTTGGGCCGTTTCCCAGACAGTTATTGGGCTGGAGCCATGCGGTGGGATGGTCAGAAGGAGAGAGAGAGAGAGGTTTCCCCAGCATCTTCTGCCGCAGCCAACTTGTTCCCCCTGCAGAGAGTTTGCTTCTGGCCTGGGAAGCAATAGCAATAGCAATAGCACTTAGACTTATATACCGCTTCATAGTGCTTTACAGCCCTCTCTAAGCGGTTTACAGAGTTCAGCATATTTCCCCCAACAATCTGGGTCCTCATTTTACCCACCTCGGAAGGATGGAAGGCTGAGTCAACCTTGAGCCGGTGAGATTTGAACAGCTGAACTGCTGAACTAGCAGTAGCCTGCAGTGCTGCATTTAACCACTGCACCATCTCAGCTCTCTCAAGCTACTTGACATGGACAAACCTGCCCCATGGTGACCCACTTGCCCCTTTGCTCGCATAATCAGCGGCGGAGAACAGCCACCCCACCCCTTTGGCTCTTTTCATTTTGCACTTGAAAGACCTAGTGCTTTTAATTACAAGCCCCCGGGAAACGGCGCGTATACCCTGTGGCACCGAGGGAAAACAGCCGTGGACCGCTTGATCTTCTATCTCCCTCCCCCCCCCTTTCTCAGCAGCCGGAGAGGTAATTATTTTAACGGTAATTAGAAGGATGGCTGTCCCACATGCAGGCCTGGTGGATTGAGCAATGCTTTCCAGGGGGAGGTCAATGGCCTAGGAGGGCTGAGGGCAGGAGGGGGGAGAGGCTTGGCTCAGGGCAATTTGGATGGAGCTGTAGAAAGGTTCAACCACGGTGCCTCGTTCTACACCTGCGCTCAAATTGCATGAATTTGGAGGCATAGAATCAAGATCACTTGAAGTATTAGTGAGGCCACACCTGGAACAT
Source organism: Diadophis punctatus similis (assembly GCA_023053685.1). Classification (NCBI taxonomy): domain Eukaryota; kingdom Metazoa; phylum Chordata; class Lepidosauria; order Squamata; family Dipsadidae; genus Diadophis; species Diadophis punctatus. Next base: position 147,977 of record JALIGW010000153.1, read on the forward strand.
TGTGACCAACCAATTTTGGTCACCACACTACAAAAAAAAAGAGGTTGAGACTTTGGAAAAAGCGCAGAGAAGAGCAACTAAGAGGATCAAAGGCCCGGAGACTAAAACATGTGAAGAAAGGCTGCAGGATTTGGGTCTGACCAGTCTAAAGAAGAAGAAGGAGAATTAGGGGTGACATGATAGCAGTTTTTTCCAGTATTTGAGGGGTTGCCACAAAGAAGATGGGGTCAACGTATTCTCCAAAGCACCAGAAGGCAAGACAAAAAAAAAAAAGGATGGAAACTAATCAGGGAGAGAAGCAACCTGGAATGAAGGAGAGACTTCCTAACAGTGAGGACAGTTAACCAGTGGAACAGCTTGCCACCAGAAATTATGGGTGCTCCATCACTGGAGGTTTTTAAGAAAGACTAGACCAGTGATGGCGAACCTTTTTTGATTTGCGTGCCAAAAGGGGGTGTGCACCCGCGCTAACGCGCGCACACATGCCCACACCCATTCCCTCCCCCCACGCATGCGCACAACCGCCCCCCACTGCCCCCTGCACATGCGCACACCCCCACACCCCTGCGCATGCGCAAAGGCCTCACTGAAGCCTGGGACGGTAAAAAAATGGCAAACCGGAAGTTCTGAAAAACGCACTTCCGGTTTGCCCGTTGGGCTGTTTTTCGCACTCCGGGGCTTCAGGAAGCTTCCCTGAATCCTCCGGAGAGCGAAAAAAAGCCCAACGGGCAAACCGGAAGTGCATTTTTCCAAACTTCCTGTTTGCCCGTGGAGCTGACATAGGGCAACGCCTCGCGTGCCCTCTGATATGGCTCCGTGTGCCACCTGTGGCACGTGTGCCATAGGTTCGCCATCACTGGACTAGACACTCACTTGTCTGAAACGGTGTAGGTTCGCCTGCTTGAGCAGGGGGCTGGACTAGAAGACCTCCAAGGTCCCTTCCAGCTCTATTCCCATTCCCATTCCCATTCCCTATTCTATTCTATTCTATTCTATTCTATTCTATTCTATTTATTCCTATTCTATTCCATATTTTGTATTCTATTCTATTCTATTCTATTCTATTCTATTCTATTCTATTCTATTCTTCATTCCAATATTCTATCCTATCTTATCCTATCGTATCCCTTATTCTATTCTAATTCTATTCTATTCTATTCTATTCTATTCTATTCTATTTATTCCTATTCTATTCCATATTTTGTATTCTATTCTATTCTATTCTATTCTTCATTCCAATATTCTATCCTATCCTATCCCTTATTCTATTCTTATTCTATTCTATTCTATTCTATTCTATTCTATTCTATTCTATTCTATTCTAATTCTATTCTATTCTAATTCTATTCTATTCTTCATTCCAATATTCTATCCTATCCTATCCCTTATTCTATTCTAATTCTATTCTATTCTATTCTATTCTATTCTTCATTCCAATATCCTATCCTATCCTATCCTATCCTATCCCTTATTCTATTCTATTCTATTCTATTCTATTCTATTCTATTCTATTCTATTCTATTCTATTCTATTCTATTCTATTCTACTCTTCTCTTTTCTCCCCACTCCACTCCACTCTCTACTTCCTAAATTGTTCTACTTCTACAGCCAGGGAAATGCAAGACACGGGTGCAAGACAATTCCTGACGGATGCTCTCTCATGGATGTTCTCCGGCACGCTGGGCTTGGTGCTGCCATGTCTGAATGAGCCACATTCCAGATCCTGTCGCTCAAAGCCCCACCTGCACTTGGATTCGGACACTTTCGTCCTTGGAGCTGCCAAGCGTCCTTCTCACCCTGGCTGGTATCGTTAGATGGCACCGCAAGCAGTTGCCAGAGGGAAACCAACGGGTTGCAATTGGAGAAGCAGGCGGTGGCATCTGTCCAAGCTGAATTAATTCCTCCTGCCACAAGGCAGGTTCCCAAGAGCTGGAATAATTGGTTGGACAAGGATAGGATACTCTTTGAGGGAACCTAAAGTCAGGTCTGGGGCGCAGCGGTGAAATGCTACCGGTTTGGGTGCGAAACATCACGATGTGAATCGGTGGCGAAGGTAAGTGGAACCCACCCCTGAGAATAATAGGAATAGAATAATATGAATAGAATAGAAAATAGAATAGAATAATATGAATAGAATAGAAAATAGAATAATATGAATAGAATAGAAAATAGAATAGAATAGACTATGAATAGAATAGAAAACAGAATAGAATATGAATAGAATAGAAAACAGAATAGAATAATACGAATAGAATAATACGAATAGAATAGAATAATATGAATAGAATAGAAAATAGAATAGAATAATATGAATAGAATAGAAAATAGAATAGAATAATATGAATAGAATAGAAAACAATAGAATAATATGAATAGAATAATTTGAATAGAATAGAATAATATGAATAGAATAGAAAATAGAATAGAATAATACGAATAGAATAATACGAATAGAATAGAATAATATGAATAGAATAGAAAATAGAATAGAATAATATGAATAGAATATGAATAGAATAGAAAATAGAATAGAATATGAATAGAATAGAAAACAGAATAGAATAATATGAATAGAATAATATGAATAGAATAGAATATGAATAGAATAATATGAATAGAATAGAAAATAGAATAGAATAATATGAATAGAATAGAAAATAGAATAGAATAATATGAATAGAATAGAATAATATGAGTAGAATAGAAGCTGGAAGGGACCTTGGAGGTCTTCTACTCCAGCCCCCTGCTCAAGCAGGAGACGCTATACCAGTGATGGCGAACCTTTTCTGTTTCACGTGCCCATGCCCATTGCCCCCCCCCACGCATGCGCACAATGGGCAAACTGGAAGTGCGGAAAAACACACTTCCGGTTTGCCATTGGGTTGTTTTTTGCACTCCGGAGGGTTCAGGGAAGCTTCCTGAAGCCCCGGAATGTGAAAAACAGGCAAACCGGAAGTGTGGAAAACGCACTTCCGGTTTGCCCGTTTTGCCGTTTTTGCATTCCGGGGCTTCAGGAAGCTTCACTGCACCTCCAGAGTGCAAAAAACAGCCCAGCAAACCGGAAGTGCATTTTTCCACACTTCCGGTTTGCTGGTGAGCAACACTCGCGTGCCCTCCGCTATGGCTCTGCGTGCCACAGGTTCGCCATCACGGCCCTATACCATTTCAGACAAGTGACTGTCCAGTCTCTTCTTAAAAACCTCCAGTGATGAAGCCCCTATTACAACTTCTGAAGGCAAGCTGTTCCACTAGTTAATTGTCCTCACTGTTAGGAAGTTTCTTCTTAATTCTAGGTTGCTTCTCTCCTTGTTTAGTTTCCATCCATTGTTTCTTGTCCTGCCCTCTGGGTGCCAATACGTTGGCCCTCTCTTTACTGTCTTTTCTCTTTCCTCCAGAGACAACCTGGATTCTGCACCAGCTACCCTCACAGATCCTGGTTTTCCTAACAGGCTAGGCCTATCCGAGAGGAACTTTGCGTATAGGATCCTGAGAACAACACCCCTGCATTCACGAAGAGCAGCTGGTGGGCTTTCATAGCAGCAGCCACCTCAACCCTTTGTCTTGCCAAGTTTAAACTGGTTCTATTCTTTTGTTCGTTTATTTTGCTGGGCACAGAGAAGAAGCAGACAGCCAACTCCCAAGGGTGCCCTCCTCGCGTTCCCATTTCACCTGGTACATTTCGCAAGCGATTAAGATCAAGCAAAGCTGGCTCTTTGAAACTTCCTTTAAAAGCCATTCCTGCCTTGAAATGATCCAAAACTTAATGAGATTATGTTAGATATCAAAAACGCCCTCTACCGCGGCTGGGGCCAGCCACGCTAGGCAACAGACTTGGGAAAGAAACCCAAGCCAGGAAGCCCCCCGTACCCTCCTCCTCCTCTCCCTGGCATCCTCAAGACCCTCCTGCTTTCAAAGACCCCCAGCCAGAGGTGGGCTTCACATACTGTTACAACTGGTCCGCCCAGCACCGGAAATGTGAACGTGAATGTGGCTTCACTCACGCGTGTGCCATCTGCAAACACGGCAATTTGCTCGCTCGCGCCGTCCACACATGCGTGCGACCTCAAACAACACGGCAATTCGCTCGCGCGTGCCGTCCACACATGCGTGCGGCGTCACAAAACACAGCAATATAGGACAGGATTGTGCCCGGGCGGGGGCCCACCCGCAGGTCAACCCCTACTGGTTCGCACGAACCGGTTGAATCCCACCAGCCCACAATTTGCACCCAGCTTGAAAATCCAACAGGAAATTATTATTATTTTTTCCTAGCGTGACTTTGCAAGTTTCTCCTCCACCCCCACTTCACCATGGAGGCTTCGGTAGCAGGCAGAAGTTCTGCGCTTCGGCCAGGACCTTACCTTCTCGGAGTAATGCTCGGTTGGCAGAGGTGGATAATCGCACTGCTCGATCTTCTGGCAGAGGGAGAAAAGGTTCATTTTATCACCGTAGAAGGGGCTCTGGAGAGCTGCCATCTGGAACGAAAGAGTTTGAAGAGTGAGGGAGGCAGAAGAGGTCCCGGGAGGAGGAGGTGCCCATTAAAGACTGGCAAAATCCATTCCTGCCAGTCCTTCTTCAAAACGTAAGAGATTTTGTTAGCCAAATGTCCGGACCAAAATGGTCTCTCGATCTGGGCACAAGCAAACGGGTGCCAAGACAGTTTGGTCGGGGGCACACTGGGCTAACAAAATCTCTACGTTTTGAAGTCTGGCTGGAATGGATCCCCTTCCTGGGATCTACATTAGGACCCTTTTTCAGCCCAACCAACGTTGCTGCTGCCCCTTGGACACAAAATCAAGAGATTGAAGCAGGAAAATGCACTCAGCGTACGACTGTAATGGAATCCACAATTTCCTTATCGTTAAGTGAGACATTGGTTAAGCGAGTTTTGCCTTTTAAGTGAATCGCTGCAGATGGTAAGTTAGTAACCCGGTTGTTAAGTGAATCTGGCTGTCCCCTGGCTTGTCAGAAGGTCGTAAAAGGGGCCCTGCGTGTCCCTGGGACACGGTAGCGGTCATAAGATGATTAGGGGACTGGAGGCTAAAACATATGAAAAACGGTTGCAGGAACTGGGTATGTCTAGTCTAGTGAAAAGAAGGACCAGGGGTGACATGATAGCAGTGTTCCAATATCTCAGGGGCTGCCACAAAGAGGAGGGGGTCAAGCTATTCTCCAAAGCACCTGAGGGCAGGACAAGAAGCAACGGGTGGAAACTAATCAAGGAGAGAAGCAACTTAGAACTAAGGAGAAATTTCCTGACAGGGAGAACAATTAATCCGTGGAACAGCTTCCCTCAAGAAGTTGTGAATGCTCCAACACTGGAAGTTTTTAAGAAGATGTTGGATAACCATTTGTCTGAAGTGGTGTAGGGTTTCCTGCCTAAGCAGGGGGTTGGAGTAGAAGACCTCCAAGGTCCCTTCCAACTCTGTTATTCTATTTCTATTCCTATTCTATTCTAATTATTCTATTCTATCCTATTCTAATTATTATTCTATCATATCCTATTCTAATTATTATTCTATTCTATTGTTCTATTCTATTCTAATTATTATTCTATTCTATTCTAATTATTCTATTCTATTCTATTATTCTATCCTATCCTATCCTAATTATTCTATTCTATTCTATTCTAATTATTCTTCTATTCTATTCTAATTATTCTATTCTATTATTCTATCCTATCCTAATTATTATTCTATTTTATTGTTCTGTTCTGTTCTATTCTAATTAATATTCTATTCTATTCTTCTATTCTATTCTAATTATTCTATTCTATTATTCTATTCTATCCTATTCTAATTATTATTCTATTCTAATTCTATTCTATTCAGTATGAACCACTCGCCAAGCATCTGAATTTTGATCATGTGACCATGGGGGTGAGAAGAACGCCCTTGCATTCATGGAGTGCAGCTGGTGGGCTTTCAAAGAAGCAGCCATCTCAATCGCTTGTCTTGCCAAGTTGCCCGGGCAAGGAGGGGTTTGCAAAGTCTCCCCTTGATTGGAGACAACCCTCCCAGGACAGGAATGACCACTCCTAAAATGGAAGGCTCAGCTCGGTCACGTCCAAACTTTGAAGAAACCCAATGTTGGCCAACAGAAGTCGAGAGAGTAGAGAGCCGAGGTGGCGCAGCGGTTAGAGTGCAGTACTGCAGGCCACTTTAGCTGACACTGATCCGTAAGTCAGCGGTTCAAATCTCACTGGCTCAAGGTTGACTCAGCCTTCCATCCTTCCGAGGTAGGTAAAATGAGGACCCAGATTGTTGGGGGCAATATAAATATACATTGCTTACTGATGTAAACCGCTTAGAGTGTGCTTGCAATGTGAGGCGGTATATAAATCTCATAAATAAATAAAAATAAAGTCTATGAGATTCCTGTGTTCCTCACCAGCCATGGGGGAAGGGGGCTCCTCTGACACACACCCCCAGAAATCCACGGAGGATTCGAAGCGGTCTCTCTTCAACCCAACCCAACCAAGGAGACAATGACCAGCTCTGTCTCTCTTCCCTGTCTTAGGTCTGTGTTCAAAGAGAATGCCGCAAGCAGGCGAGCCACGCAAAGCTCGGTGAGCGAGGCAGCCCCCCACCCCCCCATCCCCGGTCTCCTCGGCAGACCCGACAGCTTATTAATCCTTAATGCCATTCAAGGGCTCCCTGTCAGTCTTGCTATCCTACACTGCCCCAAACAATGAAAGACCCCCCTCCTCCTCCTCATTAAGCACTATTGGATAATTGTGGATATTATCCACTCTGGCCCCATAATCCTTTCCTCCCCCCCCCAACTCATTTTGAGGCCAGGCGGGACAGATCGGGGACTTTTGTCTTCTTCTGCGCTCCCGGCTTTAATTAGGAGTTTGATCGTGGTTAAGTCATTGGCAGTCCAACCGCCGAGCTACAAAGAGCGTCTTCTATCGACAGGTTAGTTTTGGGGAGAAAAGGGGGATTTTCAACCCTGCAAAGCCTTGCTTGATATTCGCCCCAGGCATGGTTCCAGGTCAAGGGAAAGGCGAGAACGGAGAGGAAGCCACGCCGGCTTAGCGGATGGGTCACCAATGGTCCATACCTGGTTCTCCCATGTTCTCAAGGAAGAGACGGCCAATTCTACTGGTCTAAGATTTAGAGAGCAGCTCTTGAGGCAAGATTGTCAACTCAAGGACCTCGCTGTCTTACAAGGACCTCCAAACCTGGATCATACTGTTGTGGCCCGCCAGCGGCCAGCGGAGCTGGCGGCAGACTCGGACAGTGAGGAGGTTGGGGAGGAACATGGGCCAGTCCTGGAATCTGGGGAAGGCTCTGATGAGTGCTCTGCGTCGGAGGCAGATATGGGGCCAGGACCGTCGGACAGTTATCAGCTACCTTCGGAGTCGGAGATAAGTGGGGCTGAAGAACAGCTGGAGCCTGTTCCCGATGTGCGCATACACAGAGCTGTCAGGAGAAGGGAACAATTAAGGAACAGAGGTCGACTCAGGAGTAAAGGCACAAGGGGACGCTGAATGGCCCCTCCCATAGGGAATAAATAGGAGCAAAACGGGAGTGGTGTTTGCAGGAGACAATTAGTTCATTATTCGTGTGAAGATTGGCTTATCTGAGTTGGGCCTCACAGAGACTCCTTGCCAAGTATTTCCTTGTTCAGCATTGCACTTGGAAGCTCTCGGCCTGGCAACTGTCCAAGGACTGATAAGGTCTGTGTTTGCAACTCACCCTTGAAAGGCTAATTGCCGGGACTTTGCTGGATGTGAATGCTAAGAATTCACATTAGCCAAATAAAAAGGGGTTTTTCGGGACAAGGAGTCTGTTTCGTGATTTGGTGAAGCCTAGGTCAGAACAAATACCTTCAAGAAAAAAAAACCAGATAGCATATCCAGTTGTCTTCTAAACATGAGCTGGTCCAGATGCCCAGCAGAACTTTTGGCACTGCTGTCCTGATTTTGCCTTCTAGACCAGCGGCCTCCAATCTTTTGGGCACCAGGTACCAGTTCTGTGGACAGAGGGTTTTTTCCGTGGATCGGAGGGGATGTTGTTTCGTATGCTGCCTGAATCCCAGGGTTGGGGCTTCGCTTGTTTGCGTGGCCCGGTTTCTGATATGCCGTGGCCCCCGTGCTGGTAAACAGGGACCCTTGTTCTAGACCAGTGTTTCTCAAATAGTGGGGGGGGGGGGCCCTGTGGAGGTGCGGAGCAATGCTAGGGGGGCGCGTGTGACCCCGGGGAACATGCGAGGTCCCTCTCGATCTGGGGAGTGTTTTCCCAGTTGCACGCTGCTCCGACCCCGGAAGAGAAGGCGGCCAGGCGGGGCGGGGCAGCTGCGTAGGTTCTTGTTGTTTTTGGAGGGCACTGCGGTAGCCATGAACGGCGTGGCGAACCTGCTGCTGGACAAGGAGGAGCATCCTCAGTAGCTGGGCGAAAGCTTTGAACGGCACCCTAAAGCCTCCTTCCACACCATTGGCTGTGAGGCAGAGGCGGCGCTTATGTGCCAGGCCGGCGACCCAAAACATCGGCTTGATTAAGCTGGCCTGACCCCGTGTCAAAAGAGGGCCCTAACCATGGTAGCCTATGCCTGCCTAACCGAAAACAGGCTCCACTGAGTTCAGTGTGACTTACTCCCAGGTAAGTGGGTAGAGCAGCCTTCCCCAGCCAATAGTTTGCTTGCAGCTTATAATAAATAAAATAATAAATATAAACACTAAAATTCCATTGGGACCCAGATCGGAGAGTTGGGGGGGGGGGCGAAATGTTTACTTCTTCCTGGGGGAGGGGGGCGTAACAGAAAAATATTTATTTATTTATTTATTTGTTCATTCTTATAGGCCGGCCAACTCCCGCGGGACTCTGGGCGGCGACAACTGTGACACTGTTCTAGACAAACATCTCAAGCGCTACCAAAAGAGATTACTGGCTGGGACCTGGGTAGACACCCCCAAACCACATGCTTGATCTGAAATTTGAGTGAGGACCATCAGAGAAGTCCTAGCAGATCCTTTCACCCCCCCAAGCCGCTCTCTGCCGGCAAATGGGATCGTCTGGTTAAGAATCGCGAAAGCTGTCGAGGCTCCCAGCTATTTTCTCTCTCTCTCTCTGTCTCTTTTTTTTGAGAAAGGAGAGAGAGAGAGAGAGAGAGAGAGAGAACTAACTTTGATCTCTTGCAAGTTATCTGGATGACACGTCTCCAAGAGAAGTGAGGGGGAAGCTTCACACACACACACACACACATACACACACAAACCATTTTGATCAGATGCGTCCTCGTACATCAACGCGGGGCCCCGCAAAATGTCAAGATAAGGTGGCATAATTTGAAATCGTGCACACACACACACCCTCCAGGTTGAAATAATAATAATAATAAGGAAGTGAATTCCGACTGGCATGCCTGCCTCCCAGCGATCTGCTGATAAAAAAAAAATACCTCTCCGGTTTATCAGTTTCGCAGGGAGCGAAGGGGAGCAGGGAGGGAGAGAATGAGAAAACAGGGCAAGGACAATAACTTTCTCCCTGCCAGAAATGATGCTTCTTCTCGTCTTTAAAAAGCCAGACTAGAGTTTCAACGATGAGAGGAGAGCGTTGGGGGCTGACACCCATTGAGGAATGGACTGGACAGAGGTGGGCTTCGCATACTGTAACAACCGGTACACTCGAACCGGTCTGAACCGGCTGAATCCCACCACTGGGACCGGACTTTGAAGAACTGGATGTGCAGATAATCTTTGACTTACAACAGTGTGTTTTGTGACCGTTCAAAGTTACGACGTCCCTGGGAAAAGGGACTTACGATCATGTTTCACACATGACTGTTGCCGCATCCCCATGGTCACGTGATCAAAATGAAGACGCCTGGGAACTGACTCAGATTTATGACAGTTGCAGCGTCCCAGGGGGTCACACGATGATCCCCTTTTATGACCTTCTGGCAAGCAAAGTCCATGCGGGAGCCAGATTCACTTAACAACCGTGTTACTAATAGAACCACCGCGGTGATTCGCTTAAGGGACGTGGAGAGAGGAGTCGTAACACGGGGCAAAACCCACTTGACAAATTTCTCGCTGTAATGAAATTCACTTAATTGTCTAATTCTAATTCTATTATTTTCCCTTCCATATTCTATTCATTCCAATCTTATCCTATCCTATTGATCCATTCCAATTCCAATCTATTCCTTACTGGAGATTTTTAAGAAGAGACTGGGCATCCCCTTGTCTCAAATGGTACAGGGTCTCCTGCTTCAGCAGGGGGGTTGGACTAGAAGACCTCCAAGGTCCCTTCCAACTCTGTTATTCTATTCTGTCTCATTTAGAGACAGAAACAATGGATGGAAACTAATCAAAGAGAGAAGCAATCTGGAATTAAAGAGAAACTTCCTAACAGTGAGGACAATTAACCAGTGGAACAGCTTGCCACCAGAAATTGTGGGCGCTCCATCACTAGAGGTTTTTAAGAAGAGACTGGACAGCCACTTATCTGAAATGATTAGATTTATTTATTTATTTATTTATTTATTTATTTATTTATTTATTTATTATTTATTTGGCATTCTTATATGCTGCCCAACTCCCGAAGGACTCAGGGCGGCATACAACAGATTAGAATCAGAATAGAGCTGAAAGGGCCTTGGAGGTCAAGCAAGAGAACCTATACCCGTGATGGCGAACTTATGGCACGGGTGCCACAAGTGGCACGCGGAGCCATATCGGTGGGCACGCGAGCTCAGGTCCGGCGTGCATGTGTGCACCAGCCGGCTGATTTTCGGGCCTTCTGGGCCCACTGGAAGTCGGGAAACAGGCTGTTTCCAGCCTCCAGAGGGGATGGGGAAGGCCGTTTTCGCCCTTCCCAGGCTCCTAGAAAGGCTCTGGAGCCTGGGGAGAGCGAAAAATGGGCGTGCCATTGCATGCTGGGAGCAGGGGGGTCATGCGTGCATGTGCGGGGGTGCATGGAATTATGAGTGTGGGCACGTACACACGTGATCCCCCACATTCCCCCCCCCTTTTGGCACGCGAACCAAAAAAGGTTCGCCATCACTGACCTATACCATTTCAGTCTCTTCTTAAAAACCTCCAGTGATGGAGCGCCCACAACTTCTGGTGACAAGCTGTTCCACTGGTTAATCTGTTCTCATTGTTAGGAAGTGTCTCCTTAATTCCAGGTTCTTTCTCTCTTTGATTAGTTTCCAGTCACTGTTTCTTGTCCTGCCCTCTAATTTGACCCCCTCTTCTTTGAGGCCGCCTCTGCCACAATGGTATAGGATCTCCTGCTTGAGCAGGGGGCTGGACTAGAAGACCTCCAAGGTCCCTTCCAGCTCATTCTATTCTATTCAGGTGGCGTTGACAGCGGCAAGGCTTAATCACTTAATCACTAACAGGATGTTGTGGAACAACTGTCACATTTCAGTTGGTTTTTGGCTGAGCCTGGAGCATCATCCATGGAGTTTACTCCAAATGCTACGTGATTGCTAAGCCAACATCAGTGAAGCCCAGGTCCAGCAAGGAGACGTTCGAGAGGAAATAGGACATCTTCCCTGGGGCCCAGGCCCATCTGATGGAGAGATAACTGTCACGGTGTGAATATTGTCAGTTGTGAGTCTATGCAGGGTGATGCACCCCTATCCAAATATGATGGTATATTCCAATATAAGCAGAACACGTGATACGATTTTTTGCGCATGTCTACATTCCTGATCCACCCTTAATCTTCTTCTGCCTTAGCTCTTGACCTGAACGGTCGTGTTTCTTAGCAAAGATGTCATTATTCAGGATTTATTGTTTTATACTGAAATAAATATTTTATATTAGACATTTAATCTCGGTTTCATTTCTAACTGTCTGAATTCCAAGTAAAAGATCCATGATGTCGCCTCTACGGGAATATTCTTCCCTTAATAATAACCCCTCGCCACATTAGGGGAAACCTACAACTGGCTTTGGTTGGGTCTGGCTGTTAGCAGGGGGAGATCCCCCGGAGGTCGATGGACCGTTGCTTCCCTTTTGAAAGTCATTTTTACTTAGAAAATAAAACCGAGATTCAAATCTAATTAACAAAATATTTATTTCAGTAGAAAAGTAATAAAAAGAATCCTTAGTAAAGCTACATTTTATCGGTTTCTACCTTCGGTAGAAATGGCGAAGAGAAAAGAAAGGAGGAAACCTCTGGAATGCAGACATGCGTAGTAGAATATATCATACGTCTGCTTGACCACAGATATAAGAAAACAGTAGAAAACATAGAGATGCACAAACTGACAATATTCACATCGTGACACTGGCAAAGGAAAACTCCAGCGCTGGACCTGTCCCCCGGATGAGTAGAAGACCATTAAAGTCCCGCTGTGACTCTCTTCCCTTAATCCCAACCGCCGCATCGCATTGATTTGGTGTTATCGACTTCTCTGCTCCAATACTTTCTCCGCTGCTCGCTTTGGTGTAGCGTCAACAGATTAATCAGCACCTATTGAACTGCTGGATGATCGGGCCTGAAAACTGCACAACAGCGAGCACACCATCTTGTTAAAACAACCGTTTGTTACATCTGGGGACTTCTGTCTACAATCAAGCATCGCTTTTACCAACGCAGTCCCTCTTGGGAACGCCCCTTCTGAAAAACCAGCATGAAAAAGTCTGGGTACGTTTTGGTTTTTTTTCTTGGATAGATCTGTCGTCCTTTGTCCAAAATCTGTGCGCCGGCCGGGGGGGAAGCGCGAGCATAATTTGGGACCAAAAGAGACAATTTCTCCAGAATTTAAGATCCATTACAAAGATCGGCTGAAGGACAACAGGGATGAATGTGGTTACGCTTGCAGAAATCTCTGCTCGGATTCGAACCGCCTCACCCAGCTGCAATCTTTCGATTAAACCCCAATGTGGTTTAAATTCCACTCTTTCAAGGTGGCTTATTAGGGGCTGAGCCCTTCCTTTAAATTAAAAATAAAATAAAATACAGATAGTTCTTGACGTTCAAGAGTTCATTTAGTGACTGTTCGAAGTTACAAACGCCACTGGAAAAAAAGGGACTTATGGCCGTTTTTAACTCTTACGACCAGCTGCAGCATTCCCATGGTCAAAATTTAGATGCTTGGCCACTGACTCATATTTATGATGGTCACAGCGTCCTGGGAGTCACGTGATTCCTCTTTTGCGACCTTCTGACAAGCCCGATTCACTTAACAAGGTTACTAACTTATCGACCGCAGCGATTCACTTAACAAACTGTGGCAAGAAAGGTCGTAGAATGAGGCCAAGTTCACTTAACAGACGTCTCACTTAGCAACATAAATTTTGGGCTTAGTCGTATGTCGAGGACTACCTCTATGTATGGATCTCATGTCAAATGTCGAAGCAATCCTGACATGGGATGATGAATGTGTTAAGGGCCCCCGTTTGCTGGCTGTATAGCTAACTGGTCATGTTATTTAATTGGGACTTTCGTAGTATTTTTATTGTTTTAAAATGTTTTTTTTTAGTGTTTTAATTATATATATTTGAACTGTAAGCCACCTGAATTGTAAGCTATCAGCAACTGTAAGCCATTGGAATTGAATGGATGGATGAAGCCAGTGATAAACTTAAAGCTGTGGCAGGAATATCATTGCTTTTTTACCTGCTAAAAATTCAAATAAGTTGCAAAAACACCCAGTGCTGGATGTTAAACGGTCTGAAACTTACATATTATCTGGTTGAATTGCTAACTGCTCGTGTATATTTAACCTGAACGCTCTCAGTGTTTTTAATTGTTTTAAAATGCTTTTACTGTTTTCAATTGTAATATATTTCTCCCCCTTGTATTGAATTGTAAGCCGCACAAGGGGTATTTTTAATTGTAATATATTTCTTTCTGTGTCGAATGGTAAGGTGCCCTGAGGGTATTGACTCAAGATAGATGGGAAATTAATGACCACTGGAAAAAAAGGTTGTAAAATTGGACCGGCCATACGGGCGACCTCATTTTACGACCGTCATAACTTATGACCATGGTAGGTAGGATATATCATGTTTGTAAGTTGAGTGCCACTCTTTATATCTCTGGTTCCATATGATAGAAAAGCGGTAACAGAGGCTTACCTCGTACAGTAAACAGCCCAAAGACCAGATATCCGATTTAAAATTATAGCCATTTTCGTGTATTCTTTCCGGGGACATATAATACGGTGTTCCCACTGTAACAGACAAGTCGAGACAAGGAAATTAGAATCTGCAAAGCTTGGCTTTACTGGGGCGACGTAATGCTGCATGCCAACGACGTCGCCCCCAAAGTACACGACATCCCCTGTTCTTTCTAAGGAAAGCCTGATTCTTTTGACTTGTTGCCTGGCACTGTGCCAGCTAGGGGCCAAGAAAAGACCAGGGCGACGTAATGCCGCATGCCGACGACGTCACCCCCAAAGTGCACGACATCGTCTGTTCTTTCTTGGGAAAACCTGACCCTTTTTTTTTTTTGCCTTTTGGCCTGGCACAAAGCCAGCTTGCATTTAGAAAAACACCGGGGGGGGGGGGGGGCGACGTGTGACGTAATGCTGCATTCCGACGACGTCACCTCCAAAGTGCACGACATTGTCTGTTCTTTCCAGGGGGGAAAAATCTGACTTTTCTGGCCTGGTGATCAAAACCAGATCAATTGGAACATCTGTAGAGGCTCCCTTCTCACATGTCACTTGTCTGAGATGGTATAGGTTCTCCTGCTTGAGCAGGGGGCTGGACTAGAAGACCTCCAAGGTCCCTTCAAGCTCTATTCTATTCTATTCTATTCTATTCTATTCTATTCTATTCTATTCTATTCTATTCTATTCTATTCTATTCCGATTTCTATTCTATTCTATTCTATTCCGACTCTATTTCTATTTCTATTTCTATTTCTATTCTATTCCCGATTTCTATTCTATTCCGACTCTATTTCTATTTCTATTCTATTCTATTCTATTCCGATTTCTATTCTATTCTATTCCGATTTCTATTCTATTCCGACTCTATTTCTATTTCTATTTCTATTCTATTCTATTCTATTCCGATTTCTATTCTATTCCGACTCTATTTCTATTTCTATTCTATTCTATTCTATTCTATTCCGATTTCTATTCTATTCCGACTCTATTTCTATTTCTATTTCTATTCTATTCTATTCCGATTTCTATTCTATTCTATTCCGATTTCTATTCTATTCCGACTCTATTCTATTCTATTCTATTCTATTCTATTCCGATTTCTATTCTATTCCGACTCTATTTCTATTCTATTCTATTCCGATTTCTATTCTATTCTATTCCAATTTCTATTCTATTCCGACTCTTTTTTTATTTCTATTCTATTCTATTCTATTCTATTCTATTCTATTCTATTCTATTCCGATTTCTATTCTATTCCGACTCTATGTCTATTTCTATTTCTATTCTATTCTATTCCGATTTCTATTCTATTCCGACTCTATTTCTATTTCTATTCTATTCTATTCTATTCTATTCCGATTTCTATTCTATTCCGACTCTATTTCTATTTCTATTTCTATTCTATTCTATTCCGATTTCTATTCTATTCTATTCTGATTTCTATTCTATTCCGACTCTATTCTATTCTATTCTATTCTATTCCGATTTCTATTCTATTCCGACTCTATTTCTATTCTATTCTATTCCGATTTCTATTCTATTCTATTCCAATTTCTATTCTATTCCGACTCTTTTTTTATTTCTATTCTATTCTATTCTATTCTATTCTATTCCGATTTCTATTCTATTCCGACTCTATTTCTATTTCTATTTCTATTCCTATTCTATTCTATTCTATTCTATTCCGATTTCTATTCTATTCCGACTCTATTTCTATTTCTATTTCATTTCTATTCTATTCTATTCCGATTTCTATTCTATTCCGACTCTATTTCTATTTCTATTCTATTCTATTCTATTCCGATTTCTATTCTATTCCGACTCTATTTCTATTTCTATTTCTATTTCTATTTCTATTTTATTCTATTCTATTCTATTCTATTCTATTCTATTCTATTCTATTCTATTCTATTCTATTCTATTCTATTCTAATTCTATTCTATTCTATTCGGATTTCTATTCTATTCCGACTCTATTTCTATTTCTATTTCTATTCTATTCTATTCCGATTTCTATTCTATTCCGACTCTATTTCTATTCTATTCTATTCTATTCCGATTTCTATTCTATTCCGACTCTATTTCTATTTCTATTCTATTCTATTCCGACTCTATTCCGATTTCTATTCTATTCCGACTCTATTCCGATTTCTATTCTATTCCGACTCTATTTCTATTTCTATTTCTAATCTATTCTATTCTATTCTATTCTAACCTGGAATTAAGGAGAAACTTCCTAACAGTGAGGACAATTAACCAGTGGAACAGCTTGCCTCCGGAAATCGTGGGTGTTCCATCAGAAATCATGGGCGCTCTTTTTAAGACTAGACAGTCCCTTGTCTGAGATGGTATAGGTTCTCCTGCTTGAGCAAGGGGCTGGACTAGAAGACCTCCAAGGTCCCTTCCAGCTCTATTCTAATGATTCTAATGATTCAAAGCTCTGGAATTGACAAGGCTTTTGAAGTTTCTCCTGCCAGCTGTTGGCTGAAGCCGGGCCTCGCCTCTGAATACAGGCGGGTGGCACACGATGCTCCCAAGCAGTCTGCGTAATTTGCCATGCCATGCCGAGCCGTCTCCTCATCTCCGGCGAAGAACGCACGGGCAAATCTTCCATTTTTTTTCTTTCATTACCCCGGCATGTCCTGTCACTTAATTTTTATGTATGCGATCCTTCCTGACAAATTTGATCCGCCGGCAGGTAATGTGTTTGACGTGCATCCACTTCCTTGCTCTAATTATAGCTTCTGTTTCTGACACAGAGTCGTCTGCCCTGCCGGAGCTAGGAGTACACCTGTCAGACAAGTTGTGGCACTGCCTAATGCCCTTTTATGCCGGTTTGATGTTGGCAAATACGGAGGAGGTGGAGGAAGAGGAGGAGGAGGAGAAGGGAGGAAAGGGGGAGAAAAATAATAAAATTAGGTGCATTTATTTGCATAAGCTCCACTGCTCAGCGCATGGCTTGCCAAGCCTTCGGTGTTTTAGAGTTCAGGACGGTTGCCGAGGCAACCGGGAATATAGAAAGGAGTCAGGATCGCAGACAAAAAAATCAGGCCACGGAGGTTTTGGTGGTGACCGAACAGCAAAAAAATATTCCAGATAAAAACTGATCCGGCAAGATTACGCCACCGGGAAAGGGATGCGAAAGCGGAGTTGAAATGGCACTTGTGGAAACCGCTGGATTTTTTTTGGGGGGGGGAGAAAAAAAGGGGCGCTTTTGAAGAGGGTAAACCAGCCCGGGGCACCTATCGCTGAGCCAACCTAGAACCCCTTTGTTGTTTCCCGCTTTAGACTTCCCGGAGCTCCTTTCCCGAGCCCCAAAAGAGGCTAATTTTGACAGATTTGTCCTCCAAAGCGCCCCAAAGGGGCATTGATTGATCTCTCTTTTTGCATTGATCCCAGGTCTTCCACTTCACCGGAAGCCGAATTTTCGGCTTCTTTGTTAAGGGCGGCCACAAAAGGGAATGAGATCAAAGTGTTGCACAGAACGGGCTTTGCGTCCATCATGGCGAAGAATCTTGTGACCTATTTGCGGGTGACTTTACGGAAAACCTTGACGTCGTTCAGCCGGCAACGGGAAGCAGTGGTTATCGCTGCTTTGTTCTGGCCTCCAGACCAGGGGCGAGTTCCTAATTTTTTTACTACCACTCTGTGGGCGTGGCTTATTTTGTGGGCGTGACTTGCCAGCCATGTGACCGGGTGGGCGTAGGCTTCGGGAGCTTGGCAGCGGCCGGAGAAGCAGGGGGGCATTGCCCACCCGCAATGCAGCCCCCCACAGCGGGAGCAGCAAGACTGCGGCAGCGGTTCTTCTAGGAGGCGCCGTCCGGCCTGAATGCTTCTCCCCATTCAATGATCCTAGGCTTCTGCCTCCCGTTCCCCCTCCCCTCAGCAGCTCGAGAAGCCTCAAACGTGTGAAAATGCCTAGGATCATCACCGCGTGTTCGTGGCTCCTCGGACTGCTGAAGGGAGGGGAATGGAGATAGCTCCTGCCGCCCGTTCTTTCAGCGTCTCATGCGCTCCCTCAGCCATCCTCCCCTGCTTGGACTCACTGTGGGGTAGGAAGGCAGCGCATGCACAGTGCCGGAAGCTCGGCTTCTGGGCATGTGCAGAAGAAATTTTTTTTAAAAAAAATGGCGGCGCCCAGGCACCGGTACTGTGACGTCACCAGCGGGCCGCTACCGGTGCTATAGAGTGGACCGCACCAGTAGGAACCCACCACTGCTCCAGACCCTGAATTTCGTAGGACTTCTTTTTCGTGTATCAGCTCCCCACCGCATAGCTTGACCCTACTTAGCTCTCTGAGCTACGAAAAATCAGCCTGGCCTTGCTTTGTCACCCCTTTTTGGCTTCCTTGGTAGTTGTGGTCAATAACATTTTCTCCTCCCCCCCCCGCCCTCAAATGACTCTCGGCAACCCGGCCTGACCTCTACCTGCCTCCGGTGAAATGAAAAAGGGTGTCGCAGAAGTTTCAAGATTATTTCGAGCCCTGGGTGAGAGGAAGCTGTGCCGTGCCCGGCTTTCCCCTCCTGTTTGGGGTTGCAACAGGAGATTGGTGTGGGATTAGCTGATCTTCTCCAGGACAAATTGATGCAGAAGGGTGAAAGCCCACTGAGATTGTTAAAAGGAGGAAGGGAAGGTGTTGTGGCCTGCCAGCGGCCTATGCAGCTGGTAGCTGATTCAGACAGCGAGGAGGCTGGTGTGGTGATTCGCCAGCGGCCTGTGCAGCTGGCACCCGAGTCGGACAGTGAGGAGGCTGGAGAAGACTCGGTGCCAGAGGCAGGGATTCAGCCATGCCTTCAGAACCTCCAGAGGCTGCAATGAGTGCAGAAGAAGAAGAAAAGGAGGCTGCAGCACTGCAGGCTACTTCAGCTGACTGCAGTTCAGCTGTTCAAATCTCACCGGCTCAAGGTTGACTCAGCCTTCCATCCTTCTGAGGTCGGTAAAATGAGGACCCAGATTGTTGGGGGCAAGAGGCTGAACTGCTTAGAGAGGGCTGTAAAGCACTATGAAGCGGTATATAAGTCTAAGTGCTATTGCTATTGTTCTCAATGCGCGCGCGCACAGAGCTGCCAAAAGGCAGGAATGGCTCCTGAGGAGAAGGACTACTCGGGAGTAAGGCTTGGGGATAACTGGCCACTCCCATAGCCTATTTAAGTGAGGAAAAGGACCGACCAATTTGCAGGAAACAACTTAGTTCATCCCATGTCTTGTCTCTTGACTGCAAAACTCCTGTTCGGCTCGTGTTTGAAAGACGTCAACTTTCCTGCAAATTGCTCCTGGGCATTCTGCCAACAACAGTAAGATTGTGTGTTGTTATCAGACAGACTCTTCGTGGGACTTTTGATTCTTTTTGCTTGGACTATTGCCCGGCTGTTAAGAAGATTAATTAACAGCTGTTGCTCTGAAAAGTCTGATTTATCATTTCATGGACTTTAGAACGACTGCTAAGACAGATAATTAGTAGTTTGTTAATATTAAAACAAGGTTTGTTCGGACGCTGTTTGTGTTGTGTTCCTTGGTCCGGCAGCTGAGTCAGAACAGAAGGGAAGGGAAGGGAAAGGAGAAGTGGAGGGAGAAGAAGAGAGTAGAGAAGGAAGGAGGAAGAGGGAAGGGAGAAGGGAAAAGGGAGAAGAGAAGGAAGAAGGGAAGGGAGAAGTGAAGGGAGAAGAAGAGAGTAGAGAAGGAGAGGGAAGGGAAGGGAGAGGAAGAGAGTACAGAAGGAAGGAGGAAGTGGGAAGGGAAAAGGGAGAAGAGAAGGAAGAAGGGAAAGGAAGGGAGAAGTGAAGGGAGAAGACGAGAGTAGAGAAGGAAGGAGGAAGTGGGAAGGGAGAAGGGAAAAGGGAGAAGAGAAGGAAGAAGGGAAGGGAAGAAAGGAGAGGTGAAGAAAGGAGAGGTGAAAAGAGAGTAGAGAAGGAAGAAGGAAGGAAGAGGGAAGGGAGAAGGAAGAAGGGAAAAGGGAGAAGAGGGGAAGGGAGAAGTGAAGGGGGAAGGGAGAAGAGAGAAGGAAGAAAGGAAATGGAAGAGGGGAGATGGGAGAGGAGAAGGAAAAAGGAGGAAGAGAGAAAAGAGAAGAAGGGAGAAAGAAGAGAAGGAAGGAGTAAAGAAGGAAGGGGAAAGGGAGAAGTGAAGGGAGAAGGGAAAATGAAAAAGAGAAGAGAAGGGAGAAGGAAGAGGAAAGAGAGAAGGGAGAAGAGAAAAGGAAGGGAAGGGCTAAGTGAGGACTACCCACAATGCAGGCCAAACCAGGTGTTAAGGGGAGGGGTCTCCCCTGCTTTACCTAAGGAATGCGCAGCAGTGGTTTTTGAGCTGAAGAAGCGCCCCAGGCCCAGGTCTCCCAACTTCACGACTCCAGTAGCTGTGATGAACACATTGGCTGGTTTGATGTCTGGGAGGGGAGAGGAGAGGAAAAGAGAGAGAGAGAGAAAATCAGAAGTAGAGATCCGACAGCCTTCCGTTTCTTCTCTAGCAATCGACCTGCCCCGTGGGTAGGGAGGGTGCTTTGATCCACACACGAGATACTTGGGGGGAGGGAGCCCT
This sequence comes from Diadophis punctatus similis, assembly GCA_023053685.1. Taxonomy (NCBI): domain Eukaryota; kingdom Metazoa; phylum Chordata; class Lepidosauria; order Squamata; family Dipsadidae; genus Diadophis; species Diadophis punctatus. The sequence continues at coordinate 168,592 of JALIGW010000153.1, forward strand.
CGAGGCTGATTTAAAACAGGCCCTTCTTCGCCTCTTTTCCAGGTTTATTCATTTTATCGATTTATTAAATTTAGATGATGCCCATCTCGGCTGCTGAGCTTGGAAAAAAGAGCCACTTAGCCGTTAAAAACTTCCCCCGCAAAAAAATTGCAGAACTCGATGGCTTAAAGCTCGGCTATAAAACAGCACGAGACCACCCAGCGTTAAAATGCTCCGAAGACCGCTTTTATCTCCCCCCAGCCTTTGAACTTTTCCGGAAACCTGAAATTCATCCCTGCGCAGAATATTTAAACTCCCACTACTTAATTCCGATAACGTCAGAAGGACGGTGAAGAGAACCAGGGCGAGCTTTTCCGGCACTTGTATCTTCCCAAAATCTCTCTTTTTCCTGGGGTCCAAAACCTCCGAAGACCCCCTCAAAGAGAAAGAGGAGATTGCGGCTCCCTGCTGCTGCCCCCCCCCCCACGACTCCCCCACCACTTCATGCTGGGGGGGACGGCTGCTCCTGAGTTTTCGGCCCGACGGCTGGTGGAAATTCATCTCCGTACTTATTGTGGTAGTGGTCCGTTCAGACTGGACGCGAGGAAAGACCCACTCCGTCAGCATCGCTGCCCCCTCCCCAAAGCAGGAAATGCCTGCACACCAACACAATTGTTTCGCAAGGCAGACACTTCCTAATTGCGGCCCCCGTTATTCCGCCAAAAAAAAAAAAAGCTGTCGGATAATTCAGGTTACCTCGATGCATCACCCTGCGGGAATGCATGTGTTCCACCGCGCTGCACAACTGCACAAAGTATTTCCAAACGGTCCGTTCGGGGATGAGCCGTTTCTGCTTCTTAAAATACTGGGAGGGGGAAGACAGACAGACAGACAGACAACAACAACAACAAAAAAGACAAATGAAACAAAACACACACTGGATGAAAGAAACAGTGCTCGTACACATGAGAGGGGGGAGGGGGAGGGAGGGATAGAGAGAGAAAGAGAGAAGGAAAGGAAGGGCAGAGGGAAGGAAGGAAGGAAGAAGAAAAGGAAGGAAGGAAGGAAGGAAGAAGAAAAGGAGGAAGGAAGGAAGAAGAAAAGGAGGAAGGAAGGAAGAAGAAAAGAAGGAAGGAAGGAAGGAAGAAGAGAAGAAAAGAAGGAAGGAAGGAAGAAAGGAAGGAAGAAAGGAAGAAGAAAGGAAGGAAGGAAGGAAGAAGGAAGGAAGGAAGAAAAGAAGGAAGGAAGGAAGAAGAAAAAGAAGAAAGGAAGGAAGGAAAGTAGGAAGGAAGGAAGGAAGAAGAAAAGAAGGAAGGAAGAAGGAAGGAAGGAAGGAAGAAGGAAGGAAGAAGAAAAGAAGGAAGGAAGAAAAGAAGGAAGGAAGGAAGGAAGGAAGAAGAAAAAGAAGAAAGGAAGGAAGGAAAGTAGGAAGGAAGGAAGGAAGGAAGAAGAAAAGAAGGAAGGAAGGAAGAAGGAAGGAAGGACGGAAGGAAGGAAGAAGGAAGGAAGAAGAAAAGAAGGAAGGAAGGAAGGAAGAAAAGAAGGAAGGAAGGAAGAAGGAAGGAAGGAAGGAAGAAGAAAAGAAGGAAGGAAGGAAGAAGGAAGGAAGGAAGAAAAGAAGGAAGGAAGGAAGAAGAAAAAGAAGAAAGGAAGGAAGGAAAGTAGGAAGGAAGGAAGGAAGAAGAAAAGAAGGAAGGAAGGAAGAAGGAAGGAAGGAAGAAGGAAGGAAGAAGAAAAGAAGGAAGGAAGGAAGAAAAGAAGGAAGGAAGGAAGGAAGGAAGAAGAAAAAGAAGAAAGGAAGGAAGGAAAGTAGGAAGGAAGGAAGGAAGGAAGAAGAAAAGAAGGAAGGAAGGAAGAAGGAAGGAAGGACGGAAGGAAGGAAGAAGGAAGGAAGAAGAAAAGAAGGAAGGAAGGAAGGAAGGAAGAAGAAAAGGAAGGAAGGAAGGAAGAAGAAAAGAAGGAAGGAAGGAAGAAAAGGAAGGAAGGAAGGTATAGATAGATGGATGGTTGGATGGTTGGATGGATGGATGGATGGATGGATGGATGGATGGATGGATGGATGGATGGATAGATAGATAGTTGGTAGGTAGGTAGGTAGGTAGGTGGATGGATGGATGGATGGATGGATGGATGGATGGATGGATGGATGGATGGATAGATAGATAGATAGATAGATGGATCCCTCTGGCCAAAGTCCCAGAGCCCACCAGGAAAAGGAGTTTTGTCCGTTCCAGATTTTAACCCCTTTTGCCTGTTCAGACCCCCAGAGCGAGGGGCTCATTAACAGCATTATGGAAACGAAGCTTCAATAGGTTTGACATTTCGGAATGGACACCCATTATAATTAGCCTTCCTTTTGTTAATTACCTTGCCGAACATATTTAATGCCGGAAAACAACAAATGTCTGCAGAGCTTTGCCTGAGGAACAAAGGATGTGTGTGTGTTTCTGTGTGCGGGAAGGAGGGAAAAAAAACCCCAAAACCCAGAGTCCTGGATATTCATGGTGGTTATTATCGTCGCCAAGAATCTTCTCTGTCTGTTTGCAAGCAAGCAGGTTGTTCCGATGATCTCCGCTTTTGTCTACCACTCAGAAAGAGGCTTGGATTGAGTGTGCAAACACGGCGTTAAGATCCTGGAGGGAACCTTGGTTGTTGGTGACAAATTAACCCAATCTCTGTGTGTCCGTCCAGTGCTGACCTTAACCCCAAACAATATCCTCTCTGGGAAATCCAGAATTCGGCTCTTTAAAAAGTGCACATTTGTGTGGCGTGAATCAACGTGCTTCCAAGTTGCACGTACATTTCTCCAGCACAGACAACGGAGCTGGCCAAGGCTGCCCCTCTCATGCCCCTCTGCTATTTCCGGGGGGGGGGGTGTTTCCCCAACACTGGTGCAGCTGCCAGCCCAAACTGGGTTAAAAATGAAGTGGGAAGCTTTGACATCATGTTTCCCAACCTCGGCACCTTTAAGGTGTGTGGACTTCAACTCCCAAAATTCCCCAACTGGCATTTTAAGATGTGTGGACTTCAACTCCCAGAATTCCCCAACTGGCATTTTAAGATGTGTGGACTTCAACTCCCAGAATTCCTCAGCCAGCACTTTTAAGTTGTTCCAAGAACTGAATACAGAATAACAAGAGTTGGAAGGGACCTTATAGGTCATCTAGTCTAACCCCCCACCCACGCAGGAGACCCTATATATCATTTCTGACAGATGGCAGTTCCATGTGTGGACTTCAACTCCCAGAATTCCCCAGTGGGTACTTTTATGATGTGTGGAAATGGGATGGGAAGCTGGAACATCGGAAAGTTCCTGGATCTACCATTTAGGGGGATCCGAGATCACTGAAAGGACCTCCTGCTTTTTGGGACGTGTTCATTTAGTTTTACGAGGGTGAGTCAAAGCGTAATGCCATTTTCTTTAGGAGAGGTATAATGACCAACAAAGGAACATGTAGCATACATCAAAATGAAGCTGGTCCTCTGTGGATCACATCCCTACTTCTCAAATAGTCACCGTTTCTCTCAATAGCAATGTTCCACCTTTGAAGGAGAGCATGTATCCCTGCCTCATAGAATTCTGTTGACTGTTCTTTGAGCCACTTCTTCACTGCAGTTTTCACTTCCTCGTCACTGGAATAATAATCCTCCATACTCACCAGATTTAGCGCCTTCAGACTATCATCTCTTCGGCCCCATAAAAGAGGGTTTGAGAGGCAAACATTATTCCAGTGACGAGGAAGTGAAAACTGCAGTGAAGAAGTGGCTCAAAGAACAGCCCACAGAATTTTACGAGGCAGGGATACATGCTCTCATTCGAAGGTGGAACATTGCTATTGAGAGAAACGGTGACTATGTTGAGAAGTAGGGATGTGATCCACAGAGGACCAGCTTCATTTTGATGTATGCTACATGTTCCTGTGTTGGTCATTATACCTGTCCTAAAGAAAATGGCATTACGTTTTGACTCACCCTCTTAGCAAAAGCAAGTGTGGTTTATTATATAAGGGGATCTTGCCAATTTTACTGGTTCACCTAGTATTCTATTTTGAGTTGTTTTCAAAAACAGTCCCCCTCCTTTTATGGCTGGGGCCAAACCACAGAGCCATCTCCACTTCGTATCTATTTTAACGTTAAGCCACCACGCTATTATTGGCGGTTTTTATCCATGTCTCTGAGAAGAGCCATCTCAGAGGGAGGTACATGGATATATGTGTGTGTGCGCGCGCACGTTCATGTGTGTGTGTGTGTGTGTGTGTGTGTGTGTGTGTGTGTATACACACATACATACATACATACATACATACATACATACATACATACATACATACATACATACACACCATATTTTTCGGAGTATAAGACGCACCTTTTTCCTCCCTAAAAGTGGCTGAAAATTTGGGTGCGTCTTATACTTCGAATGTAGCTTTTTTTCCCAGCCCTAACTAGGTGCTAACAGATTTCCCCAGCTCTTACCTTGCAGGCTTTTTCATTGTTACTCTCTCCAAAGAATGTTTTTCCAGCCCTAAGTCTTTGCAGAATTTTTTTTCATTGCTCTACTTGCTCCGAATAAGTTTTTTTCTAGCCCTAACCAGGTGCTAACTATCTTCCCAGCTCTTACTGGCTTGCAGGCTCTTTCATTGTTACTCTCTCAGAAGAAGGTTTTTTTAACTCCTAACCAGGGGATAAAATAATGTGCTGAAACTGACCAGACTAAGGACGCTAGCGAGATGAATACCTGGTAGGCAGATTTCCCCCCCCCTATTTTCCTCCCCCAAAACTAAGGTGTGTCTTATACTCCGAAAAATATGGTATACACACACACACACACACACACACACACACTCAAAGTTGTGCCTGAGGTTTCCAAGCAACCCCTTTCTGGGTCATCAGCAGAGGGTAGATGGTTCAAGACCACACAGGCATTCTAAAACGCAACCTACTCCATGACATTGTTGGAGGAGAAGAAAGTCTAGGTGTTATTTACTAAAAATGGTGGGTTTGCTCTCGCTGAAGTATCTAGAGAAGACGACTCCAGACCACAATTAGCAATCTTCTTAAATGTCATGTCCAAAAAGATTTCCCTGACATTTAACAGTAAAGCCCCCTTTTCTCCGGTGGGTAGTATAGTTAGCAACCCCAAGTTATACCAGTTTTATAATGCTCATAAATAAGGAGAGCAACAGAGACTCAGCTAAACAGGGTCTGGGTTCGGCGAGTACGTGAATGTGTTTTCCAGCTGCTCGCAACTTCTGCTGAACATTTTGGCTTGGAAGGAAGGAAGGAAGGAAGGAAGGAAGGAAGGAAGGAAGGAAGGAAGGAAGGAAGGAAGGAAGGAAGGAAGGAAGGAAGGAAGGAAGGAAGGAAGGAAGGAAGATGGAAATGACAGGGAAGGAAGGAAGGAAGGAAGGAAGGAAGGAAGGAAGGAAGGAAGGAAGGAAGGAAGGAAGGAAGGAAGGAAGAATAACCTGGGTGAATTAAGAGAAGGAAGAAGGATGGGAGGGAGGGAGGGAAGGAAGGAAGGAAGGAGATGGAAATGACAGGGAGGGAGGGAGGGAAGGAGGGAGGAAGGAAGGGAGAGAGGGAGGGAGATATGACAAATATCCTGGGTGCAAATTAAGAGAAGGAAGGAGGGAGGTAGGGAGGAGATGAGATGGAAATGACAGGGAGGTGGGAAGGGAGAGAGGGAGGTATGAAAAATATCCTGGGTGTGAATTAAGAGAAGGAAGAAGGAGGGAGGGAGGAAGGAAGGAAGGAAGGAAGGAAGGAAGAAGATGGAAATGACAGGGAGGGAGGGAGGGAGGGAGAGAGGGAGGTATGAAAAATATCCTGGGTGTGAATTAAGAGAAGGAAGAAGGGAGGGAGGGAGGGAGGAGATGAGATGGAAATGACAGGGAGGTGGGAAGGGAGAGAGGGAGGTATGAAAAATATCCTGGGTGTGAATTAAGAGAAGGAAGAAGGAGGGAGGGAGGGAGGGAGGGAGGGAGGGAGGGAGGGAGGAAGGAAGATGGAAATGACAGGGAGGGAGGGAGGGAGAGAGGGAGGTATGAAAAATATCCTGGGTGTGAATTAAGAGAAGGAAGAAGGATGGAGGGAGGGAGGAAGGAAGGAAGAAAGGAAGGAAGGAAGAAGATGGAAATGACAGGGAGGGAGGGAGGTGGGAAGGGAGAGAGGGAGGTATGAAAAATATCCTGGGTGTGAATTAAGAGAAGGAAGAAGGAGGGAGGGAGGGAGGGAGGAAGGAAGGAAGGAAGGAAGAAGATGGAAATGACAGGGAGGGAGGGAGGGAGGGAGGGAGGGAGGAAGGAAGGAAGGAAGGAAGGAAGAAGATGGAAATGACAGGGAGGGAGGGAGGTGGGAAGGGATAGAGGGAGGTATGAAAAATATCCTGGGTGTGAATTAAGAGAAGGAAGAAGGAGGGAGGGAGGGAGGAAGAAAGGAAGGAAGGAAGAAGATGGAAATGACAGGGAGGGAGGGAGGGAGGGAGAGAGGGAGGTATGAAAAATATCCTGGGTGTGAATTAAGAGAAGGGAGGAGGGAGGGAGGGAGGAAGGAAGGAAGGAGATGGAAATGACAGGGAGGAAGGGAGGGAGGGAGGAGATGGAAATGACAGGGAGGAAGAGAGTGAGTGAGTGAGTGAGTGAGTGAGTGAGTGAGTGAGTGAGTGAGTGAGTGAGTGAGTGAGTGATGGGAGGGGAGGGGATCCCAAACCTTCAAGCTGACCTCACCTTAATCATCTGAGAAAGATCACCAGCATCTGCAAGCTCCAGTACAATGTTCAGTTCGTTGTCTTCGATAAACGAATCCAAATACTTGATTATGTTGGGATGATTCAATTGCTGTCAAAGCAGAAGGGAGAAGAGGCTGCCTGAATGAAAGGACACCTGAGAAGCACCGAAGAAGTCAAGAGCCTGAGACCCAACCCAAGGAGAACCCTTGAAGTGGAAGAGACGGTTCAGGCGATGGAAAAGCCCAAAGGAAGTAACCTCGATAGACGTTTCTCCAGCCTCACCAACCCAATGTAGGGAATTCATTCACCGCTCTCTGGATCACTGACTCCACTACCCAACTGGGGAAGCTCTTCAGATGTTTCTCCTAACCTTCGAGGGACGTTGTTCTGGCCCAGCCTTAGCAGAAGCAAGAAACAGACCCCTTGGCACGAAAAACCCCTCTTTATTTATAATCTCTTGTGAATTAATGGCATTCACCCACCGAAAAATCCAAGCAAGAGTCCTTCAAGGAGTTAACTGCAGTAACAGACCTTATCAGTTCCTTGTGATAATTGCCAGGCCGTGAGCTCCCAGCCGAAAGGCTGCCAATTAAGTTCTGGCAAGCAGTCTCTGTGGCATGAAACACCATAAGCAAAATCTTCAGAAATACGAACTGTTGTCTCCTACGACAACCACTCCCCTTTCCTTCTATTTATTCCCCAGCCAGGGAGGGGCCATTCAGTGTCCACTTGTGCTTTGCTTCCCAAGTTGACTCCTTGTCCTCCGTTGTTCTCCTCTCCTAACTGCTCTGCGCATACGCGCATCTGGAACAGGCCCCAGCTGTTCTTCCTCCTCACTCATAGCAGCCTCCAAAGGCAGCTGCCTCTCCCGTGGCTGGGAAATGCCGGACGGCCCTGGCTCCATCTCTGCGTCCGACGCTGAGCATCCATCAGAGCCTTCCACAGGCTCCAGAACTGGCCCAAGTTCCTCCCGAACCTCCTCATCATCCGAGTCTGCCGCTGGCAGCTGGCGGGCCACAACAGACCTTTTCTAGCTCCTAAGGAAGCATCTTCCATTCCTCTTGACAGGCCTTCATCTCTAGCACCCGGTTGCCAACCTAGTTGGCATCCTTCAAACTTTGATCAAAGCCGAATAAAGAAGAAGGATGACTCCGCCTCTTGTAAAAACAATACCGGGGTTCAGGCGGCTTCAATTTGCATTACTGGTTTTAGTCATCCTGTCGCGCTGCTGACTCATTTATAATCTCCTGCTATTCTTTTTTAAATTCTTTTTTCTTTCCTCCAGAAGTGTTATTGCCGAGGCCCATATTTCTCCACTCGACTGCCGTTCCCCCAAGTGTGTAACTTAGCCTTTTACCTCCATTAAATTTCTCTGCTGTTCTTCAGTTGCTTGTCTGCAACTATCAAAGGTAGGAAAAAGACGTATCCCGAGGACACAGGATACCTCATGGAGGAAAAGCCTTTCCCCCCCAAATTACCTGGAAAATCAACTCTGCCCCCAAGCCTACTGCACCCTTCTAGGCACAAGGTGCAAGCAAGGAAATCTATCTATCTAATCTCTTGTATCTGTCTTCTGTCTAATCTTCCTCTGTCTGTCTGTCTGTCTGTCTGTCTGTCTGTCTGTCTATCATCTATCTAATCTCTTGTATCTGTCTTCTGTTTAATCTCCCTCTCTCTGCCTGCCTGCCTGCCTGCCTGCCTGCCTGCCTGCCTGCCTGCCTGCCTGCCTGCCTGCCTGCCTGCCTCTCTCTCTCTCTCTCTCTCTCTCTCTCTCTCTCTCTCTCTCTCTCTCTCTCTCTCTCTCTCTCTCTCTCTCTCTCTCTCTCTATTTATTTATTATTTGGTTCTTCTATGCCGCCCTACTCCCGAGGGACTCAGGGCGGCGTACAACATTGTGGAAGAACACTATACAATAAACAACAGTTAAAAACAGAGTTAAAAAATTAAAAAAAATTAAAATCTTCACCACCAAACATACCCGGGGGAGAGTTCAGATGGAATTAGTCTCAACCCCCAGCCTGCAGGAAGAGCCATGTCTTGACAGCTTTTCGGAAGGCCAGCAGGGTGGGGATAGTTCGGATCTCTGAGGGGAGTTGGTTCCAGAGCACGGGGCCCCCCACAGAGAAGGCCCTCCCCCTAGGGCCCACCAGCCGGCATTGCTTGGCCGACGGGACCTGGAGGAGGCCAACTCTGTGGGCCCTAACCGGTCGGAGGGAAGTATGAGGCAGAATGCGGTCCCGTAGGTAACCTGGTCCTAAGCCATGAAGGGCTTTAAAGATGATGATCAACACCTTGAATTGTACCCGGAGACCGATGGGCAACCAATGCCGCTGGCGGAGTATAGGTGTAACGTGGGTGTACCTTGGCACACCCACCACAGCACGCGCAGCCGCATTTTGTACCAACTGAAATCTCCGAATTCTCTTCAAGGGTAGCCCCATGTAGAGTGCATTGCAGTAGTCCAACCGGGAGGTGATAAGGGCGTGAGTGACCGTGAGTAGAGCCTCCTTCTCCAAGTATGGCCGCAACTGGTGCACCAGGCAAACCTGTGCAAAAGCCCCCCTAGCCACAGCAGTAAGGTGTTGGTCTAATTTTAGCTGTGGATCTAGGAGGACCCCCAAATTGCGGACCTGCTCCGAGGGAGTTAGTTTTCCTCCCTCAAGAGTCAAGTCTGTCTATCTATCTATCTATCTATCTATCTATCTATCTATCTATCTATCTATCTATCTATCTATCTATCTATCTATCTATCTATCTATCTATCATCTCTTATATATATGTATTTGCAAATCTTTATATTCCCAAAAAAAAACTGAACTTAAAGTGTGCTTGGAATCGCTCTTCCCTCCCTTGCAATTATCTTTAACTTTTGAGATTTTGCAATTATTCCTAAGACAGAATCAGAAGCATCGGGAACCACAACTGTCAATCTAATGTCCCCAAGAAATTTTACCCTGGAGTAAAAATGTCTCTCACGAGGCACAAAATAAGAAATGTGCCTCGTTTTCAAGTTGTGCCATCTTGTACTCAGACCGCCCTGCGGTGAAGAACAAATGGAAATAGAAATGCACTTTCACAACTGCAATGACTGCGTTTCTCATTTTGCAGCCAAGAGGGAACTTCCCAGCTTCCGTTTTCTGCTTAAAAGCCAACAAAAGAGAATGGGGGGAAGAACAAGGCTCAAAACAAACCGACTTTGCGTTGGCACTAAGCCATGGCTTCCCCAAGTCAACTGAGTTGACATCATCATCCTTATGACCCACCGGCTGAGTCACTCATGAGGAGAAACATACTTGGAGAATGAAAAATTCTTGCCAATGAGAATCAAATAAGAATAACATATGTCCTTTGAACATGGGGAGGGCCCCAGGGGATTCTGGGACCTGCAGTCCAGAGGCCTCTAGCGACTGGGTTAGATTGCACTAAGTCCTCATCAAAATGTCTCCTCCTAGGCAGAATACATCAATGGGCCTTCATCTCTCCCAAAATAAATGTTCTGCATTGCTTTCCTTCAACCACTGAATTAGTGGATCAAAACCATCCTCTCCAACCAGGTCTTCCAAGCAGGGGTGGGATTCAGCCAGTTCGGGCGAACCGAATGTTAATTTTACATCTGATTCGCCAAACCGGTAGTTGCAATGACTGGCTGACCTCGCCCATCCCACCCTGCCCCTCCCAGGAGTCTCCATGCGGCCCGTTTTGGATGCCAGGTAAGTGCAGGGCCTGCGCGGAGGCTCTGGGAGGGCGAAAAACGGGCCTACCGGAAGTACCAGAAGTCCGGAAACGGGCCCGTTTCTGGCCTATGGAGAGCCTCCAGAGGCTGGTTTTTTTGCCTTCTCAGAGGCTTCAGGAAAACCTCTGGAGCCTGGGGAGGGCGAAAACGCACGCCCCCCCATCGTGGTGCAGGAGGCTGAGTAGGCCACGCCCCCATGGCCACGCCCACCCAGCAACCGGTCAGAGAACCGGTTGCTAATTTTTTTGAATCCCACCCCTGCTTCCAAGGCAAGGCGAATAATTTATTACTAGTAATAATAGAAATAATCTCAGATCCTTGGTAAAGACTCGATAAGACAAAAATGCTTGCTGCAAGATGATCGCACAGGCTGACTACAAGCAGCGGCATGACAAAGTAGCAACAATGGTGCATTGGAAGACCTGCAAAAAGACACTCAATCAGAAAATGTGACCTGCACTAATAGGGCGGGGTGGAGGTGTTTCTATATTGCAATTATGTGGATTTGCGCAGGGATTAGTTAGAGCTGGTTTTGCCTTCAGTGGTGCCGAAACGATGTACTCAATAAAGACACTGGCAGGCCTCGAGTGTGTTCACTTTGGGTTGGGCTCGTCCATCAGGACCGTGATACTATTATTTTCTGCTCTTCTGCATTTCTCTGCTCACTGCCTCCGACTGCCTTGGGGATGGAAATCCGGTCGAAATTCATCGGTGGTTCTCCTACAAGCTGAGCTACGCTGCCACGTTTTCGCTGCTGTCCCAAACACCACCAGCCCGACCCAAGAGCGCTCAGCTGCTCTTCACCTGTTCTACCAATATCTCCAGGAAAAATAAGGGCGGCGAATCTGTGTGCCCCACTCCCCCTACCCAAGCAGCTGCCTTAGGAGAGAAGGAAGCAGGATGGCACTTTTGCGTCAGCCCCATCTTAAGTGCAGAAAAGCCCACCAGACTCCAGTTTAGGCAATCAATTGCCTTATTATTATTATTTTTAATGCCGTCTAAAAGTCGGATGGCCAGGAATGTCTGATTTGTATGCAAAGAATGACCTCGTGGAAAAGCATTCAAAAATAAAAGGCAGCCACTAAATAAAAGCCGGAATGCTTATAGGCAGGCTGTTGATTACAGCTACATTACAGCTTCCCTTTTTCTCCTGGCTTACGAATGGGCTACTTTCCGTATCCTCGGAGGCTTCAGCACCTCTTCAAATGAGACATCTGCTCACGGAAGGGCTCCAGCCTCTGAGAGACATCATGTTCTGATGCCATTTTGTCCCTCCGGTTCCTAAAATTAGAAGTGTCATTCCTTGCCGAGCAGGAATTGGGGAGAAAGACAAAAACGTAACGGAAGTTGGATAGGAGCAGGAGACATTGGGGAAAAACGCCTGTCCAATCTCTTCTTGAAAACCTCCAGTGATGGAGCACCCACAAATTCTGGAGGCAAGCCGTTCCACTGATTAATTGTTTTCACTATTAGTTTCTCCTTAATTCCAGGTTGCTTCTCTCCTTGATGAGTTTCCATCCATTGTTTCTTGTCCTGCCTTCTGGTGCTTTGGAGAATAATTTGACCCCTTCCTCTTTGTGACAGCTCTTCAAATACTGGAATACTGCTATCATGTCCCCCCTGGTTCTTCTCTTCTGAACTTTTATAGAATACAGAATACCAGAGCTGGAAGGGAGCTTGGAGGTCCTCTAGTCCAACCCCCTTCTCAAGCACTCCTGTACTATTTCAGACAAATGGCTGTCCAATCTCTTCTAGAAAGCCTCCAGTGTTGGGAGCACCCACAATTTTTGGAGGCAAAGCTGTTCCAATGATTGATTGTTGTAAAAAGAACGGTTGCAGGAACTGGGCATGTCTAGTTTAATGAAAAGAAGGACCAGGGGTGACAGGATAGCAGTGTTCCAATATCTCAGGGGTTGTCACAAAGAAGAGGGAGTCAAACTATTCCCCAAAGCACCTGAGGGTAGAACAAGAAGCAATGGGTGGAAACTAATCAAGGAGAGAAGCAAATTAGAACTAAGGAGAAATTTCCTGACAGTTAGAACAATTAACCAGTGGAACAGCTTGCCTCCAGAAGTTGTGAATGCTCCAACACTGGAAGTTTTTAAAAAGATGTTGGATAACCATTTGTCTGAAGTGGTGTAGGGTTTCCTGCCTAAGCAGGGGGTTGGACTAGAAGACCTCCAAGGCCCCTTCCAACTCTTGTTATTATTATATTATTATTATATAACTGTCAGGATGTTTCTCCTTAGTTCCAGGTTGCTTCTCTCCTTAATTAGTTTCCACCCGTTGCTTCTTCTCCTGTCTTCAGCTGCTTTGGAGAATAACAGAATTTAACAGATTAACAGAGTTGGAAGGGACCTTGCAGGTCATCTAGTCCAACCCCCTGCCCAAGCAGAAGACCCTATATCTGCCTCTACCTAGGATCGAACTCACAACCTCCTGATTGTGAGGCAAGAGCTCTACCTCTAGGCCACAGAATAGGTTGACCTCCTTTTTTTGCGGCAGCCCCTCAAATATTGGAACACTGCTATCATGTCACCCCTAAGTCCTTCTTTTCAGCAGACTAGACATAACCAATTGGAACAAACTTGGGGTCATCTCCACTTCTATGCTGGCAGAGCATGAAATCTAGTATCAGCCATGGGCTGCTGACCACTTCATCTCTACATCAATGTGTGCGCAATATGGTTGAAGCGGCTGGAGGCCATCAAGAATGGACCCAGATTAAAACCCACCAACATGAGATGGCTTTGGGTCTGTGGATCAAATCTCGCAAGCGAGGCTAAGAGCAGAAAAGTATTATGAGCCAGGGTGGCGCAGTGGTTAAAGTGCAGTATTGCAGGATACTTCTGACGACTGCAATTTGGCAGTTCGATTCTCAACAGGCTCAAGGTTGACTCAGTCTTCCGTCCTTCTGAGGTGGATAAAATGAGGACCCAGATTGTTGGGGGCAAGAGGCTGACTCTGTAAACCGCTTAGAGAGGGCTGTAAAAGCACTGTAAAGCGGTATATAAGTCTAAGTGCTATTGCTATGAATGATTTGTCCACTGAATTAGAATAGAATAGAATTCTTTATTGGCCAAGTGTGATTGGACACACAAGGAATTTGTCTTTGGTGCATTTGCTCTCAGTGTACATAAAAGAAAAGATACGTCAAGAATAGTTATCATAGGGTTCATTAACACCAAGAAGCAGCTGCAGACTGCTTGGGATTTGAGCTTCTGAAAAACGTAGCACTTCTGAAAAAGTGCAAAGAAGAGCAACTAAGAGGATTAAAAGCCTGGAGACTAAAACATATGAAGAACGGTTGCAGGGGTTGGATTTGGCTGGTCTAGAGAAAAGAAGGACATGGGGGAACATGATAGCAGTATTCCAGTATTTGAGGGGCTGCCACAAAGAAGAGGGGGGTCAACTTATTCTCCAAAGCACCAGAAGGCAGGACAAGAAACAATGGATGGAAACTAATCAAGGAGAGAAGCAACCTGGAATGAAGGAGAAACTTCCTAACAGTGAGGACAATTAACCAGCGGAATAACTTGTCTTCAGAGTTTGTGGGTGCTCCATCACTGGAGGTTTTTAAGAAGAGACTGGACCATCACTTGTCTGAAATGGTATAGGAACTCCTGCTTGACCAAGGGGCTGGACTAGAAGACCCCCAATAACCCTTCCAGGTCTATTCTGATTTTGATTCGTCACTTCTCCTGCGACGTTTCCACCATAATTCCAGAAGGCCTCAAAGCCTGCAATTAACTCGGCCGTCTTGAAGACGTAGAATCTGCCTGAAAGCTTTGGTGGAAGTTACGCATCTGTCCTTCCATCCTTGGTTCAGAGGAGCCTCGCAAGCGGTTGGTTTATACCTGCAAAATCTGCATATAGGGGTACTTTTTGCCAAGGGGCCCTTCAATTATGAGAGGAGAAGATGCAGTTATTGATTTGACAAGCTATTAGCTGCGCGGGAGCTGCAGAGAGAGAGAGAGAGAGCGGTCCAGTTGCTGATGCAGACAGATCAAGCCATCCACTTAAAAACCTCCGAGTAAAACCTCGAATAGCCTTGCCCTCCGAGACCCCGATGGGAAAACTCTTGGCACCTGCCTCAAATTATCAGAAAGTGCTGAACTACCACACATCGTTAAAAAAAAATGGCTTCCCGGTTTGACGCGAGGAGCTCTTGCACTGATGTGCTTGGTCCTCGGAAGAGGAATTTACGTACATCTTGGGCAGAAATCTGTCAGATTTGATTGGGATGCTCTTTTCGGAAACTCGGATGGATTTGAAAGAAATGCCCAATGGGGAGAATTTACTAATGGATCCCGGGAAACATTTGTAACACAAAATGACTTCGCGTTGCGGGTCGAGCGACACAGCTCTGTAAGGATTTGACCGCCCGAGATGACTCCCTCTAATGCTTTCTAACAAAGAGCGAAGAGAAGGACCAGGGGTGACATGATAGCAGTGTTCCAATACTTGAGGGGATGCCACAGAGAGGAGGGGGTCAGGCTGTTCTCTATGGCACCAGAAGGCCAGACAAGGAATAACGGATGGAAGTTGACCAAGGAGAGATTCAACCTGGAAGTGAGGAGAAACTTTCTGACGGTGAGAGCGATCAACCAGTGGAACAGAAGTTGCCAGCGGAGGTTGTGAGAGCCCCAACACTTGCGACCTTCAAGGGGAGACTGGACTGCCACCTGTCTCAAAGGGTGTAGGAACTCCTGCTTGAGCAGGGGGTTGGACTAGATGACCTACAAGGTCCCTTCCAACTCGAATAATAAATCTAAATTGGGCGAGGCGCAGAAAGAGGCCAATTGAAAAGGACCCCCATCCAATTGAGAAAGATCTTCTGAGGCAACTCCAGAGGTCTTCTACTGGACCTTCAAATGGGTTAAATGGGTGTCTCACTTGGAGAGATGGGTTCGTGGCTTGCTTTCTTGAGGCCAAACTGGTTTTCTCCCGGGTACCATTTCGGCTACATGAAGAACAAACCATCTAACTTATCTCCTGCCATAAAGATCGGCCATATCTACCACAAAGATCCTAGGTTATGGTCCATGGAGACCCTCAGTCATCCAGGTTACAGTTGTCCCAAAGGTGCTTTTTCAAGAGGCAAATGGACTTTCTGGTTTTTCTTGGAAGATGTTCCGCTTCTCATCCAAGAATCCTCTTCATTTCTGACTGAATTCTGACCTTCCATTCCCCACCATCCAGTCAGAGCTGAAGAAGCTTCTTGGATGAGAAGTGAAACGCTTTCAAAGAAAAACCAGAAAGTCCAGTTGCCTCTTGAAAAAGCACCTTTGGGATTCCCAGGATATTGATGTTTCCAAGATGTTTATCCATACAGACTGCCTGCCACATGTCTTTTAACAGCTAACAAATTAACAGAATTGGAAGGGACCTTGTAGGTCATCTAGTCCAACCCCCGCCCAAGCAGGAGACCCTACACCACTTCTGACAGATGGCAATCCTGTCTCTTCTTAAAAGCCTCCAGGGATGAAGCTCCCACAACTTCTGAAGGCAACTTCTGTTCCATGGCTTGATTGTTCTCGCTGTCAGGAAAGTTCTCCTTAGTTCTAGGTTGAATCTCTCCTTGATCAGTTTCCATCCATTGTTCCTTGTCTGGCCTTCGGGTGCTTTGGAAAATAGCTTGACCCCCCTTCCTCTCTGTGGCAACCTAGATTTCCCAAATGTCTTCAACAAATGTACCTTCTCTCCTTCATCAGCTAACATGGACAACGTTCACACGGTCTACAAGCTCAGATGCTTCTATGGTCAAGCCAGCAACTTAATTCCTAAGCAAATGTCCCCTCTTGACTTTCTCCATCCATCTCGGTCTGCCTTGACCCAACCCTTCAGTAAGATGCAAACAATACAGATTAACAGAGTTGGAAGGGACCTTGTAGGTCATCTAGTCCAACCCCCTGCCCAAGCAGGAGAGCCTACACCATTTCTGTCAGAGGGCAGTCCAATCCCTTCTTGAAAGCCTCTTGAAATACCCCAATCAAGGGGACTGTGAAACAAGCTAACAGTAAACAACAGCCTAATCAAGGGAACCCC
Organism: Diadophis punctatus similis; assembly: GCA_023053685.1. NCBI lineage: Eukaryota > Metazoa > Chordata > Lepidosauria > Squamata > Dipsadidae > Diadophis > Diadophis punctatus. Next base: position 185,082 of record JALIGW010000153.1, read on the forward strand.
AGAAGAATACTCCCGCCCACACTAACAGGGCAAGCCATTTTAATATAAATAGCATAACAAGAGCCAAGGTGGCGCAGCGGTTAGAGGCAGGTACTGCAGGCCACTTTAGCTGACTGCGATCCGAAGGTCAGCGGTTCAAATCTCACCGGCTCAAGGTTGACTCAGCCTTCCATCCTTCCGAGGTAGGTAAAATGAGGACCCAGATTGTTGGGGGCAATGTAAATATACATTGCTTAATGGTGTAAACCACTTAGAGAGTGCTTGCACTGTGAGGCAGTATATAAATCTCACTAACTAACTAACTAACTAACTAACTAACTAACTAACTAACTAACTAACTAACTAACTAACTAACTAACTAACTAACTAAATAAATAAATAAATAAATACCCCACTGCCTTCTAGCACTGATTATGTTACCTAGCTGGGTCATGAAACATTTGGAAGAAAATCACCAAGCTCAGAGAGCACCAAGGGATCCCACAGTTCAACCCTGAGCTATAAATATTCTCATGGTCTTATTGGTATCAATTTCATAAATAAAGGGACCGGATGCAAACATATGTTCAGACCTGGCCCAGGTCTCTCTTTGTTCACAGAGATCTAGGTCAGGGATCAGCAACCTGTGGCTCTGGAGCCGCATGTGGCTCTTTCATCCCTCTGCTGCGGCTCCCTGTCGCCTGTCAGCAGCACAATTGATAGGGCTTTCGGTTAGGCCAGGTAAAGGAAAAAGGACGCCGCGCTAGGAGGAGACTCTATGGTGGAGGAACCGGACATCCGGTCGGCTCCAGAATTGAACAGGGGGCTTCCGGTTTGTGGCTCTTTGAGTGTTTAAGGTTGCCGACCCCTGATCTAGGTCAAAGTCTTCACAATTTGGCCAAGCGAGGACATTGTTCAGATATGCGGAGGCCTTAATTAAACCCAAAAGTGGAGAGGGGAAGAAAAAAAAAACCCCATTAGAAAGTGTACAAGGCATTGGAGAGGAAACGTGCTAATTATCCCCGTATCATCTCCGTACATTTTTCTCTTCACAGCCCGGCTAATGCAATATTCACAACTTAACATCTGGTTTCCTGGTGAGGTTGACACGGGAAGATCTGTAGCTGCCTTCAGGCATCTTACATGGGTGGGAAGATCTTGATTCCCTTGTCACCCCGAGCGCTCCCGGTTTCACCCACCCCCTTGATCCTAACTGGTGTGGACATCTTGGCTGGGCTCCATCCCATACCATCTGGGGAAGCTTCTCCCCCCTGCAGCTTTCTTGGGCGGAAAATTAGCACCGTCACACTGCAGCTCACCATCCCCCGTCTTTGATCTGGCAACCTTCGTTTTTCCGTCACCTTCCACTTAGCGCCTCTCGGAAACCAGCTCAGAAGCGGCCTCCTCCATGGGCAAAACGGGTGCCGGTGGAAAATTGCATTCTTTCCTTCTTGGAAAAATTCAGTTCAGGACAATTGCAAGTTGTTTGGGTTCCTGAGGTGTTCCGAGCTTGGTGGGTTTTCCTGCGATGCGCGGATGAGGTTGTCTAAGCCTGGTCACCAAACATCTGCAGGAGAACCAGGGGTGGGATTCAGCCGGTTCCAACCGGTTCGGAAGAACCGGATACTAATTTTACATCCGGTTCGCCGAACCGGTAGTTGCAAGGACTGGCTGGCCCCGCCCCTCCCCTCCCAGGAGTCTCCACACAGCCCATTTTGGATGCCAGGTAAGTGCAGGGCCCGCGCAGAGGCTCTGGGAGGGTAAAAAACAGGCCTCCCGGAAGTTCCGGAAGTCGGAAAATGGGCCCGTTTCTGGCCTCCAGAGGCCTCTGGAGCCCGGGGGAGGCCATTTTCGCCCTCCCGGAGGCTCGACAAAAGCCTCCGGAGCCTGGGGAGAGCGAAAATGCCCCCCTCCCCCGCCGTGGTGTAGGAGGCCGAGTAGGCCAACGCCCACCATGGCCACGCCCACGCCGCAACCGGGCAGAGAACCGGTTGCTAAAATTTTTGAATTATGTCAGCTCCAGCATGCATGTGCGCGCTGGCCAACTGATTTTTGGCTTACTTTTCGGCCGTTTTCGCTCTCCCCAGGCTTCAGGAAAGCCTCCTGAAGTTTGGGGACGGCGAAAACGGGTCAACCGGAAGTTCCCTTGTGTGCTCAACTCTGGCCTCCTTTTCGCTGTCAGAGGTCTTCAGGAACTTCTTCGGCTTTGGACAGTTGCAGCCAGGCCTCCCACACCTCGGCCCATTTCTTCTGCAGCTGGCAAGGCTTTTCTGAAGGCCTCTGCAGCCGATAACAGAGCTTCGGATCGATCCGGAACTCTGCTATCGGCTAGAGAGGCCTTCAGGAAAGGCCTTTAGGAAAGGCCTCTGCAGCTGATAACAGAACTCCGGATCAATCTAGAGCTCTGTTATCGGCTACAGAGACCTTCAGGAAAGCCTTGCCGGCTGCAGAAGAAATGGGCCGAGGTGTGGGAGGCCTGGTTGCAACTATCTGAAGGCAAGTAGTAGGGCAGCTCCACTTCCGTTTCATTTCTGAACTTCCGATTGGACCGTTGGGCCATTTTTCGCCGTCCCCAGGCTTCAGGCGGCTTTCCTAAACCCTGGGGAGAGCGAAAAACAGCCCAACGGGCCTACCGGAAGCTTCAGTGAGGCCTGTGCGCATGCGCGGGGGCAGCGTGGAGATTGTGCACATGCACGAGGGGAGGGCATTGCATTATGGGTGTGGGCACCCGCGCACACGCTATCACACGCACCCTTTTGGCACCCGAGCCAAAAAAGGTTCGTTATCACTGTCCTAGCCCAAACGACGACGACAAAAGGTGTGTGTGTGCGTGTGTGTGTGTGTGTGTGTGTGCACTCTCCTTGAGATATACCTCTGTGGACTTCACTTCCTGAGAGATTTCTGCAATTAGCCATCAGATAAAACAACCGAACCTTTTGCAATAATAGGTCAGGAGCATAATCCATTCTTGAGTGCCTCTAAACCCGAATTTAGTATTTAGAAGTGATTGGGAAGTTTACCAAGGTATCTGATTTCTTTACCATCCTGAAATTAGCTCCCAAAGCAGGTCTTTTTGCCAAACTCTATCGGCGCAAATAAGTTCTTTTATCAATGACCGCCGCTTATTTTTGCAATGGCTTCCTATGAAAAGACGTGACATCAAAGATCAGCGTAGAGAGCAGTCGAAGCTGGACCTTCTCCACTTCTCCCAGGTAACAGTGCAAAATAAACCCATCTCCGTTTCAATAAGCATTCGAAGTTTGGAGGGATTCTTACCTTCAAAAGATCGATTTCTTTAATGCAATCTTGTCTGGCCTTTGCGTCCATCATCTCGAATATCTTCAGGAAAGGGGGGAAAAAAGTTGCATGTTTAAATACAAACACAAAACGAGTCTCTTGCAATTCTCAAAAAGATTTAACCCCCCTTTGTCACGTAGTGAATATTGCCAGTTGTATGTCTATGCAGGGTGATGCACCCCTATCCTAATATTATGGTACATTCCAATACAGGCAGAACACGTGATATGAGTTGTACGCATGTGTGCATTCCTAAACCACCATTCTTTCTTTTTGACTTGGCTCTTGACCTGAACGGTCGCGTTTTCTTAGCAAAAATGTAATTATTCAGGATTTATTGTTTTTTGTACCGAAATAAATATTTTCTATTAGACTTTTAATCTCGGCTTTATTTCTAACTGTCTGAATTCCAAGTAAAAGATCCAAATCGCCTCTATGAGATTTATTCTCACCTTAACACTCTTCCTTTTCAAACCTGCCTGCACCCCACTCCAGGGGTAGGCTGCTACGGGTTTGCCCGGGTTCGGGAGAACCCGTAGCTAGCCGGTTCGGAGAACCTCCAAATCTTGCCAAATCAGGCCCCTCCCAGGAGTCTCCACGCGGCCCGTTTTGGATGCGAGGTAAGTGCAGGGCCCACGCGGAGGCTCAGAGAGGGGGGGAAACGGGCCTCCCGGAAGCTCCGGAAGGCCTCCGGAGCCCGGGGGAGGCAGTTTTCGCCCTCCCAGAGGCTGGAGGAAAAGCCCCCGGCTGCCGTGGTGCAGGAGTCTGACTAGGCCACGCCCACCATGGCCACGCCCACCCAGCAACCAGGCAGAGAATTTAATTTAATTTAATTTAATGGATTTCTATGCCGCCCAACTCCCTGAGGACTCTGGGCGGCTCACAACATGTTAGATTCCATTACAAATATAAAATACAGTAGTTAAAAATACAAAATACAAAAGTTAAAAAGAGCATCTCATATTTACAATCAAGGGGGGAGACCCATATGTAATCTAGTTGGTCTCATTTTCACCCCGCCTGCCAGAAGAGCCAAGTTTTTATTGCTTTCCGGAAGGCCAGTAGGGTGGGGATGGTCCTGATCTCCGGGGGAAGCTGGTTCCACAGGGAGGGAGCTCCCACAGAGAAGGCTCTCCCCCTTGGTCCCGCCAGCCGGCATTGTTTGGTCGACGGGACCTGGAGGAGGCCGACTCTGTGGGCCCTGACCGGTCGTAGGGAGGTATGCGGCAGGATGCGATCCCGAAGGTAACCTGGCCCTGAGCCATGTAGGGCTTTAAAGGTAACGACCAACACCTTAAATTGGATCCGGAACCTGTTGCTGAAATTTTTGAAGCCCACCCCTGCCCCACTCCTCACGATTCTTCAGGCGGAAATAACACCCGCATATAAAGCAAAACAAAAAAAAAACCTAGCTACCAATACAAAGAACAGCATGCAGTTCATTAATTTATCACGTTTTCAACCTGAAAAAGCGAAAACACGAAAATCCGAAGAAACTGCCATCAGATGCAAAATTTTGAGAATATGCTGAATGTACCAAGAAAAACATTTACAAATAAAGACCTAGCAGGTTTTTATCACGTTGCGATGGTTTTTCGGTTGACAAAATAAATTTGTTTCCTTCTGCATGTAACGCGTACTAATTGGAAAACAAAAGGCTCTTAACGCCAAAATCCATTTTTGGAGCTCGGCTGATTATATTTTATGAAAGCGGACGTACCACACTCAAGGTAGGCCTCTACTGGACCTGCAACGATTTGTTCAACGGCTGTTTGAAGCTGCAACGGTGCTGGAAAAAGTGACTTACGACTGGTCCTCGCGCTTATGACCATCGCAGCTTTCTCTGGTCACATAATCGGCAACCAGCAAGGAGACGGGATGACCAGGCTGACGATGAATTCCCAGTTTTTACCTGTACCAAAGGTTTTTTCCCACCCCAAAGGAAACCGGACTTTGTTTTTCTTTGAAGAGGTTTCGCTTCTCCTCCAAGAAGCTTCTTCAGTTCTGACTGGGACAGTGGTGGGTTCCTACCGGTGCGGTCCACTCTATAGCACCGGTAGCAGCCCGCTGGTGACGTCACAGTACCGGTGCGGTCGGTTGCCGGTGCCTGGGTGCCGCCATTTAAAAAAAAATTTTTTAAAAAAATTTCTTCTGCGCATGCCCAGAAACCTGACAATTAAGTCTTACCCCGTCCCTTCACTTGAAAATAATAAGAAGCTCGCATTTGACACTTTTCCTTCGCCTTTGCCTAAAGCTTCCCAAAGTGGCGTTTTCCGAAAGCTTAACCTTTTATACTGTTAATTCTATACAGTTTTATACTGTTATTCTTTAGACGAAAACATTGAGGACTGTTAAAAGATACTGTTCTTTTAACAGTCCTCAATATTTTCGTCTAAGGAATCCATGACTGAAACCAAAAATGCTGTATGAGACTTGCTTGTCTTTTAACTATAGCATTTTCTGCAAAGAAAGGTTGCTGTGTTGCCATGGTGTAACACGCACTTTGTATGCAAAGCTTTTCATGTAAGGTATAAAATAGCAAAAATAGTAGTAACATCTCGCTGAAATAACTAATATATGACCGGCAAGCCACACCCACCAGGTCACATAGCCGGCAAGCCATGCCCACCTGGTCACATGGCTGGCAAGCCACACCCACAAAATAAGCCATGCCCACAGAGTGGTAGTAAAAAAATTAGGAACCCGCCCCTAGACTGGGAATGGATGGCATTATATTCAATCAGAACTGAAGAAGCTTCTCGGAGGAGAAGCGAAACCTCTTCAAGGAAAAACTAAGTCCAGTTGCCTTTTGAAGGGGAAAAAAAAAACCCACCTTTGGGACAACCATGACCTGGTCCATAGACGTTCTTACCTGTACTTTTTTTAATGCCACCGGTTTTCTGTCCAGAAGACAAGTCGCTCGGTAGACCTCACTGAATTGTCCTCGCCCAATTTTCTTCTCAATCTGAAAATCCGCTAACGTGCAGCGATAGAGGTGTCTCTGCTTGAGAGAAGGAACACAGCAATGAACGGGATTAAATTTGTGCGTATTTTATGTAGGAGACCCCAAGGACGAGGCAAGGACAAGACGCCAAGGTTAATTCTTCTACGTTGTCTTCTCCATTCAAGTTTCCCATTTTTCTAACACCCGCTGAAAAATATTATATCTCACCAAAAAGGCGAAAGAGTTACAAGATAAAGAAGAATCCGAATATTACTTAACATGGAACAGATTGTGTGAATGGCTAAACAATAAGGATAATAAAGTATAGAATGTGTAGATACCAAATATTGGCTGTATATAGATGTAAATAAATAAAATAAAAAGGAACAGAAAATAAATGTGCATATATAGAAGAGCAGAAAACAAAAATGTCACTATTTACATATGTACTAGATAGGTGTATGAATATATGTGTATGAATTTTGATGAACCGATCTTCAACTGTAACAATGACAGGAGCAAAGTTTCCTAACAATATATGTTTGTATTAACAGATTAACAGAATTGCAAGGGACTTTGCAGGTCATCTAGTCCAACCCCCTGCCCAAGCAGGAGACCCTACATCTGCCTCTACCTAGGATCGAACTCACAACCTCCTGATTGTGAGGCAAGAGCTCCACCTCTAGGGGTTGTGTTGTGTTTCTGTGTAAGTGTGTGTGTGTATGTGTGTGTGTGTGTGTGTGTGTGTGTGTGTGTAGCATTTTTTACTGAGAAATGAAAATAAAGGGAGACTATTATAGATCTATTTCGAGCTACTTAGCTCTCGTCAGATAGCCATACCCTTACTGGGATTTGAACCTGGGCTGCCTGCCTTATTATATATCTCTCTCCCTGGTGATAGATAGATAGATAGATAGATAGATAGATAGATAGATAGATAGATAGATAGATAGATAGATAGATAGACAGATAGACAGATAGACAGATAGACAGATAGACAGATAGATAGATAGATAGATTAGATAGATAGATAGATAGATAGATAGATAGATAGATTAGATAGATTAGATAGATAGATAGATAGATAGATAGATAGATAGATAGATAGATAGATAGATAGATAGATAGATAGATATAATATCTCACCAGGGTTGCATTCAAATTTCCCCCCCTACCGGTTCTGTGGGCGTGGCTTGGTGGGCATGGCTTGGTGAGGGGTCATGTGACTGAGTGGGCATGGCCAACTTGACACCACCCCACCAAGCCACGCCCACAGAACCGACAGAAAAGTTCGGACAAGTCTTCCAGCATCCAACCTGGCTGCTTCTCGCCTCCTTCTCATATTTGCTCTGTGTGTATGAGCCCGAGAAGGAGGAGAGAAGGAGTGGGAGGGGCAGGGAGGGGCGGGGCCAGTCAGTGGTACGATTTACCGTTTCTCCGAACTGCGCATAATCGCCACCACCGGTTCTACAGAACCTGCCCGAACCTGCTGAATTTCACCCCTGTGTCTCTCTCACTCTGCAAAGGCACCACGGTTTCCCTGCTCCAAACTTCAAAACGAATTCAGGATGAAGTCTTAAATAACTACAAAGGTTATGGGTTCGTTTTCTGTGACAGAGAAATGGGGCGGAAGGAAAGGAACATTTCTCTGACACAAGATATGATGTCTGTCATGCAGAAGGAAATATTCTGGGCTCTGGGCTTTTCCATCTCCAATTGTGTTGTTATGGAATTTATGGGAGCAGTCTTCCGCAGAAAGCCCTCTTCTCAACTGATTTATAGAAATTGAGAAGAACATCTGAAGTTCCTCCACCGCTACCAGAAAACCGTCAAGCTAATATGGAAAGTCCCCCAAAAGTATTTTCACAACAGGGGAAAGACGCAGAACACTCTTTCTCAACCTCAACAACTTGAAGATGTTGGCCAACTTCTAGAGTTCCCATGCCGGTTGGAGGAATTCTGAAAGCCGAAGACCACATCTCTTCAAGTTGATGAGCTTCAGCAACAGTGGTCCAGAGAAAAAGCTCATGTTTCCTGGGTTCCAGTGGGTCGTCTCAGAATGCGGAGATGGCTTCTTAAAACTCATGGAGTCATCCACACCTTCCCATCTAATATAGCAAAATGGTAGAGGATGGACCATAAAGATCTGGAGCACCTAATGCTCAACATCAACATTCCGATGCAAGTCAAGCTTTCAACGGATCGACATGTTCTCCGAAGAAAAACAAACCACAGTGGCACAGTGATTTCCTGCATGGTGATTCTAATGCCTTGAAATATACCATATTTTTCGGAGTATAAGATGCACCTAGATTTTAGAGGAGGAAAACAAGGAAAAAAGTATTCTGAACCAAATGGTATAGTAATATATTATTTAATAAAATACCAGTATAGCAGAATACTTAAACCATGTATACTTTTTACAACCATGTACACTTTTTACAAACTTCAAACTTGACAGCTTTAAGACTAGTGGACTTCAACTCCCAGAATTCCTCCTCAGGTCATGCTAGCTCAGGAATGGGAGTTGAAGTCCACAAGTCTTAACACTTGCCAAGTTTGAAGACCCTTGCACCCCTAACCCAGGGGTCTTCAAACTTGACAGCTTTAAGACTAGTGGACTTCAACTCCCAGAATTCCTCCTCCAGTCATGCTAGATGGGGTAATTAGAAGGCAAAAACACCCCCGTTTTTGCCAAAAACCGCCCGTTTTTCGCAAAAATGGGATGCAGGGGAGGGGCTTCGGGAGGCCGAAAATTCGGTGTATAAGACGCACCGACATTTCCACCCTCTTTTGGGGGACAAAAAGGTGCATCTTATACTCCAAAAAATACGGTAGCTTAAGGAAAGAAGTTGGCTTGTTGAGCTCCATTAAGGTTGGGTGATGACTGAGAGCTTCGGAGGACAAAAGCCCTAATTAAACCCAGGCAACCACAGAAAGGAACTTACATCGCAGCCCGAAACAAAGGAACAATTCAGGGTCAGGCCAAAACATGCAAAAAACCGCCCCCGGTGATTAGGATAATCTATGTTCTGGCTGCTTTTGAATACGTTCGGCTAATGTGGGTTTATATAGTGAATTTAAGAGGGAGAGTAAAGAACATTAAAAATGGTAGGCAATCAAGGCACGTTTGACAAGCTTAAACTATCTCTCCGCGCCCTTCTATTTTTAGAAAACACTAGTGGGTGGTGAGGAAAGGGGTATCTATCCTTGGCAACTTTATGACTTGTGGACTTCAACTCCCAGAATTCCCCAGCCACCATGAAGTCCGTTAAGTCCTAGACTTGCCAAGGTTGGACAGCCTGGTGTAGGCACTTGCCTGATTAGACATGGTGGTTAGGATGGAGACCACGGTTTGCCCTGGATAAGCATACTTTGGAAGACTCAAAGCAAAGCAAACTTTATTATTCACCCTCTGGAGTGACTGGGAGTAAAGATAGTTCTCAAGTTATGACCGTATTGGAGCCTCCTCGTTACAATTACAAGTCAGGATGATTGTTAAGCAAGTGGCCCACATGTGGTCGCCTTGCTTAAAGATCTCCAGCTCTGCTCACCTCAATGCGGTAGTTATTCTGCAAATATGAAAATATTTACGGACCCCGCACATCCTGGACATAAATTGTTTCAACTCCTACCCTCAAAATGACGCTATAGAGCACTGCAGTTTTTTCCCGAACGCCATCACTCTGCTAAACAAATAATTCCCTCAACACTGTCTAACTATTTACTAAAGCTGCATTACTATTACTATTAGTCTTCTCATCGTTCCTATCACCCATCTCCTCCCACTTATGACTTGTTGCTTGTATCCTTACGATTTATATCAATATTGATTGTTTCCTGGTTGCTTATTTGTACCCTATGACAATCCTTAAGTGTTGTATCTCATGATTCTTGACAAATGTATATTTTCTTTTATGTACACTGAGAGCATATGCACCAAAGACAAATTCCTTCTGTGTCCAATCACACTTGGCCAATAAAGAATTCTATTCTATTCTATTCTATTCTATTCTATTCTATTCTATTCTATTCTATTCTATTCTATTCTATTCTATTCTATTCTATTCTATTCTATTCTATTCTATTCTATTCTGTATGACTGTATGACTGTAACTTGTTGCTTGTATCCTTACAATTTATATTAATATTGATTGTCTCCTGATTGCTTATTTGTACCCTATGACAATCATTAAGTGTTGTACCTCATGATTCTTGACAAATGTCTCTTTTCTTTTATGTACACTGAGAGCATATGCACCAAAGACAAATTCCTTCTGTGTCCAATCACACTTGGCCAATAAAAATTCAATTCTGTTCTGTTCTGTTCTGTTCTATTCTATTATCTACCTACCTACCTCTCTCTCTCTCTCTCTCTTTTTCTCTCTCTCTCTATTATCTATCTATCATTGTCTGTCTGTCTGTCTGTCTGTCTGTCTGTCTGTCTGTCTGTCTATCTATCTATCTATCTATCTATCTCATGATTCTTGACAAATGTATCTTGTCTTTTATGTACACTGAGAGCATATGCACCAAAGACAAATTCCTTCTGTGTCCAATCACACTTGGCCAATAAAGAATTCTATTCTATTCTATTCTATTAAACAACTGCACGGATCATTGAATGGAGGATGAATCCCTCAGGGGTGGGGGAGGCCCTGGGAGGCCCACCAAGAACGACGACGTTATCCTTTAAACCTTCTTTAGCCAAATATTCCACAACAAACAGCAAAATACACACCCCAGCACAGATCTCATGGGTTCACACCCCCATTAATCTATATCTATTTAACCGTGATTATCTGAACATTATCTGTGGGGAATACAGGTAGTCTTCATTTAGTGACCGTTCAAAGTTACGACGATGCTGAGAAAAAGACTTATGACTGCTTTTCACGCTTTTGACCGTTGCAGCATCCCCATGGTCACGTGATCAAAATTCAGACACTTGGCAAACTGATTCATACTTACGACCGTTGCCATGTCCTAAGGTCCCGTGATCCCCTTTTTGCGACCTTCTGACAGGCAAAATCAATGGGGAATCCAGATTCGCTTAACACAACCGTGTCACTAATTTAAACCAATGCAATGATTCGCTTAACAACCAGGGCAAGAAAAGTCATAAAATGGGGCAAAACTCACTTAGCCAACATTTCACTTAGAGACATAACTTTTGGGCTCAATTGTGGTCGTAACTCAAGGACTACCTGTCTATGGACAAATATTGTAAAGCAGGGAAGAAACGTATTTATGTGCAACCAATACTTTTGTGAAAGTTATTCCACACAAGGGCGGAAAGGAATAGAATAGAATAGAGCTGGAAGGGACTTTGGAGGTCTTCTAGTCCAGCCCCCTGCTCAAGCAGGAGATCCTATACCAGTGATGGCAAACCTTTTTTGGTTCGCGTGCCAAAAGGGAGTGTGTGCGCGCGCTAGCGGGCGTGCACGTGCCCACACCCATCCCCTCCCCCCACGCATGCGCACAACCCCCGTGCTGCCCCCTGCGCATGCGCACACCCCCATGCCCCCTGTGCATGCGCAAAGGCCTCACTGAAGCCTGGGACGGGAAAAAAAGGGCAAAACGGAAGTTCGGAAAAACGCACTTCCGGTTTGCCCGTTGGGCTTTTTTTCGCACTCCGGGGCTTCAGGAAGCTTCCCTGAACCCTCCAGAGTGCGAAAAAAAAGCCCAACAGCAAACCGGAAGTGCGTTTTTCCGAACTTCCGGTTTGCCCATTGGGCCGTTTTTCGCTCTCCGGGGCTTCAGGAAGCTTCCCTGAACCCTCCGGAGTGCGAAAAAAAAGCCCAACAGCAAACCGGAAGTGCGTTTTTCCGAACTTCCGGTTTGCCCATTGGGCCGTTTTTCGCTCTCCGGGGCTTCAGGAAGCTTCCCTGAACCCTCCGGAGTGCGAAAAAAAAGCCCAACAGCAAACCGGAAGTGCGTTTTTCCGAACTTCCGGTTTGCCCATTGGGCCGTTTTTCGCACTCTGGGGCTTCAGGAAGCTTCCCTGAAGCCTCCGGAGGGCGAAACGGCCTTCCCCAAGGCCGAAAATCATCTGGAGCTGACATAGGGCAACGCCTCGCGTGCCCTCCGATATGGCTCCGCGTGCCACCTGCGTCACGCGTGCCATAGGTTCGCCATCACTGTCCTATACCATCTCAGACAAGTGGCTGTCCAGTCTCTTCTTAAAAACCTCCAGTGATGGAGCGCCCACGATTTCCGGTGGCACCAAAACAATCAACAGATGGGGACAAATTAAAAAAATAGAAACCAAAGTATTTACTGCCATAAATGCCCACGTACCAGCATCGCACTTGAAATTACAACATTTTCAGGAGTAAAATATACAGGGATGTCAATTTAAATGTTTTTGTTTTTTTTAAACTGAAGATGTTTACATTGAAAGTTTATCTGAACGTATCTCTGGGGAATAAGGAATCCTTCAGAAGTCAGTTTTATTGCCTTACTGGTATAAATCTAACTCAAGCCAACATTAACCAAAATCAATTTGGTAGATTTAATTGCAAGCCCTAAAAAAATACGCTAAAAGAAACAAACCTAAATCTTTTTTTTTTTGGCAGCAAAACAATAAAACGCAGATTAAAGTTTCTCATTTGAGTTACTGACAGCCAATAAAATTTCGACCATCCTACGCCATTGCAGGGCTGGTAAGAAATGATAGCGGCAGCAATTATATACCAGCCCCATATATAGTTACATCCTCATTTTCTCTAATTAGAAAGTCCTGTTTGTCACAAAGAATAGGCTGGCTAAAACATTATATAAAAACAGGAAAGGAGGAAGGTGGAGTTATTAATCCTTCTTTGAAATCTGGGGGCATGTTTGTCCAAAAACTGTGACTGGACTAAAAACATAAAACAAACTGGGTGACACCCAGCAAATTTTTCCAAACCTAACTGGAACTAACTTTTGTGACTGTGAAAGTTGTGTTTAGCATCCTGCCTCCATCTACTCTGGCCACCAGCCCGGGACGCATCTGCGCATAAGCATGCATGTGAACAGGTAGTAAAGGGTTTTAGAACCCACTACATATACATACGTATGTAAGTACGTACATATATACACACATACATACATACATGTGTGTGTGTTTGTGTATACTGGGATTTGAACCTGGGCAGCCTGCCTGTAAGGCAGTACATTTAACCTCTAAGCCACAGGCTCTCCTCCTGTATCAGCTTGTACCAGGGAAGGGTTATATGGTTTTTTTTCTGTCAAATACCCAGGGTGATTATATATATATATATATATATGAATATATGATAAGGGAAGAGAACCTGTGGCCTAGAAGTTAAGCTGTTGCCTTACAAGGCAGGCGGCCCAGGTTCAAATCCCAGTAAGGATATGGCTATCTGATGAGAGCTAAATAGCCCGAAATAGATCTATAATAGTCTCCCTTCCTTTTCATTTATCAGCAAAAAAATGCTACACACACACACACACACACACACATATATATATATACATACATATATATACATACACACACACACATATATATAAGAGAGAGAGAGAGAGAGAGAGAGAGAGAGAGAGAGAGAGAGAGAGAGAGAGAGAGAGAGAGAGAGATCCAGGGCTGACAGTAAGAGTCAAGCCAATGAGAAGCCAGAATTATCAACCGATAATTACCCTTAACCATGTTATTACAAATAACAGCATGCCCTCTTCAATGCCGTGTGTGTGTGTGTGTCTGTTGTGTAAGAACACATCCTAATCTCCTTCGTGGAATAATTACACGGGTTCCATTCTGCCAAATGAGACTGTAATTAACCCTAATTGCTCAAAACGTAACTCGGCTAATTCAAAGAGATCAATTACTATTAAACGACTTAATAAGACAAATTGCTGCATTAAGAGAAGGGGGCTGTGCGCCCAAAAACCCGCATTTACAGGCAACTGACTGTTGGTGCAAATTCCATAGCTGAGCCCAAGTAGCTCAGCCAAAAACTCTCGGTGTGTGGTCCTTGCGCAACCTCTCAGCGCCAATTCACACTCTGAAAGAAAACTAACACCGGTGGTGCTTCTCCGGGGTCAATAAATAATTCAGCTATAGACAACAAATGGATGGCATGTCACCCATCAATCAATAGACAAAGAACGGTGTTGTCTTTCAGCCTAGAAAGGCACAATTGCAGGTGTTATGACATCCAGGGACCAAAGAGCTGCAAATGAAACCCAGAGGAGGAGAACTGACCTTAGAGAAATGAAGAAAATATGGTGGCCACTCAACAGAGATTGGCCAAGAATGAGAAATGAGAGCTTCTAAGAAAACATCACAGCAGGGTTGGGCCTTATCCATATAAGGTGCTAAGATAGAGTTGATGTGATACATGATGGAGGAACTCTTGTTCAAATGCAATCTAGGACAGGGGTCTCCAACCTTAGCAACTTTAAGACTTGTGGACCTCAACTCCACAAGTCTTAAAAGTTGCCAAGGTTGGAGACCCCTGATTTAGGGAACGCAAAGGTTTTTTTTCCAAAAGGCAACTGGAACATCCTTGGGTTTTTTTCCCCCTTGAAGACGTTTCATTTCTCATCCAAGGAGCTTCTTCAGTTCAAGGAGTTTGTCCAAGAGGTTCTTCATCCAAGAACTGAAGAAGCTTCTTAAAATGAGAAGCGAAATGTTTTGAAGGAAAAAAACCAAGGAAGCCCAGTTGCCTTTTGGAAAAGCACTTTTTGGGACAACCATGGCCTGGATGACTGAGAATCTCCATAGACAATTTAGGAAACTGACCATTCTTCCCTAGGGAGTGAGATATATATAAAAATATACCCAGAATTACGAATTAAGCGCACATATATATGTGTCTCCCTTTATTTTCGTTTATCAGCAAAAAATGCTATATATATATGTATATGTAGGTCTTTGGGTATTCGGGTTTTCTTCCGCGTGAAATTGGAGGTGTCTTGGCGACGTTTCGATGAAGTCTCATTCATCATCTTCAGGCTGGTGTCTTCTGCTTCCTGCTTCCATTGCTCCTAGAAGCAGAAGACACCAGCCTGAAGATGATGAATGAGACTTCATCGAAACGTCGCCAAGACACCTCCAATTTCACGCGGGAGAAAACCCGAATACCCAAAGACCTACATACAAACACCCGTGAAAACCTCAGAAAACACACACACACACACACACACACACACACACACACACACACACACACACACACACACACACACACATATATAGCATTTTTTGCTGATAAATGAAAATAAAGGGAGACACATATATATGTGCGCTTAATTCGTAATTCTGGGTATTTTTTTTTGTTTCAGCTGCTGACTTCAAACTCAAAAGAGAATTCAAAATGGCTGCTTACTTGTGTGTCATGCTGATATTCTGGGCTTGCCACTTTGCAGAGCAAATTCTGGTCTCCCAGGTGATGTGGATGGTTGTGTTGTCCTTCCATTGTAACATGCCAAGCCGTGTCTTTCAGCTGCACTGAAACAAGAACATCAGGACGTCAAAGAAAAGAGACTCACAAGAATGGCTGCAGATGAGCTGAAGGAGGGCATCAAAGCTGTCCCTTCCTTCCAGACCTTTCCTTGGCAAAGCTCTGGTGTTGAGTTCTTGGTGTTCTCGGAACTTTCCTGCAGATGGTTCATGGTCTAGGTCAGGGGTCGGCAACCTTAAACACTCAAAGAGCCACAAAGGTCCTTAATCGGAAGCCCCCCGTTCAATTCTGGAGCCGACCAGAGATCCGGTTCCCCCAGCATAGAGTCTCCTCCTAGCGCAGCGTCCTTTTTCCTTTACCTGACCTAACCGAAAGCCCTATCAATTGTGCAGCTGACCGGCGACAGGGAGCCGCAGCAGAGGGATGAAAGAGCCACATGCGGCTCCAGAGCCGCAGGTTGCTGACCCCTGGTCTAGGTCATACAATCAATTCAGGGATGATGTTATCTAGCTGGTAACGAACCGGCTGCTGGACAACGTCTAAAGGGCAACAACCAAAGAAATATCTGCAGGAAAATGAATAATGTTGGTCAGAATGTCTGAAAACAACCAAGAGTGGAGAACACCAAGAACCCAACAATTCAATCTTAGCTCCTTCTCTTTTCTACCGAAAGCTGCGAATGAGCATCTAAACATCCAAAAATGCTCTTTATAAGGTCAGTAACAGGGACATTGATTTCTTTCTTCTCTCAGGGCTGTTGCCTTTTTGGGGGGTTGGTAGCAACCATCCATCAAGAACCTCGCAGGACTTAAGTCAAGGGTGGCTGGGATAGTACAAGGTAAGGAGAATCAGGCAAGTAGCAAAACAAGAAATAAATTGTTTCCCACTTACAGGGTGACAACCAAGGACTAAGAAAGCATTTCTCCAGGTAGATCTGCAAAGGAACTGGCAAACACAGTATTACAGCTATCCTACCTCTCGTGTCAACCAAGAAAAAAAAATCACCAATAAATCTTTGCAGAGAGAAATGAAACCCCCCCCCCTACACAAACCAAATGTCTTTGGGACCATTTTGATTTTAGATCGGGCAGTTTCAAAGATGGAGAAACCATCTTCTTGTCAGCAGGAGGACGGAGAGAAAAAGAGAAGGGAGGAAGAGGAAACGGTTAAATTTAACCAAGTTCCAGAAAAACCCAGCCGATACAAGAAGTGAGACCTGTTTCTGGCATTTCCTCCACCTCTGTCAAATATATCAGCCGCCGTGGCGCAGTGGTTAGAGTGTAGTACTGCAGGCTACTTCTGCTGACTGCTGGCTGACTTCAATTTGGCAGTTCGAATCTCACCAGGCTCAAGGTTGGCTCAGCCTTCCGTCCTTCCGAGGTGGGTAAAATGAGGACCCAGATTGTTGGGGGCAATAGGCTGATTCTGTAAACTGCTTAGAGAGGGCTGTAAAAGCACTATGAAGCAGTATAGAAGTCTAAGTGCTCTTCCTTCCTTCCTTCCTTCCTTCCTTCCTTCCTTCCTTCCTTCCTTCCTTCCTTCCTTCCTTCCTTCCTTCCTTCCTTCCTTCCTTCCTTCCTGTTAGAATGCAGTATTGCAGGCTAATTCTGCCAATTACCAGGAGTTCGATCCTGACCAGCTCAAGGTTGACTCAGCCTTTCATCTTTCCAAAGTTGGTAAAATGAGGACCCAGACTGTTGGGGGCAAAAGGCTGACTCTGTAAACCGCTTAGAAAGGGCTGTAAAAGCACTGTAAAGCGGTATATAAATCTAAGTGCTATTGCTATATGGAAATCATTTTCCTGAAGTCAAAATACTTTGGGGGTGGGGGTGGGGTGACACAATTATTGGTCTGTGCATGTATTAATTAAGGCTTTCCATGCATCTTCCAGATAGGATCTGGAGGACAGCTTCAAGAGGCCACTTTTAACATCTCCCACCCAGAAGGATAGCTAAAATGAATTGAAATTCTTCAGTTTTATGTTGGAAATGCAAAAGATGACCTGGAACATATTATCGTATGTGGCGGGAGTGCCAAAAAGCACATGAATACTGGGGGAAAATAAGGCAATGGTGGGAAGAAATATTGGAAATAAATCTAGATTTAAAACCAGAACTCTTCTTGTTGGGAAGAACAATTAATAAATAACAACAATCTCCCCCCTTGATTATGCATGTTAGATGCTTTTTAATTTTTGTAGTTTTTAATTGTTGTGTCTTTTTTTATATTGATAAATGGACTGGACATGTTGTGAGCCGCCCAGAGTCCCCTGGGAGTTGGGCGGCATATAAATCCATTAAAATAAATAAATAAATAAACTATTGACAAATATGGAAAAAACACATTATATCTTATGTTACATATTTTGACCGCTACAAGATTAATATTTGCTCAAAAATGGAGAAATAAAGACATACCTACAGAGGAAGAAGTCTTAGATAAAATACTAACGTGTGCAGAGATGGATAGATTAACGTTAGAGTTGAAGGACAAATCGGATACAGAATACTATGAAACCTGGGACAAACTATATGAATCGTGTGTCACGTAGTGAATATTGTCAGTTGTATGTCTATGCAGGGTGATGCACCCCTATCCTAATATTATGGTACATTCTATTACAAGCAGGACACGTGATGTGATCTTCTGCGCATGTGTGCATTCCTGATTCCCCATTATTCCTCTTGTGGTTTGGCTCTGACCGGGAGCGGTCGCATTTAATAAGCAAGAATGTAATTATTCAGAATTTATTGTTTTTCTACCGAAATAAATATTTTATTAGACCTTTTAACTTCGGTTTCATTTCTAAATGTCTGAGCTCCGAGAGAAAGATCAATCATCGCCTACGTGAGATTAATTCTCACCTCTAACATGGTGGGGGGAAAAGGAAAGCTAAGACTATGTAATAGTGGAAAGGTTGGAAAGATTTAGAAATTGTATTAAAACTCGATTTCCTATGGTAAGAAAAACGTGATAAAAAGAAATGACCAAATGTAAATACGTAAACTGGATAATCCGTCAGGTACTCAATTTTATGTATTTTGGTTTTGGTTTTTGTCTTGTTGTTTGTACGTTTTGTTTTTAATTGTATCATAAATAAAAAACTTTAAAAAAAATTTTTTTAAAAGAGGCCACTTTAAAAAAACGTGACCAAACAGAAGCATCAAAACCGTAAGTCTTTTCTTCTTCTCCCGCTGCTATTCAATCACATTTTCTCATTTTGCCCCTAACTAAACCATCATCTGTCAAGAGGCTTTGCAAGACTTGCAATATTTTTAAAACCGTGCGCCCCCCTGACTTGAGTCTGCGTTGTTTGGATAGGGATCACAAAACAGCCCGCCTATCCTGGGCCTCTTATCCCAGACTGACTTTTATGGTCTGTTACAGAGGTGGGTTCCTGCCGGAGCTGCGCACCAGAGCGGCCGATTGCACAACCGCTCCGGAGCCCTCTCTGCCGGTCCACCCCGCGCATTGCCATTTTCCCCCGGTGATTTTGGGTCGATTTTGCTTCTGCGCATGTGCGGAAGCAAAATCGCAGTGAAATCTCGCGAGGGGACGCGCGCGAGAGAGAGATTTTGGCAAGATTTTGCCTCTGCGCATGCACGGAAGCAAAATCGTGCCGAAATCTCGCACACGCGCGCGTCCCCTCACGAGATTTCGGCGAGATTTTGCTTCCGTGCATGCACAGAGATCTTGTAAGGAAAATTTCGCCTGTCGTTAGTATTCTCGTGGCAATTTCACTGGCTCAACCTTTAAATCTCATCCATCCACGCTAAAGAACGCCGGCAACGAAAGCGATAGTAATATATATACTTCCTCTTGGTAGAGCCCAATTACTAGCTACGTTCTTTTTTTTTTATTAGTTCATAATATAAAATACAAAAGGAAATATGGGAAAGTAAGGGAGGGAAAAGGGAAGGGGGAAATGTAGGGCAAAAGGAAAAAAGAAAGAAAAGGGATTGACTTCGACTCCCTTTAGTGCAGTAGAATAAGATAATAGCATCAAAACCTCAACTTTTTTTTTACTTTTCCATAGTAATATAAACTAGCCATTTCTATAACAACAGACTTCAGAGGATAATCAGAACTGCAGAAAAAACAATTGCTGCCAACCTGCCTTCCATGGAGGACCTGTATACTGCACGAGTCAAAAAGAGGGCTGTGAAAATATTTACTGACCCCTCACATCCTGGACATAAATTGCTTCAACTTCTATCCTCAAAACGACGCAATAGAGCACTGTACACCAGAACAACTAGACACAAGGATAGTTTTTCCCCTCATGCCATCACTCTGCTAAACAACTAATTCCCACAACACTGTCAAATTAACTACTAAGACTGTATTACTATTATTCTTCTAATCCTTCCTATTACCTATCTTCTCCCACTTATGACTATAACCTTGCTGCTTGTATCTTTACAATTTATATTGTTTTATTTGTTTCCTAGTATGATTTTATTGCTCATTAGTAACCTATGACTATCACTAAGTGTTGTATCTTATGATTCTTGATTAATGTATTTTATTCTCCTTATGTACACTGAGAGCATATGCACCAAAGACAAATTCCTTGTGTGTCCAATCACACTTGGCCAATAAAGAATTCTATTCTATTCTATTCTATTCTATTCTATTCTATTCTATTCTATTCTATTCTATTCTATTCTATTCTAAATTCTATCCTATCCTATCCCTTATTCTATTCTATCCCTTATTCTATTCTATTCTGTTCTAAATTCTATTATATTCTATCCTATCCCTTATTCTATTCTATCCCTTATTCTATTCTATTCTATTCTATTCTATTCTATTCTATTCTATTCTATTCTATTCTATTCTATCCTATCCTATCCTATCCTATCCTATCCTTTATTCTATCCTATTCTATTCTATATTCTATTCTATTCTAAATTCTATTCTATCCTATCCTATCCCTTATCCTATCCTATCCCTTATTCTATCCTATCCCTTATTCTATCCTATCCTATCCTATCCTATCCTATCCTATCCTATCCTATCCTATCCTATCCTATCCTATCCTATCCTATTCTTATTCTATTCCTATTCCTATCCTGTCCTGTCCTGTCCTGTCCTGTCCTGTCCTGTCCTTATTATTCTATTCACAGACCTATCTGATCGGCAAAACCCCAAATCAAAGTTTCATTCCCCCCCACCTCAAACACAAGGTCCAGAAGTGATTTCCAAGCAGAAACTAAAAGTAATTGTGTTTTTTTTCCCTCTTTAATCAAAGCCTTCGGTTTAGCCCCCTCTGCTACCTCCGTCAACCTTTGCAGCCGTTCATCCGTTGTGGGAATCTGATCACTGGCTACGTTCAACCCCTTTCTCCCTTCCTCTTGCAAACTGCAAGCAAAGAGTAAAGACAGAAGCAGCAGCTTCTTCCTCACCCTAACCTGGACGCTGGAAGCAGACGGATGTTATTCGGGAAACGCCAGATAGCCCTGAACTGAATAATTAAGCATCTGACAGCCCTTTTCAAACACAGGGATCTATTTACTGTAAACGCTCGCAGTCTGAAGTCCTCTGCCGGGTATTCGCGGAAGGCAATCCGAGGTGACTCAAAACGTCTGTAAACAGAGCCGTGGAACAGGAAAAACATGAGAAATAAGGCAATCACACATCCCTTGAAGATAGCAAGCCTTTTCCAAAACTCTAGTCTAGAACCTCATCCAGATCGGAGAAAGACCTTCAACTAAGGTTGCTTTGACTTTCAAGATGTGGTAGAGACGGGAGAGAGTTTTGACACGAATAATAATAATTTTTTTAAAAACCCAAACTTCTCTACTCAACTCCCAATTCTACTCGGAATGAGGTAGTGCAGATGACCTCAAAGCCCCCACTAACTTCCTCCTGGCTCTTCACCACAACCGGTGTTGCTTCAGGAAGGTGTGAAATCTCTGTTCCGTCCCTGGAATTCCCCCCCAACACACACACACACAATGCACCCACCGATGTAATGTGGTTCACAACAACCACACAGCCGTCTATGAAACCGACCCCGCTCGCCTACGCTTTGAGCATCCGTGGCAAGTTTGAAACAAATTCTCCACTCAGCTCATGTTTATGTTCCTGCCTCGAGTCGGCAAGATTAATCTTTCAGCAGAAAGACAGGGAGATGTTTCCACACTGTCTTCATTCACAAAAAAAAAATAAAAATCCCACTTCGGTAAAAGTCACTCGGTGGGCGTGCCGTAAATCCTCCCACCCGGCCTCATTTTCAGGGGCCAAAATTTGCAATCAAAAACAAGGAGAAATATTTAAATCAGCAATTTTTTTTGTGGAGGGGAAGGAATTCATTCTCTGGCCTAGAACAGGGGTCGGCAATCTTAAACACTCCAAGAGCCACAAAGGGCCTAACCGGAAGGCCCCCCATTCAATTCTGGAGCCAACCGGAAGTCCGGTTTCCCCCACCATAGAGTCTCCTCCTAGCGTGACGTCCTTTTTCCTCTACCTATCCTAACTGAAAGCCCTATGAATTGTGGAGCTGACTGGCGACAGGGAGCCGCAGCAGAGGGATGAAAGAGCCACATGTGGCTCCAGAGCCACAGGTTGCTGACCCCTGGCCTAGAAGATCCAGATCCAATGGGACACCCAGTCTGCATGGTCATCTTGTCCAGAAAGATCAGTTCAGTTGATGCTCTTAAAGATGTGAGCAAGAAGATTTTCGTGGACGTGGGGTGAAATCCACGAAATTTGTCTTTTATTTTCATTTCCCCCCTTCTGATATCTGCTGCCCTCCCCTCAAAAACCCTGATTTCTTCTCTGTCAACAAGGAAGTCTAGATTCTAGAAGGATCTCATGAGCTAACCATTGTGGCGTCCACTCTATTTATAAATCCACCGTTATCTGCTGGGATCTGCTGGGGTTTTTCTGCTTCTCGCTGTTGGTCTCCAGCTAGTATTAGTCACCGTTTCACTGCTCAATTGGTTTTGAATGGATTCTTTTATCTTTTGCTCGAATTCTTCTAAACTTCCCAAGGCCAGCACAGCGGGAAGGCAAGTTATAATTTAACTAGATGCTTGCAAATTTGCATCATCAAAAGCCACTGTTAAAAAAAAGAGCAAGGTTTCCCCATTTGTATGCCACGCTTTCCCCCCCTCCCATTAATAAAAATTTCCGGGCACCGGAACCAAAACATCATCCGGCAGGGCTGTTTAATTAAGTAATTGTACAAATTTTTGTTTAGCATCTGACTCTGCAAACAAGATTCTGGTTCTTTTCAATACCAGCCTGGTCTGTGAAAGTCACAGCGAGTCCTTGCCTTACGACTATTTGTTTAGTTCAAAGTTAAAACGGCACTGGGGGAAAAAATTATTACCCATTTTTCACACTTATGACCGTCGCAGCATCTCTACGCTCACGGGATCCAAATTCAGGCGCTTGGCAGCTGACTCGTATTTATGACGGTGGCGGTGTCCTGAGGTCACTTTTTGCGACCTTCCGGCAAGCAAAGTCAAGGGGGAAGCCAGATTCACTTAACAACCGGGTTACTGACTTCATCGTTGCAGCGATTCGCTTAACATCTGTGGCAAGAAAGGTCGCAGAACGGGGCAAAGCTCACTTAACAACCGTCTCACTTAGCAACAGAAATTTGGGGCTCAATGGTGGTCGTAGGCCGAGGACTACGTGTTAGTGACAGAGAGCAACCGTAACGTTATTTGTCTCCAGAAGTTGTGAATGCTCCAACACTGAAAGTTTGTAAGAAGAGATTGGATAACCATTTGTCTGGAATTGTATAGGGTTTCCTGCCTAAGCAGGGGGTTGGATTAGAAGACCTCCAAGGTCCCTTCCAACGCTGTTGTGCTATGCTATGCTATGCTATGCTAGTCTAATCTAGTCTCCTCTTCTCTTCTCTATTCCCTATTCTGTTCTCTTCTTTTCTCTTCTCTCTTCCCTATTCCTTCTTCTCCTCTCCTCTATTCCCTTCTCCTCTCCCTTCCCTTCCCTTCCCCTCTATTCCCTATTCCCTCTTCTCTTCTCTTCTCTATTCCTTCTTCTTCTTCTTCTTCTTCTTCTTCTTCTTCTTCTTCTTCTTCTTCTTCTTCTTCTTCTTCTTCTTCTTCTTCTTCTTCTTCTTCTTCTTCTTCTTCTTCTTCTTCTTCTTCTCTTTTCTTCCCATCTCATCTCATCTATTATTTCCTTCAAACCAAGGGAGGGTTCCGGTTACATTCGCTACCGGTGCGCATCGCGAGCACGCGCAGAAGTGAACTCGCGTCCCACCGTGCGATTTCACTTCCGCGCATGCTCAGGACGACATTACAAGCTGAAACACAGCTGAGGAGCTTCTCAGCTGTGCTTCGGAGGAAGAATAAAGGTCAGTATTCACACAAGGTTCGGTGGGAGAGCTTTTTCCCGACGGCTCGCCGGGCTCCTACCGGAGCTGTGCTCCGCACCGCACCGGTAGGAACCCACCACGGCTTCAAACTAACGATACCTAAAAAAGCAAACTTGATGCTTCGTTGTGTCTGATGGTATATGCTGCACTATTTACGATTCAATATTCTATTCATATAACTCTTATCTCTGTCTGTCCATGAGAGGGCCCCAATCAGCCTCCATAAATTCCTCTGGAAGATTAAGTTGACAGGAACCTTTCAAAACGTATTTTGAGCCCCCCCCCCCCCTTTCAGCATTTGCATGGTGCCCAAACTGAAAAAATAATGAATCGGAGATTTTACCCAGATTCAGATACCCTGCGCAACGTCTCCTATCCTTGAAATATGAAAATAAGAGGATAAGCTCCTTGTCTAGAAGCAAAAATATTCCCTAATCTCATTTGGCATGTGCCAAATCTCATCTCTGGACATTTGAAAATCCTTTCTCCTGTAAAGTAAAACCCAGATTAAGCATCGAGAGAGACTTCAGTGCATTGTTAACCCGTCAGTAGCTTGAACAAACGGTGGTTCTCTCTACAACTTCAATTTCAAGTTTTTGTTCAGGATGAGTGAAGGCTGGAGACCACAACCCTCACTCTTGAAAGGCCTTCAGATGTTGGGATAGGATAGGATAGAATTTGAAATAGAAGAGAAGAGAATTTGAAATAAAATAGAAGATAAATTAGAATAGAATAGAATAGAATAGAATAGAATAGAATAGAATAGAATAGAATAGAATAGAATAGAATAGAATAGAATAGAAGTTTTAAATAGAAGAAAAGATAAAATCAGAATAGAGTAGAGTAGAGTAGAATAGAATAGGAGTTTGAAATAGAAGAGAAGATAAATTAGAATAGAATAGGATAGAATAGAATAGAAGTTTGAAATAGAAGAGAAGATAAATTAGAATAGAATAGAATAGAATAGAATAGAATAGAATAGAATAGAATAGAATAGAATAGAATAGAATAGAATAGAACAGAAGTTTTAAATAGAAGAAAAGATAAAATCAGAATAGAGTAGAGTAGAGTAGAATAGAATAGGAGTTTGAAATAGAAGAGAAGATAAATTAGAATAGAATAGGATAGAATAGAAGAGAAGTTTGAAATAGAAGAGAAGATAAAATAGAATAGAATAGAATAGAATAGAATAGAAGTTTGAAATAGAAGAAAAGATAAATCAGAATAGAATAGAGTAGAAGGGGAGGGAAGGGGAGAGGAGAGGAGTGAAACAAAAACAGAAGTGAAGAGAAGATAAATCAGAATAGAATAGAAAAGGAATAGAATAGAATAGAATAATATTGGAATGAAGAACAGAATAGAATAGAATATAGAATAGAATAATATTGGAATAAAAATAGAATAGAATAGAATAGAATAGAATAGAATAGAATAGAATAGAATAGAATAGAATAGAATAGAATAGAATAGAATAGAATAGAATAATATTGGAATGAAACTAGAATAGAATAGGAATAGAATAGAATAATATTGGAATGAAACTAGAATAGAATAGGAATAGGAATAGGAATAGGAATAGGAATAGGAATAGAATAGAATAGAATAGAATAGAATAGAATAGGATAGAATAGAATAGAATAGAATAATATTGGAATGAAAATAGAATAGAATAGAATAGAATAGAATAGAATAGAATAGAATAATATTGGAATGAAAATAGAATAGAATAGAATAGAATAGAATAGAATAGAATAGAATAGAATAGAATAGAATAGAATAACTTTATTGTCACTTTGAATGTACACTAATTGGCATAGATTAAAAATGAAATCTTGTTGCATACAGTTCTTAAAGGTTCACCACCTCCAAGTTTACACTACATGAACATGACAAGATAAATAAATGAATATGCATAAACCCATATACCAGAGGTGGGTTCCTGACGGAGCTGCCCAGTGCGCAACTCCGGTAGGGAGCGGCCGATTGCGCAACCGCTCCGGGGTCCTCTCTGCTGGTCCATCGCGTGCATCGCCATTTTTCCCCGTGAATTTTTGGCCGATTTTGCTTCTGCGCATGCGCGGAAGCAAAATCGCGCTGAAATCTCGCGAGGGGATGCTCGTGTGCGATTTTGGCAAGATTTTGCTTCTGCACATGCGCAGAAGCAAAATCGCGCAAGGGGGCTCGCGCGTGTAGCAAGCGTGCGCCTGTAGCATGGAAATGCGCACGCAGCGCACCGGCAAGGCAGCAACCCACCGCTGCCATAAATACCCACATATGTTATATAACACAGAGAAACAACACAGTTTAGTTCGGATGTATACTGTACATGTACATGTCGAGAATAAACAAATCTTGCAAGTTTGCCAGACGGATGGCCTAGGGAACAAAGCTGTTCCAGATTCTGGTAGTCCTGGTAGAAACAGTCCGAAACCTCCTCCCAGAAGGGAGCAACAGAAACAGACCCTAAAGTGGGTGTGTGGAGTCCCTCTGACGATGCTTTGAGCTCTTATGAAGCAGTTGGGTGCATTAGGTGGAAATGCAAACAATGACGCTTCCACCGAAACCACCCGGAGATAGCAAGGAATCCATTTTCTGTATTTTACAACTACAAAGCCAGAAATGCTGGTCAACACCCACCACCCGTCATGTTTATATGGGATAGAAGGAACCAGAGGTGGCTTTCAGCAGGTTCTGACCAGTTCTGGTAGCAGAAATTTTAAGTAGTTCGAAGAACCGGCAGAGGAAATTTTGAGTAGTTCGAAGAACCGGCAGAGGAAATTTTAAGTAGTTCGGAGAACCGGTAGAGGAAATTTTGAGTAGTTCGGAGAACCGGTAGAGGAAATTTTGAGTAGTTCGGAGAACCGGCAGAGGAAATTTTGAGTAGTTCGGAGAACCAGTAGCGGGAATTTTGAGTAGAAGAAAGGGAGTCTTTAAACCACGAATGTTAGGCTAGCCCAGGGGTCGGCAACCTTAAATACTCAGAGAGCCATTTGGACCCGTTTCCCACAGAAAAGAAAACACCGGGAGCCACAAAACTTCCCGTGCCTGACTATTTCCTGAGCGGCCACAAAACTAGCATATATCGTTGAACTTTCTTCTGAAACTTTTCCTTTCTTGGATTTATCCATGGTTGGCCTACCGGGGGTCGAAAAGCTTAATAAATTGCATGTCAGTGGGTGTCG
Organism: Diadophis punctatus similis; assembly: GCA_023053685.1. Taxonomy (NCBI): domain Eukaryota; kingdom Metazoa; phylum Chordata; class Lepidosauria; order Squamata; family Dipsadidae; genus Diadophis; species Diadophis punctatus. The sequence goes on from JALIGW010000153.1 coordinate 212,253, forward strand.
CACCTTGGCAGTTGTGACACATACTTTGAGCGACAGGGAGCCGCAGCAGAGGGATGAAAGAGCCACATGCGGCTCCAGAGCCGCGGGTTGCTGACCCGTGGGCTAGAACCACCTACCATGGCGAAATCGTGCCATTCGCCCATTACGGCGGGGACAAGTTTTAAGGAAGGCGGGGGGGGAGTCTAAAGCAGCAAAATTATGAGCCAGGCTAATAAGGATTTGCTGCTAAGATGCATTTCTTCAATTAT